>JAPMUY010005317.1:222500-342500 GCA_026901105.3 Galaxias olidus | reverse complement strand
GGGGGCCTAAAAACACACCGCAGCCACCGCTAGGATTTCAGCTGCACTTTTTGGGGTTGGAGTTTTTGTTTTTGGGGCTAAGCAAAAGGTCTGGTTTCTGGGAAACTGTACGTGTAGCGTAATCTGCATTATACTGTTGTACGATAGTTTGTTCCATAGTCCAAATTCTATGTTTATATGTTTTATTTTTATTGAATCAATGGCTCAGATGGTCATGAGGCATCTTCCTCCCCCAGCAGCAGTTCCAGCCATCCAGCGACACCAACCACAGGGAGTCCACAGAGCCGCATTGGACAGAGAAGCCGCGAAGCCTCTGTTCTCCTGACAGCTCTGTGGGGATACAGGGAGTGGGAGGGGAGGGAGGGCTTGCTGGCGGTTGGATAAACGCTCACCCAGGCCTCAGTCAGGGGGACCAGAGTCTAATGAGAAACCTCTCCAGCCCTCTGTTCACCATTTCAAAAACCCCCTCCGCTTAACCCAGACACATTTACCAGAGATTAAAAAATGCACAGAAGATCCAAAGCGCCAATTTCATTTCAAAACTCAATCCGCCAGTGCCGGGGATTTGCATAACTAATTAGAGACCGTCGTGCTCTTTTTCTCTCCTCCTCTCATCCTCCTCCTTCCTCCTCCTCCTCCTCCTCTCCCTCGCTCCGTTCTGCCTGAGCTTGGCTTTGTAGTGACAGCAAAGGGAGGTTGAGCCAAGCGCAAAGACCTTCGAACTAAGCTAATCAGGCAAAATGAAACACCACGATGCTAATGTAAACTATTTTGCAGCGGCTTGCCCACTGTCAATGTCAGCTTAAATTTCGTGTTATTTTCTTGTGGGAAGATGTTAACACTTGTACTTGCTCCGACTTTAATAGGGGGGGTAGTTCACTGTTGTTGTCTTTTGTGAGTCGTGTCGGTGTTGTGTAGGATGGAGGAGTAGAAGGACTCCTCTCTTTTTGGCAGACTAACACGGAGGTGAGTCATCTGGGACAGGCGTTGTGCCGAGACAAAGGTCCAGTTATCGGCAACCGTTTGGTAAGTCGCTCACTTTCTCTCTCCTTGAGAGTCCCAACATGTCAATACCTAAAGCCAGTCTGAAATTGGTCATAAGAATGCAGGAAAATTTGCCAAACAGCCGGAGAAAACACAGGAGATTTCAATGGAGTGAGCGCGAGTAGGAGCCAAATCCAGTGTGAAGGTAAATATATATTGCTCCGTATATGGTGCCTTTGTGTGGACCTACATCGTTAATTAGCCCCAATTGGTCATTGGAACTGACGAAGGAAAGGCTTTTTATAATCAGTCTAGCAATAATCATAGTCTCGATGCATATGTAAATGATCAGAAAGAATAAAGATATTTTTGATGGAACGCTCTCGGATAATGAGGGTTCAAGAGTTCAGTGTGTGTAATAGAAAAGGGGAATGGCTTTCTGTGTACTGTAATACCATTGCCATGAACAATAGCTCTTGTATGGATTTTATTTACTGTACTAAACTCTTGTGTAATGATGCTTTAACGACTATATGATTCGATGAGGATGAATGCACGCAATTATGCTGAAGTATTTCTCCATGTTAATTGGGTCTAGGAAGGACATGCAGGAAAAGGGTTGTTAAGGTTTTTGGAACATGTCTCCTGGTATTCCGCAGAGTTAAACTCTCCCGTGTGGAAGCGTCTCCGTCGCCCAGTAACTCACCCAAACGACCCCATAATGAAACCAATGGCTGCATTAAGGTACTGCTCTAAAGCGCTTCAAACCAGGTTGGCTGTCTGTACATCTTGGGTTTATCTTGACTCTCTGTCTCTCTCTCTCTCTCTCTCTCTCTCTCTCTCTCTCTCTCTCTCTCTCTCTCTCTCTCTCTCTCTCTCTCTCTCTCTCCCGTGCTAAGCTCCGAGCCCTCCAGTGCTAAGCTTAGAGTCCTCCAGTGCCCCGCCTTCCCTTACAATCTCTGTGGCGCGCAGAGATTTGACACTGTGTGTTTTCATAATCATGTGCAAATTGGCCCCGCGTCGCCGATAAAATCCACAAATCCCTTTGCCTTCCTCCGTCTGTGCAACAAAAAAAAAAGAACAGGGTCTGTCTGGAGAGCGAGAACAGGGTCTGTGTAAAAAAAAAAAAAAAGTTTGGAAAACTCTGCCTCACCAAGTCGCCTACACAAGAGGGAAAAAAAACTTACCTTCATGCACTGTTTGTGTATGTGTGAAACATTCTTAGAGTTGTGGTCATAAACCCCTCACTCTAATCCATTAATTCCAGGTTTAGTGTTCATGTTTGGAACAGTTGAGAATATCGTGTCTTTCAATTGTACTGTAGTTGTCCCCCAGCAACATCAGCACAATGGCTCCACGCTATACATCAAGCTGCACTGGGGTTTCTGTGTGGACCTGCGTGCCTCACCTCAGGCCTCTCTGTCTCTCACATCGGAACACAATCAATCACAGGCTGTTTTAATCAGAGTGAAGCAGAGCATGCCAGGCCCTATAAACAGTATAGGCCAAACTTAGTTCACATTCCCCCTCGCCCTGGTCCTCCTCGTTCCATGACTCTATTCACCTCCCACCCCTTTTTCTCTCCCTCCATCCTGTTTCCTCTGTCTACTGCATCTCTTCTTCTCTCATTATCTCTCGGATTCTAATGTTTTGCGCAGCGGCTCTGTCTCTCAAGAGTTTTTTCTCCATTGCCAGTGTCCTTGACTGTTCGGCTGCTTCTGTAAATAAGCCAGGACTCACGGTTTGGCATTCCTGAAACAACTCTGGATTTGATTTTACAACCCAATTAAAGTCCGGCTGTAAATCAGTGCGGGCGCGCAACACTTTCGTCTTTCTTATTTTTTTTTTTTTCAAGGGGCACCTCAAGCCGAATTTAGTACTCCCTCAGGCCACAAACCAATATCGGAGCGGGTCCCCTTAAAACCAATAAGGCGAAGAATGAGAGACGTCTGAAGGGGCTGTTTACAAGGAAGTAGAGACGCCACCCTGAGTGTCTCCTCTTAGCTCGGTATGTCACGCTCCGACAAACACACACAAACACATTAAAACGTGCTTACGCATCCACACGCCCACCCACATGCTTAGGGATGCACGTTGGCGAGCACACACGGACACACACTCTTACACACTCTTACACACACACACACACAGACACACACACACACACACACACGTACCCACTCACACAAGCACATACACACAAAGAGATACAGAGAAAGAGAGAGAGAGAGAGAGAGAGAGAGAGAGAGAGAGAGAGAGAGCGATAGAGAGAGAGAGAGATGGACACAGTCCAGATCCCCTCAGTAGATATACAGTATACCTGTCACCTAACAGGAGGCATTTGATTCATCAGAAACAAATCAATAGAGGAATATTCTCCACTCTGCCAGTCTGGCATTAATCTGCCGGCAGATTAAAATGTCACACAGAGTAGAAGCGGGGGCCACGGAGGGATTGTTTTTCACGCGCCTCGCACGGCCAGACAGTAATTGCATGCGCTAATCAATCAAAAGAGGATGCGCGCGAATGTCATTTTTCATTACAGAGACAACAGGTTACTGGAGCCTGTCAACCCTGCCAGGGAAATGTGTGTTAATGACTTAGCAATACCTGGCGACGGTATCTGTGACGTGCAGTGATTCGACAACGAACGACGGAGCGACTCTCCCGCCACCCGTGCATGCCTTATCTCTCGCTCCGTGAAATGAGAGCGAAAGGCTTACTCATTTTCTATAAGAAAAAGGCTTGGCACAAAGAAAATTGGATTTTTTTTTTTGCGCGCGAAATTTTATTGATTGTTAAATGTTTTGGCAAAGTAAGGGACATGCTGAATGTTTTTTTAAATATAAAGCGTTTGCCCCAGCATTGGAGAGCAGTCTTCTACATACCCAACAGAGAGAGAGAACAAAGCTCATTTAAACTGACAGGCAAATGTATAAAGTGGGTTTCCCTTTGTTTTTGATGAGCTGAATAAACTGAATTAATTCTGCCCACTATCTGCCGTATATACATGTACACACTTCTCTTGCTATCTCTTATGCACACACACACGCACACATATACAAACATACATTGCTTCTCTCTTTTTTTTTCTCCCTCTCACAATCAAACAGTCATAATTAAACCTCATTGACGCACACACACACACGCACGCACGCACGCACGCACACACACACACACACACACACACAGAAACACATCCATAATCCAACCCCAGCTCGGAGCGTATATGTGCTATTACGTTATTAGATGATTAATGTGGCGAGCACCTTCCAAAGACTGGATGACAAAGTTCATTTGGCCGGGGGAATCCATGTTAGAAGACTGAGGTTTTGTGCTGCTGCTGTGGCCACATACAAAGGCCCCATTATAGCGCTGCAAGGCGTCGTCCATCCTTCAGGCTGCTCGCATGAAGGCTCCCAGCTTCTTTATGCATTCTGTGGGTATTCCTGTCCAACAATGTTGGAGGAGTTACACAGAGAGGCATGAGACTATTCACCCTCTAGCAACTCAACGCGCCATGCCAAACAAAAGTCCTTGGGGAACTTGACAAATAAAGGCCGCAGCTTGGTAAAACAAAACAAAAAAAAATACACAAAAAACCTCTAGGATTTACGTTTTGTGCTGTATCCATGCCTTAGCTTTGTTTTCTGCCGAGCAGCGAAAGTTACACAAAATTAGAAATGGCAATTAGCAGTGTAGAACAACCACAAGGTCTGCAACACATCAGAATGACGGTAGGCCAACTCTAAATGACTTCATGTGAAATGATGTGTTCACTGCAGGTGTTGCGCGTTAGAAGTGGAATGCCCCGCCAAGGTCATTATTACATCTTGTGTCATTAGGTCATTCTTGTTCCAGTTAACTGCTTCTGTGGAACCCATTTTCTGTCTCTCTTTTTCTATTAAATCTCTCTTTCATTTACTCTATCTCTCTCTCTCTCTCTCTCTCTCTCTCTCTCTCTCTCTCTCTCTCTCTCTCTCTTTCCCTCAGTCCTTAGACCAAGAGGGAGTGGAGTGCATGATAAGACCACAGTCAAGACCCTCATAATTACACAAGAATCTAACCAATGTAATGCTTTATTTTCTGCAAATTAGGCAGACCTGAGCCATGTCAAAGTGAAGTCCTACTCGACACCTGACCGTAATGACGGACTGCCACCAAGCAGCAGGGAAATATTCCAGGAAGTAATGAGGATGAGGGGGTGTTGGGGGGCATTTCTGATACATAACCTTGTCTGATCTGCACATTTTCTGTGTTTGGTTCTGCATGAAAAACTTGACTTAATGTGTTTGAAACGTGTTGTTTCAGCTGCAGCGTTGCCAGAGCATTTCTGAAAAGTTAACTGTCATCACTGCGGAGTCACACTGTGCTGATAGAGGAAGGAGTCATGCGGAATACCTCATTTGATTGTAGTCTGAAATAATACACTGCTATTTACACCCACAGCTGGACTGTTTTTGCAAGGGGCTAGCATGATATTAGGTCAAACATCAACATATTTGGGAGTCTGTTGGTCTTCATTTTATATTGTGACCTGTCTTGCTTTAACCATTGTTACACTCCTCATTTTGCAGTCAAATTAACTGATCTGAGTCTTTTGCAGCCACAAGACGAGCTTGGTCAAGTATCCTGGTGCTGACGGACCTCCGGTAAAATAATCCCCACTCGACCGGTCTCAATGGTTCACATAGAGATATAGTGCCAGAGAGAGAGCGAGAGAGAGAGAGAGAGAGAGAGAGAGAGAGAGAGAGAGAGAGAGAAAGCGAGCAAGCAAGCAAGAGAGAGAGAGAAAAAGAAAGAGAGAGCGAGAGAGCAAGAAAGAGGGAGAGAGAAAAAGAAAGAGAGAGCGAGAGAGCAAGAAAGAGGGAGAGAGAGAGTAGAATAAGAGGGCTTAGGGGCGAATGGCCAACAAACAAAACAAGTAATCCAATCAAAAACACGCCCCATTAAAAGCTGGCAATAACTCACACGGTGCTTTGCAGCTTGGACCCTATGTGAACAGCTTTCATTGGGGGAAACCTTTTCCTTGCGTGGTGCCTTCTACAACTGGGGCCCCTGCACTAGGCCTGCTATGGGGCCTTTGCACTGTGCCTACTTCTGGGCCCTTAAGGGTTGGCTTGCTTTGGGGCCTCTGCACTTTACCTGCTGGCAGCCTTCGTCAGGAGGACTGGTGCATTGTCAGCGCCGACCCACAGCAAAAGGTATGCCTTTTAACTGTCTTTCTCATCATTATTCCACACAATGAATTGCCTATTGTGGTGACCTCTATCAGCTGCACTGAAGATCCTTAGCAGGTCTATTAAAGCCCTCCTGTCTCCAATGAGAGCCTCGTTTTACAGTGCGGGAGAGCCGCCAACGGAGGTTAGCAGGGGCCAGGAGGCCGGAGGGAGTTGGTGTGGTTGAGGCTGGGGATGTAAAGAGCTTCCCAGGGTTCATGTTATACTGCAGACAGGCGCCTCTCGTAAAATGCCCTCTCCAAACCACTTTCAGACGCAAGCTGTTTAGCAAACAAATGAAAGCGCACAGAGCGCACACGTTAGCTTGTAGTCAGTGCTGCTTTTAAAAGGATTACGCTTGCTAGTTTCACCCCGTGCTTACCCATTGATTTAAATAGAGGTCTGTTGGTAAACAATCTGTGTGGTGTATTTGACGATGGTAAGTGAAAGGAGAGATAAAGACAACTTCGGGGAGTCTGCCAGGGGCAAAGGCCTTCCCACGAGTTTACAGTGACCATCTACATAGGGGCGTCTACAGATTTCCCCAAAGGCGAAGCCAAATTGAGATTTATCGCCTTATTGAAACAACTATTTGGGAAAATGGTTAAGGGTTCTAGCTACACTGAGTTTGGTAAAATAAACACGTGTGGAACTGATTTCTTAATGTCTACTGAAATTACAAAATAGTTTACAGTAATCCACAGATATTTTTTAAACTACCATTTTGCCGTAAGGTGACTTTTATTATAAGGACTTGGCTAACTTCAGTTTCTTATTTTGGCGTTTAAAACTGCGTGAAACTCTGCTCCGAAAGATACCATACAAATCTTTAATCATATGTGTGAAATACTATTAGCCGCTAGTTACGATTCCCTCACACCTCACACACATCCCTGTGATGGTTGATTTGCCTGGCAGCAAAGCTTGCATTTGATTCAGACTGTTCCAAACCCAAATAGAACACCAACCATAGCACATGTATAACTTCTTTGGGGTTATTAGCACAGAGTATACAATTTAAAAGGCAAATAAGCTCTAGCATTAACGCTACTTAAATCCCCTTTGCTTTCTCCTCTGTAATCCTTGCTTCTTGGTTTAGGCCTGAGGAGATTAAACAAAAACAAGCCACTTGTTAGTTCAACATGGGATTAAAATGGATTGGAAGCTGGCAAAGCCCCTGGGTTAGGGAGTATACCTTGATTTTATGGCCATTGGATATGACTTGCAGTGTCAGATACTGTTTCTCGCTTTCGTAAACATAAGATTAAGGTTGGTCTGAAGTTGGTGAAAGTTGTAATATCTACACTAAGCATGGGAATAACGTGTATGTATACAGTATATATATATATATATATATATATATATATATATATATATATATGAAGAGACGAAGGGACAATCTATATGTAGTATAGTATACACACAGTAGCCTATACGTATAAATATATTACTGTAAATCCAAATTGTTTGTAAAATAAACACAGCATACCATCTTCTATGCTAGATAAAACAATGCATTGTTGATTTTAATTCAGTGCTTTACACTGCAGAAACATTTTCTTGTTCAATTGAAATGAAACTGTAAGTGCATTTATCCAACCTAAGTCCTATGACTGTTATGCGATATGACAATAAGGAAATTCAATAGCAAAAAATAATTGATTATGTTTTACCCAAAACATTTGATGTTTACAATTATTATTTGGTCCAGTGGAAATTTGGTCTGTACAAGGTCTTTCCACAAAGTAGTTTTTGTCACACATGGGACGGGTCATTTTCCCAACAGAAATGAAAGGAATGTATGGGAATAGAATATAATCGACACAAGGAATTTCTCAAAACAAAAACGTGTTACAAAGTCGTCTGAAATACCATTTGATGCAGCAGAGTGTGGGAGACCACAATCAAAATATTATACCAAGGCATCTGCTGGCAATGCCTCATTGACATTCCTTCTGAAATGCCAGCAAATAAACTGTGTTATCAAAACAAAGGCCTTGTGTGGGATAATCCTCAGAGGAGAGAAACATTATCCACTTAAGATGAAGGGTACCTCAAAATCCAAACCAGCACAAAACGTGGTGGGCATTTCATGTTGATAAGGAAAATGTTTTATAGTTTATATATTATCTAAAAGGAAAGGAACTTTCCGATCATATTTAATGTAACATCCTGGTGTCCCTGTTACGTGGATGTTGAGGACACCTCTGGTAGACATTGACGAATCTAAGCAGACAAGAACACAGGGAACCCATGGGGGATATTCAAATTAAAGTTATTTTAACCACTACGCAACCACACACACACACGCACGCGCGCGCAAACACACTCCACTCTCCAGAGTAGGCACTTTGCCAACCCCCCCAGGGAGTCAGAGAGGGTGTGGTGTTCTTTGACCACAAAGCACTCTTAACACCTCAGTCTGGTGCAGACACATCCTAAACAAGAGCAGGAGCACAGCAGACAACCTCCCTTTTTTGTGTCTCCTTCGATCAGCCTGTCAAAGCTCTTCTTCTCTTCTAACAGAGCAAATGATGATTAATGTGTTTCCTCCAATTAATATGCAGCCGTTAATTAGCTGTAGGGTGGAACAGTCTTGTCCCTGAACATGGATCTTTTGCAAGGAGAGTGGGGGAACAATTGCGCTTACAGTGTGAGAGTGGACGTGACTGCAAATGTTAGCGGTTGGTGTGTGTGTGTGTGCGTGCGTGCGTGCGTGCGTGCGTGTGTGTGTGTGTGCGCGCGTGTGCGTGTGCGTGTGTGTGGGTGTGTGTGTCCGCGCGCGCGTGCGTCGGGTGAGTCTGTGTGGGGCAGACAGGTGGTGCTGATGGGCCTGTGGGGATGCTGTTGCTCCTGATTTGCATACATATGACAACCATCTGTGCTAATAGCCCCTGCGATGTCTCTATTAGGCTGTGTGCCGCGGCGCTCTCTGAGACACTACCGCAGCGTTTTACCCAACGTTTCCCCTCTTTCCCGTCCGGCAGAGCGGAACCAGGCGAGCGAGGCCCTTGCCCCAACTCATCTAGCCGCTGGGCAGGTGCCCGTGTTGGGCAGAAAGATTTATGTTAAAGTAGGAGATTTAATAATATGAAGAAAAGGTAAAAATAGTTTTCCTGTCTGATATCACGTGTGACAACAGCACAGCACAAAGGAATGAACCATAATAGGGTTTTAGTAACTCCTGGAGGTATTAAGTGCATGGGGCAGTGTGATTGTACGTGTCAAAAAGGCAACTGTGTAAACATTTTCTTTTGAGAGCACCATATTATGTTGTCCTTGAGGATGGCTGGTAAACACACACTAAAAGGGATGCACTCTGTTTGAAAGCAATGGACTCCAGTCTTTTTTTTTGTTTTTAGGGGGGTGAGGGGTTGATGGGGGGTGAAGTGGGTGTAAGGGGGAAGGGGTGCTCAAAGTTCAGCTGTAGTTAATGTTAGCGAGGACAGAGGCACACAAGCAGTCTTTGTCAAAATTGATACTGGAGGCCCAAACAAAATTCTCAACGGGCCCCCCAGTGGAGATGATAATTACCCTTATTAGGATCAGGCTTGTTTTGAAAGGCAAAAAGTCCCTCCGCTGGGCTTTTCAATCTGACTTTTTTATAATAAGCTCTTGCATCATTTTGGCTCAGTTGGGTGGTCACTTTCGTGGTATCCGATTGTTGCGTTGTTGTTTGTTAAGACTTTGTGCTGTCTTTGCTCAAGTATTATTATTTGTTTTTTTCTGAATGTAGTGCTCTGACCGCCGAATGCTGCGCGTGTTAGACAATAAAAGTAGATTTTTAACCTCCTTCACATAAAGCAATTATTGCGTTATGGTTGGTTGTGTTTACAACAAAATCTGAGTGCAATACAAGTGACTAAAAGCGTGTAATGTCTGGGAGACAGCGGAAAGCAGAGTATTAAAGACTGACATAGAGACAGGTTTAAAAAAAAGAGAGAGATTGAAGGGCCTGGAAGCAGAGACTGCAAGCATCAGCACTCCCCTTAACTGCAGGATCGGAGCCATTATTCTCACGTTGCCTTCCAGCATATACATAACGGCGTGTCTTGAAGATGCATTAAAGCTCCTGATGCCAGTATAGAGAGTGGAATTGGACTCTCCCAAAAAAAAAAGAAGCCTTAGCCTGTCACTCATGATATCTGAACGACTGTCTGCCTCCGTGTCATAACTCTGCTGAGAAAGGACAGGAGGGGCCAATGAAAAAGACTCCGGGTGCCATTTTCTCTTCTCAGGGAACACACCGTTGACACTGAACACAGATAACCAAACCAGTCAAGGTGGCTGATGAGGATTTCTTTGTTTTCTTTCTTTCTTTCTCTCCACGGAAGACTTTGGTAGCATGAATGTGTATCTTGCCTAAAGAATGACACCCCACGGACTCCCACCACAAACTTTTCGTTTTTCCCTCCTAACTTAGTGGATAGTAGCGCGGAGGCTCACCACGGAGCATTTCCTATTTCCTCTTCATTTTCCTCTCCGCCGGTTTCTCTGACAATGTCCACGGCAGGGGGAGATGGAGTGTGGACAGTTCAGTGATGAAGAGCGTGGGGGAAGCCATAATCACCTCCCCTCCTTTCTCTGAGAGACCGCATCCTCCTTTGTCCTCTTCGCCCTATCTCTCGTTCTCGTCCAACTCTTCCTCTTGGCTTTACCACTCTTGTTTTTTCTTTCTCCCTCTCTTCCCCTCTCCATATCTTCCCTTTCCTCCCCAGCTATAACTGGTCCTGACAGTAGTAGAGGTGTGATGGGTTGTCTCTCCAGCCCCCCCCCCCCCCCCCCCCCCCCCCCCCCCCCCCCCCCCCCCGCACTGGAACCCTCTATCAGGAGGCTCCGGCTAGCGTGCTGGCTCCCTGGGCGCCAATGACCAGAGGACGGATGATGATCATTCCGACTAGCTTTAAGGCAGGCCATAGCTCATCCTCTTCCTTACTCTCGTTCTTTCTCTTTTCTACACCCCCGCACCTTTCTCTCTCTCTCTCTCTCTCTCTCTCTCTCTCTTTCTCGCTCCTCTTCTCTCTCTCTCCTAAATAGTTTACAGCTCAGCAACTGAGGGACAAAGTACCACCCTTTGTGTCAGCCACTGAGGAGCACAAAGCCTTTTATTGCGTAGAGAGGAGAGGAGAGGAGAGGAGAGGAGAGGAGGTGGCCAACAATGTCATGCAGGCGTGAATGTCAGAATGGGCTTACAGGAGCCGCCTTTAAAGTTCTAGTCCGTAGAGGACTACAGAGATAATTTAGCGGTGCCAGTGAACATTTCCTCACACTTTATTCATAAACTTTGAGCGCGTTTGTCAACTTCACATGGTCTCAGGTGTAACACTGATGATGCAAATGCAAAGTTGTGAAAGGCATTAAACAGCATTAACTTTACTTAGACATCACTGGAGAGGCATTTTATGCGAGGTCCCTCCCCACTCCTTTTGTTGGCCCTAATCCAGTTATGCAATGTTTTTTTTTTCTTGAAGCTGTGCCCGGCTGAAAATCAATTAGCTAGTACCGCAATCACCGTGTGCAGGAAGACTCCTGGACAGCGTCCAAGGTACTTAATTTGTTCCTGAAAGGGGTGGGGGGGAGTGTGTGTGCGTGTGTGTGTGTGTGTGTGTGTGTGTGGGGGGGGGGGGGGGGGGTGACCATGCTCAGACGACTTGATTTTTCCTGGGAGTCTGTTGAATAGACACACTATGCTGATGCCCCGGTCCGACACAAGGCAATTCCAGAAATGTTTTCGTGACCATTTGACCCCACGGGATCCAATCATGGGAGTTTTGTTTTATGTCCTGTGTGTCTCTTCTTACCCCACAGCACTCACTCTCCAAAATGTCTCACCGTGTCCTCGTCTCAACGTCACTCTTTAGACAGGCCCTTCCTATTTGCCTTTTGTTTTGGTTGGCTAGCCCGCCCGGGTCTACATGCCTGGAGGTTGAAGGGCTTTGGAGAGAAGGACGTTGGGAGAAACATTCAGCTAAAAGCAATCCTCTGTCCAATTCTGTCTGTCACACATCGGAGAAGGAGGGACGGGAGATAAATCATACACAGCCAACAGACACAGTCTCCTCTGATTAATATGAACCAGTCTGAAATGGCAAAAAACTGCAAGGACAAGATGATACTTGACTTAACATTTCACTAATAGTGACATATCTGGAGAGAACGCTAATAGCTTTATTCAACTGTGTCAGATTATGTATTTTCTCCAAATGAGCTCATTTCAGTGAGGACAATTTATGATATGCTTAACTGTTTATTACAAAAACATGGCAACACATTGAAAGTTGGCGTTGTCAGCGTTCAGCTAGAGACTGGGGACCAGAAGCTACAGAGCAAGTTAAAGGTAGTAGGCTAAAACTGGAAAAAGGATGAACCCTAGACTAATCTAGAAACGAGGCAGGACTGGAAATTAAGGCAAAAAATGATTTCCACTTTTACCAGGAAAAAGAGCTCTGACATTTGTAGGAAACAGGTATGTTTTGCTGGAACAAAGGAATGGCTAGAAAGAGCAGCTTAAATACAATAGCTATAGACCAGGTGAAAACCATAGTGCAATAATTGAACACTCCGATTGGTGACACAAGGATTAGGTGCGCTTGGTGCGCTCTCCAGCAGCGTACCGACGCCCTGGGCCGGATGTGCCAGTGCTGGAATCCTGACAGGCGTTAAGGGTCTGCTCTTCTGAGTTACTTAATTTCCCGCCCAAGGTCATATTCTCAGTGAACAACCATGGCTAGGGAACAGATATCTGCGGATTCCCCCCTGACATATACTGAGCAACAGCCCCGAAGTAGGTGAAGGCTGGGGCATTTGTAGGAGCCAGTGTGGTGAGTGAACTGCCGTATTAAGACCACGTCAAATTATTGCGTGTATGCGAGTGGTTGATTGCTGTGACGTGGCCTGCACGAACTCTGAGCTCTGCCAAGGTGTCACCTCATTAGCGATTAATCAAGGGAAGGTGTGCAGTATCTGATGCCATTTTATAACACAGACAATTTGAGACACTCGCAGCACTCTAACAGTCCACAAACACATAAACACACACACTAACACACATAAAAACGCACAATAAAATTGCTGCCAATGGCTTAAATGACCTCGATACCCAAGAGTATACTTATCTTTGAAGTGCCTTTTTTATTAGTGGATATGAAGACAGTAAAAAACTGCTGCCTGTTTCTCATTAGATGCCACATCCTAAAGCCAACTCGACTGAATGAAAGAGAAGCTGAGAATACATCAACGGGGGCAAGAAAGACCTAGAAATATTGGGCACCGAAAACCTTTTAATCCTCATATCGAATGCCATCACATAAATTCATTTAAAACGCTCTTCACAAAAATTTAAAAATGTGCACTACTCGTTAAATCAATTTATTCAGTTAAATGATTCGCCATGCCACACACACACACTCAAATAACATCTGTGTGACGTTTCCTTTCTCGATACAGTATGTGTCTGTTTAGGTAGCGAGAGCGAGGACATGTGTGTTAGTATGAGGGGATGTGGGAAGCCCCTCTCCTTGGCCAAGTGTTTGGATTAATTAAGGCCATCTCATCCCCCGGTGTCCTCTAGGAGGACATTCTTTCCCGCTGCAGCCCTGTCTGTTTACTAAAGGAGCCTGAACCAATCCACGCTGAAAAATGTGAGAGGGCCAACTGTTTGGCTTCACTGTTACATCTTTTTTTTTCTTCTTCTTTTTTTTTCTTCTTCTCTCAACCAGAGTAATTGAGCAATTAAGAGTGATTGATTCACTGCGGAGAGTGAAAGAGGCAAAATCTGTCCAGGGAGTTTGAGGGAATCTGTATGCAGTAGCTTCAAATGACTCCAAGAAGGGCTAGGCTGAGAGACTCAAGACGTGGGGAGTGGAGACAACGTGAAGGACTAGTGATAAAAGATAATATTGTCTGGTGTTTCAAATAGTGTGTGTGTGTGTGTGTGTGTGTGTGTGTGTGTGTGTGTGTGTGTGTGATGAAAAGAGAAAGAGAAACCGTTGGCAAAGGCAGGCTAAATTGATAAGTAGCCTTGACATGTTAGGTGTTATGGGATAGATAAAGTGCATTCCCTCCGTTGCAGACCTCGTTCATTTTCCACGAGTTCAGAAGCCATATAGTACTAAATTGTCCAGCTGACCTTATGGTGTGCACAAAGGATCCCTATTTAAAGAAAGTGGGAGAGCACAGGAACAGCGCCCGGATGTTTTATTGGGGTTGACCTTATATAGTTGCAATTGACCAATGGTAAATGGGTCTTTAAATGAGCACAGAAGTCTAGGAGGGTCGGTTCTGGCTGCACATATGGCACTGTTCCTTTCTTTATCTCCACCCACTTATTGATAAATGAAGGATATTAAACATGACACCTGTGACAAGAAAATTCCCCCCCTCTGCGTTTTGCCGGTGATTAACCAACGGTGCCCTGCCGACCCATCAGTAGCAGCTGTGCAGCAGAGATTACCTTGGGGTCCCGGCCCACCAAAGAAGAACAATATCGTTACATTAGCCACATCCTTGACGATGTAGCTACCCACACACACAGGCAGACACACACTTTCACAAATGCACACACGCGCACGCGCACGCGCACGCACACGCACACGCACACGCACACGCACACGCACACGCACACGCACACACACACACACACACACGCACACACACGCGCACACACACACACAAGTGCACACAGACACATAACCACTAATAAATTCAGTATTGCAATTCATGCACTGAAAACATGCCAGGGCAAAGTTTTTACATAGAATTGCGTGCTGATTGTGTTTTTGCATTCAAGGCAAAAAAAACAACCCAAAAAACGTAATATTTCACATGGTCAGCGCAATAGCAGAAATGTACCTTCAGTGTGAACTGGTGGTTTTCATATTGTGCCCTTCTCTGGATAGAATATCCAAGGATTCCTCTCAGCCTTCTGGGAAAAGGCAAAGGTCTATGAGGGGTTCCTGTATCAAGGAGTCGTCGTTGTCTTGTAGATTACTTTTTCGTATGCTACCGCACTCTCCCCTGCGCTCCTGCAAAACCCAGATCAAATGGCTCTCACAGTTTAAACTGATATCAATTCAAGCGGCTTTGAAATCAGATAATAGGGAAAAGGTATACATTAGAGAGTGGCTTGAAGTGTTTGACCATATGACACACAACGATCGTTTATCCAACGGGGTTAACGTTACCCCTGAAAGCCTCCTCTTGAAAGGGGACCCCTTAGCAAGAACCCAGCGCTACAATAGCTGTTTGTCTCTTGAGAAGAGAGCCGAGGGGCGTGATGGGTAAGTAGGCCTCCGTCACACTATTGACCTCCATCTTTTAGACGTGGTCCTTCCTATATCCAAACAAAAACGTTCTCTCTCAAACCCATTAGTCCCCTTGAATGAAGCAGCACTCCAGTCCTCCATTTGAACCCGCTCCAAGCACCTGGCACGGTCTCTTATAACGCCGTAACGGTGGGAGTTTTCCAGAACTTACTGGAATTCCATAATCATGCTCCCAAGACCATATTGGCCAATTAAAAAGGCTAAGCTCCTCAAAGCCAGAGGCATCTATTCACGGAGAAGGATACCTTCCGTCGGACCTCGTCCGTTTGTGCTCCCCATCCGTTGCTAAACACTTTTCCCTTCTTGGCAGAGGAGCCTGACACACACTGCATGTTGGGCGTTCCTAACTATCAATACTTGTGTAGGGCTGCTTGGATTTGAATGTGCTCATCTATACAACACCACACACCATCACTCTACACTGTGTTCACAGAATTTCGAGGTGAGACCTTGAAGTGTTTCCGTCAGAAAGCTAGGTCTTGAACCGTTGCCAGTACGCATTTTGTTTATGGAACACTCTGGTAGGCTGAGTGTCCATGCATGGAAACCACCACAAAAAAAAAGGAAGAGGTTTAACCTTTAAATATTTGGATGACTCATATTAGGTTAATGTCCTGCTTTTCTGTGAAGCAGAATCAACAATCTAACTATTTATTGGTGTTATTATGACTGAAGCACAACATTAGTTGTGCATATGCATATAGCAAAGAGCAAACCTCACCTTGCTCTACTGTCGAACGAGAGAGAATTGCCTTGGGGTGGAAAGATTCAATAGTTTCCAAAGCCTTTTCAGCCGAGTAACTTTTTAAAGAAAATAGATTATTATTGCAACCGAAGAACAGAACAGAACAGACTCAGATGTCAAGAAAAGACAAATGACAGTACATTCACAGTACATTCCTTTAAGCTAATAAATCAATCAGGGAGACTTTCGTCTCTCACACAAGCAGTACAGGTTGCTCGAAATGCAACAGTGCTAAAAACTAACAATCTCTTTGGTTTCTCTCCAGTTCAATGCATTTACCTTTCTGTTTGTGTGTATGTATGGGTGTAAGGAGGAGGGGGGGGGGGGGGGGGGGGGTGTGTGTGTGTGTGTGTGTGTGTGTGTGTGTGTGTGTGTGTGTGTGTGTGTGTGTGTGTGTGTGTTAGTGTGGATTGGGGTTGAGGCCTAGTGTGTATGTTTGCATTTGTGTGTGTATGTGTGTGTGTGTGTGTGTGTGTGTGTGTGTGTGTGTGTGTTTGTGGGTGGGTGTGTGTGTGTGTGTGTGGTGGGGTTTCTTTTGTTTGTCCACGGGGTCCACGGTTCTCCTCCTTTAGGATTTTATTTCCTATAAGTTGCTCTGCAAATAAATGTGTGTGTATGTTTGAGTATGCTTGTGTGTCTGTGAGTGCATGTTGATGTTCAAACCCTTTTGTATCCATTTCTAACCATTCAGTTATTTTTGGTATCTTTTTTTGTTATTCAGAATTCCTTGTCCTTGCTGTTTAGCAAACCGCGTTGATGTGCCAAATCAAAAGGTTGAATAATTTGATTCAGTACAGAAATAACTCACACCAAATGAAAGAAGGAGTGCACATTCTTCATCTTCAACCTCAACTAAGCTCTTTGTTCATTACAAAAATGGGGTGGGGGAAATGGAGCTTAGGGAGACGCAGGTGTTCCCAACCTGCTAGCAATTTTTCAAACTCCGATTGATGAGTAGCAAGTGTAACAAAAGCCCCAGACTATCAAAGCACCCTGTATTCCCCTAAAAGAAAACCAGCTGGAAGTGATGGGCCACTGAAAAAAAAAGATGGCCGCCCCAAAACCTGGCCACCAGGCCTCGCACACAGCCGTTTGTAATTCCCAGGTCACAACATGTTTCCATTTCAGTTTAAATCAAATTAACCCCTGCACTA
The DNA here is from genome assembly GCA_026901105.3 of Galaxias olidus. Classification (NCBI taxonomy): domain Eukaryota; kingdom Metazoa; phylum Chordata; class Actinopteri; order Galaxiiformes; family Galaxiidae; genus Galaxias; species Galaxias olidus. The sequence goes on along the minus strand of JAPMUY010005317.1, from coordinate 325,075 downwards.
TTTATAGGATTTTCACTGTACTCGTTCACATATGGACCTGGACAGCAGACATCCCAAGGCTGGCCTGGCACCTCCCTTACACTGTATATCACATACTGTACATGGGTCATCTCCCTTCTGCTGCCTGGTGAAATCAATTTGTGAGGGAAAATACATGTGTCTCCGACTAGAGCTTGATTTGTGGACTTCAGTGTCCTGCTACTTGTGCTATGACTTCTAGATAGCAAACGGATGGGATGCAGGCAGAGGCAAAACGCTTCTCCAGTAGCTTAAAAAACACTAACGATTAGACCTGCAGTAAATTTATTTCATTGGAGACTTATCACAGACTCAAAACACTTTTTTTTTAAATACCCCAACATTCCGAATGTCTGTGTCCCTCTCGTCTACCTCCCCTCAAGTGAGTACCAGAAAAAGTTCTAAACAAGTTTTCCTCAACACATATCAGAAACGGAACCAAGTCAGAAAAGGCTCAAATTCTGCTGGTGCCAACAACATCGTACAAGCCCTCTAAGGCTAAGTCTGGGCCTCTCCTCATTCACGGTCTGATGATGTCCGACCAGAGACGCCATTTTGGCCAGGAGAGGTGATGAGGACTGCAATGAGAAAAACAACATGACACACTGACTATTTTCTCTCCGAGCCTGATGGCGTTTGACTGACACCTTTCGTATATATACATATATACATTCGCTCCCTATCAACACGGTTGCCCAACACTTATTTGCTGGAAGGTTTGTTTAATATTCTTCGGCCCTGACTAAACACTTGGCATAAGGAAGCACTTGATTCAGGCTGGACGAGTCGTGCCAGATACTGGACGGACATGAGGACATGAAAGAAGCCCTTCATATGAATCCAACAGGCCCCGGCGTCGAGTTTCAACCACCTATAAAGCCCACTGACACACACACGCGCACAGACACACACACACACACACACACACACACACACACACACACACACACACACACACACACACACACACACACACACACACACACAGTTAGCATCAGGCTGGTGCTGGTTTATCGTAACAAGTCAAATAATTTATCCCATTGAAAGCTTTAAGTCTGTGTCAATGAGGTTAAGTTATTACGGGTACTTTTAAAAGGCAATGATTGAGGGAAACTCGGCTGGATCTGGTCAATGGCTAAGCAGAGCCAATTTACATTGAGACTACAATAACATCGGCCTAATTTGATCTATCATAGCTTCGTATGTACAACTGAAAAAAGAATGGTCTTTCAGTGAACTTTACATTTCATAGGGACAGGAATGTCATTTTAACATTTGCTAGTCATTAAACATATATGTGTAGTGCTCAGAGACCTAGAAATTGTAGGACCGTTTAGTTTATTGTAATTTAGTTTAGTGGGACAGAAGCAGCGTCGACTTGAGACGCACAGCCCCTCAGACACCATGAATCTGGAGAGGAAGCTTCTGTACCACCCTGCCATCCATAACTGCCATGGAAGAAGAATTAGGCGGCAAGGGAGAAAGCTTCACATGGAAGCTGATTTCAACCACCTGTGCTCTTAGGCTGCACACATTCTTTTTCACTGACACACGGCGCACATATAATTCCCGCTATGCAAATGTTTTCGGGTTTAAAAAGGAATTATTGGACCGTAGTTCAGAGCAATGTGGTGCTGTTCAGTAAAGACAGAGGAGGGGATAAGGGCTGGGGAAGTTTAAATGAGAAAAGTACAATGAATTATGCGAGTCTCTTGCAAATCCACCTTTTCCTCATTATGTGGTCCCGTCTGAGTGGTAATTAAATTCATGCACTGATAGGATTCTCTCCTTTCCTGCCACCAGGCCTCTCTTTTGCACTTTGTCATTCTGGCACTCTCCACGAACGAAGAAAGGAGGGAGAGGGGGGGGGGGTTTGTCGGTGTTGCTGGGGGCCCGAAGTTATGCGCGGAGCGTTCTGAGGGTTGGGGATGTGTGGCCGTGGTGAATGATGTGGAGGGGGAGCAGGACGGACCACCAGCGCAGACGGTGCACTCCGTCAGGGAAATGTGTGAAACAGCTTTGTCCCCCCTGGTTGAGTGCAGCATCCGGGAATGTCTCCGTGTCTGCTGCACTCACAGGGCTATGTGGACCCCCAGCTGCTGTGGAGGGGCCAGTCGTTCAGTCTGACCAGTGCTGTGTCACACTACACCGAATATATGTGTTCGAAACATTTTCTGATCTTGTTTTCAATTCAATATTCTGATTGGACATCCCTGAATAAGTCTGAGATCCCATCACTATTGTATCATACTACTGTAGAGGTTGCATGAGCAATATTGTACCATGGAGTTGGATTTCCTTGAATAACTATCAGCTCCCATATGGATAATGTTGCAGAAAATTATATTTGAATTCTCAGGAATGTAAAAGAGGGATATACAGAGGTACACAGATGTTTCTTAAATACCGACTTAAAAGAGCAGGATTAGGTTATGGTTTATGATTAGGTTGAACTCCCTCTTGAACCAATAAAAGTCAGACAAACTGGGGACAGTTTGTCTATAAAATTATTTTACAACAGAAGCTATTTTTGTATCCACTATGTCACTATGTCACTATGTCCACTTATGCTATTTCTTGTACGTAAGAGGGCTGAAAAAAAGACTAGCAGACAGATACTTCATGTTTTCCACCTACTGTAATGTACTGTAAAAGCTTTTGTGTCATTAAGTTTACAATGGCGGCAGAGATGTAGCGCGGTACTGCACTACAATCAAAACCGTATAGCTTGGTTTGTTTACGTCTCATTTCATTCCAGAACGGGAGATTCAGAATACAGTCCGATGTTAAATGTAATTTAAGGCATGTAGTTTCTCTTCAATTGTGTACGTGTCCCATAGTACAGGCAACAAGCTATGAATGCATTCATAGCAAAACATTACTTCGAAATCCAATTTTCTTTCAGCAAGAGAATATAGATATAGTCCATTTTGCAAATTGACTCCTTCAGGAGACTGCGGTCTTGCAATATCCTTTCTGTTTGCCAAACCCTGCTTCGGGAGAGATACACAGCAGAAAAACAGATTCGGTTAAAGATGGCGGTGAATTTATGACACGGTGGCGGGCGGGAGTGAGGAAGGACCTATTCCCATCTGGGCTGGGAGCCACTGCTGTTCACTGAGATTTATGACGAGGATGACACAGCTGATTACCCTTGGACACTGAGGAGGATTGGACATGGACTGGCTTCAGCTCTTTGTGTTGTTGTTTTTTGCAGTACCAGGATGTGTGGTACTAAGGCTGGCCTTGCTCCTTCTCCAGAGAGAAGTGGCATCCCCGTCAACGCAACGCTGCACAGTACCACAGCGTTGCTGATGGACAAATACAAGTTCAGACAGACTGGTTAGGTTCAATAAATAACAAGTGCAGACTGATGGAAAAGCCACATTGAGGAGAGCCAGAGTTGCGCATGCCATCTCTAGATGTGGAGAAATGGAGAGACTTCTCTATGACCCCAGAAACCGCATGCGCCATGAACTTTTTCCTCTTTCTCTTCAATAATATATGGGTCTCACTTTTACCCATAGCCTGGACATTGAAAGTGAATCCAAACCCAAGTAGCACTCCTTTTAGTGGTTCTGAGGTTCACTGAAACTTTTACCCATAGCCTGGACATTGAAAGTGAATCCAAACCCAAGTAGCACTCCTTTTAGTGGTTCTGAGGTTCACTGAAACTTTTACCCATAGCCTGGACATTGAAAGTGAATCCAAACCCAAGTAGCACTCCTTTTAGTGGTTCTGAGGTTCACTGAAACTTTTTGACCAAGCCAAAGGAACTGTTCTAGAATAGGATTCTGGACTGACAAAACCGGAACTGCAGTACCAGCATCCAGTCAGTACAATGTCACCTTGTCAGGCTCCACATTGAATGACCGTCCTCTACCCTGTATCCGGACCCGCCTCCAAACCAAGATAATATAGTGAAATGAAAGGAAAACGTTCTCACACGGTCAATAAATCACTGACGGGGGGGGGGGGGGGACATCACTCTGAAAAATGCAGTGAAAAGAGGGAATTTAAGACAGATGGCAATTCATTTCCCTTGAACTACTATAATTTTGAGGACGTTCTAAAATGAAATCTAGACGGCCTCCTCATACTTGGATTCTGTGTAAGTGGGAGCGTAGTACGGCACATGTCAGTGTGGCCTCAGACCACTGTGCCCAGACTGTCCACTTTGTGGTTGTTTCAAAATGAAGCAAAGTGTCGTAAAATACATTTAGTTGTAGTAAACAAAATCTGTCAGGGGAGAGGAAGAACAGATGGACCTGTTGGTTGACATCCGCCCACCACAAGTGTGTTTTTTTCTCCAGCCTCTCATCATCCATGGGTCTGCTTTTAGGTCCTTTGGGAGAGAGGGGGTTTCTGTGTCTGCTTCATGGATCCCATCTCGTCCATTCCTCCTCTGGCTGTTTGGACGAGCCTTTGGGTGAAAGGGTTTGCGCTGTGAGATGGATGACCCATGGCCAATTAGAGACTTAGCCTCGGAGGCCCACAAAGACAGCCTGATCTCAGACATAAACACAGAGGACCACAGGGTCTGAGAGTACCTGTTGTTAAGGGCTGGAGAGCATGCCTCACACCACCAGCTGGAGATAACACCGGGCCTTACTCTGGAGGCTTCAAATGTCTCACCGCCCTCAAAATACTTTGGACAAAAGTTGCCAAGCGTTCTTCCCTGCCCCCACATCAGATGAACTCAAGAGGCCTGTCCCACATGCTAATTCCATGGCTGATCCTGGTATTCCAGGATGGTGCCATCCTAGGGGAGGAAAGAATGGAGGGGAGGAGAAAGAAAAAGTGGTGGCGGGGAGGGGGAGGTTGTTTCATAGCAGCAGACCTAGTAGAAGATCTGTTCACTTTAAAATGTTGTCATGGCTTTTTACGATGCCCACGTATTTTTCCACCAATTGATCAAAGCAACATTTTATTAATCTTAAACTAAGTAAATTATTATTTGTCAGAAAAAAGTCCTTATTTCAAATTGCCTTAGAATGGGGACCTATGTCTGTTCTTGTTGTTTTAGCTCTATGTGTCCGCCTACATATGAAACCCCCTGCTGTTGACGAGCTAAAGGGCGCCAGCCAGGGGCTTGTTAGACAAACTCTGACAACAAGACGCTGCCCTTGAAAATCATTTATAAACAGAGGAGCATCCCTGCATCTGTTTCTGCTAGGAGTTTTGAAGTACCGGAGCCTTTTTTTTGTTGATCTGACTGTGCAGCAGTTCAAATGGCCTTCGCGGTGGTATTAGTGATGGCACTTAAATCTCTGGGACAGTGCTTGTAAATCAGTGCAGATGAACGGAGGTGATGACAGCTCTCAGAGGCTTCTGTTATTTGACTACGCCAGTTATTGGGGCTTTACGGGAGGGGGTGTCTCATTATTATTACCTTAATGCTTTGTCTGTGTTGAAAATGTAAAATGGAGATAAAAAAAAAGATTCTGCCATTTAGAGAAAGCCAAATGCAGGGTGCTAGGCAGGGTTAGAAAGGCCCTCTTTATTGATGTATATTAATGGCCCTTCAGCACTTTGCTTACACAACCTGGGGCCAATGTTACCTACAATTGATTCAACATGTCACCTTCTCACATCAGCAAGCGCCAGGGGTCTGTGTTTAAAATAGCAAGCTGGGTAAATTCTTGGCCCCTTTAAAACGCTAAAAGAGACCCCAACTTGACCGCACCAATTTCAACCCAGACAACTGTGGAGAGACATAAACACACAGACACACTTACCGAACAACTGCTTACCAGTTTAAAATGAATTGTGTTTGTTCACCTGTAATCTCAATAGTGCAGTGTAACTTTTGCTCCTTTAAAACACATTTTATCAAAAGTATTACTTCATATAGGTTGACCATGACACTTTATTGATCGTTAATAACATAAATATAGTTTAAATAACCTTTAACCTGTTTCACTCACGTCATTTTTAAAAAACATAACTGTACACATCAATTTCATTATGTTACACAAATAATTCATGTTCGTTAAAACACTCTTTGCAAACCTGGGTAAAACTGGGTCCTGATTTAAAAAATTTGTATGCAGCTTAAAATCTAAGATTTGAATAGTTATCCTTTCATCAGTCTCTGAAACACAGTATTCTACTACCATCATGTTCTGCTATCTGCTACATCCAGCACATCTTCATTGACCAAAACAATGCATGATCCTCCGACCTTTCTCTCTTTGTTTCCCTGTGAAAGAAAGGATGTTTACAGCCTTTTTCAAGATGCAGCTAAAGCGTCGTGATAAAAGACCTGCATACTGAGACCACCATCGGGGATAAAGTCACTGTATAGGGCTGTTGAATAGGCTCTTATGTTGAACAGACCTCACCGACTCCAGCTATTGTAATCGAGCTTTGCCTCTTCAACCCACCCATCTGTTCCTAACATTTTGCCTTGTTGGCCACCTTACGGAGACAAAGACGCAATGGTATGTCTGGCTGGTTTTTGTTACTTGATAGACAATCATACCCAATTATTCAAATCTACTTTAGACATCCTGATCTGCAGAACATATCAACACAATGTTAGACATTTTGTAATCTAATGCAGCACAAGAAACATTGCTTTAAAAATAAAAGTGTTTTTGTCACTTCCAAAAAAATAGTTTAATCCAGAGTAATGGTGTATGCAATAAAGCTGTATGTTTGTAAGTGTTCGCTTGCAAACTACTAAAGCCCATACACATTTAGTCAGTGACCATCAAAAATGAATCTGACCATGGCCATGATGATGTGTGAAATTATTTCCTGGGGCTATTCATTGAACGGGGGTGAAGTATTCCTTAATGCCAGGGCATTTTTTTCCCCATCCCAAGCTGGAGGTGGCGTGAAGGATGCATGCTTCTGAATGAATATATTTGTTAATGTGAAGGGGGTCTGACATTTTGCAGGCTCTGTCAATCATCTGCAGTCAACTATGAATTCCTGAATAGATTCAAGCATGGAAGGGTGCCTTCACAGACACCCCGAAGATCAGCAGATCCAGTCAAAACACTGTATTGCCTGTAGGTCACCTGAACAAGCAACATGAAACTAAAGAGAATTACTTCGGTTCCACTGCAGTAAAACAATGTAATAAACCCCTTTATTGCAGATATCAAAACTCACGGTAGGGGATTGACCGGGTCAGAACACAATCAAATCCTGTAATACAGAACATAATGGTTATCTTGTGCAATAAAGGTGCCCTAGTCCTGGCGCTGGGATAGCCTGGTGTGTATTGTTGACATTCATCAGCCCCGCATCTTGATGGAAGAAGGAGATTACACTATGTAATCTTGCCAGAGAAAAGGAGGGGCCAGCAAAAGGCTGGAATGAATGGGATGAATCAGGCAAACGGGATGCCTCGATCAGATCACAGTAGGTTTTTTCGGCTCAATGGTACCGCCTAAGATCATAGAAGAGATAATCCGCCAAGCCATTGATAGAAGATAGAAGAATTGTGCGTAAAGAATTGACACTGAAGTTGTCGTCTTGAGCATGCTGTTTATACAGGACTTGTAAAATATAAAATGTAGGATAATAGAAAATAATGTTTGATCCTCTCCTTTCTTACATTTTTTTTCCCAATCGCTTACACACTTGTTGCGGTATTTGGCTCGCTGTGTCAAAACTCTAAACACAAACCGCATAACAACCACATAACACACACAAACCACATAACACACACAACACTTGGAGCCAAACATCTCACTTCCATGTAAAAATGAAACTTTGTGATCAAAACCTAACCATCCTTTTTCAAAATGGTATTTTTGTACCAAATGATCAACAAATGCACCATTTGAATGAACCATTCAAAGCAGCAACAACACACTGCTTTATACAAAAAATAAAGCTGTCTTTAGTACTTTGTATACACAATAAAATTTGAATTACAGTACAGTAACCAATACAATGTTATATTAAACTCACGGAAACAAAGATGATTACAATTTTTTTTATTTACAGTGAAATGGTGAACAAAAAATTTTAATATAAGGGATTGTAAGGGATGGGTTGCTTTTCAACCTCAGGAGGTTGTCTGGCAGTTCTGTTGAAAATGTAAGAATATGATGTATGTAATTAGATAGGTTATTTTTACATACCATACTGTGCACAGTACTGTACCATCAAAAATGTACTTCACAGGACTATAAAAATAATTTTTCACTGAGGGGCATATGCCTACTATTCTAGGACTGCATAGTATTCTACTATGATGCAGAATGATGTGCAACAATTACATAGGTACAGTCTATTGTAGAAAATGTACAGTAAGACATACCTGTTCTCCAGTCTAAAGGTCCGTATTACATATGGATACTACCGCGTAGCTACTCAGGTTGGGCTGGTCTCTCTGCCCAGCCTCCCTCATTGTCAGGCCATGATGTACAGTACGACATGGTACACCAATGTGCTCTCACTGCCTCCATATGTGCAATGTTCTCACAAAAAAGGGAGCTTACCTGAGGTCAATTTGTGGTACTAAGGCTCAGAGAGATTGGTGTTCAATTACTGTATAAGTGTTTTCATGTGTGCGGCTGGGTGTTGCCAGTTGCAGGTATGTTTTGCACTTGGAACAGAAGAGTTTTCATTCTTGAACGAAGTGTGTATTACATAAAACGTGTGTAGTGTCTTACAATGTGTGTTTGCAGAATTGCAAAGCTGGTAAATGGGTAGGCCTACCTTTGTTTGTAGAATTGCTGCCTTGGTTTAAGGTATGTTTACATAAGTTAAAGTTTTGACGCTTTTGTCTGAGCATTCACTTTTAGTGTGAAAGCGATCGGAAAAAACTGTAATACATTAGTTCCTCCTTATCTACAAATACACATTTTTATGTGTATGACTTTTAACCATTACAATCAGTTAACATGGAAATGTAGGACAGTCAAGCATGGTGTCAAATCTTTGATTGAAACACTGTACTGTCACACCATTTTGTAAGACAACTCATTGCTCTTGTTTGTTTTCAGTTCAACCTTCCGTGTTAGAGAAGTCAGATGAGATGGTAAAGTCAAAGCAGGTGAGAGGATATTAATCAGACTGCACCATTGGCAAACCCAGCCCATCAAGATGATCACAAACATAAATAACAGACCAAATAGTGGAGCTATAGGCAGAAGACACACCAGGGCAGAGGCAAAAGGCCAGACATTGAATTAGAAAGCAATTTAGAAATAAACAAATCCCATCCTCAATTCAGATTTATAGGTGCATGACAAGGGCTGTAAACAATAGCGAAAAACGGAATTATTATAATTTTAGTTAGCCTACAGGTATTCTACTGTTGCCTGATATATTTGATCGATTATTCATGTCTTGTTTTATGCCAAATATTTCAAAATGCAGTACTACATTGAAATAAATAAAAAATAAAAAAGTCAATGTCATATGATATCAGCTACTGTCAAATACTGTAACCAGAACCATATGTAGCGTGTGCAAGTGGGCACTATCACGTAGTCTGACTGACATACAACGCTTTCTAGGCACTGTAGTTAACGTTTGTGTAACATTATGGCACCGGAAGTGTTTTACACCACTTTGGGAGGTCACAATGGCGTCTCAGTGTATGTGAAAAGGACAAGACGGGAACCGGCTTTATGCTTCAAGAACATGTACAAGACGCGATGTAGCCGACTGACAGGTAGTTCTGTAGGAAGCGTAATATACTGAGGAATATGGTTATCTTTTAAAAAGTTCCCAATGTTTGCATGCAAAAACATTACTAACAATAAGCTAAGCTCGCTAGCCTGGTTTAGCTAGCATGCTGACGTTAAGTCAAGAGCCTGTGTTGTAGCTGATGGCTGATGCTAGTTAGCTAGCTAGCTGCCAAGCTAACTATGACCTTAGTGAGTTCACAGTTTGAGCTTCCATTAACCTATGCATCCCTTATCGTCACCATTAGCTCTTATCATCTATCTATGTTGGGGATTGAAGATGTGATGAGAGGTTGATCGCATTTGGGTGATATTGATAATGCCAGTATAACGAGGAAAACGATGATGATGATGATGATGATGATGATGTTGTTGTTGCATAACACGCTTAATAACATGCTAGTAGGCGACCTAGATTAGCCAACAGTTTGGTTCCTGCAAATAATTTAGTTACATTTAAATGTTTAATAAAGATACACCTTGAAGTGTCTTACACAGCTCTATCTCATGCTATTACCTTTATTGTTATACAGGGCTTGTGTGGCCAGCACTAATTTTACCAAAAATTTTGGCACAAGTAACGTTAATACAACACGTACCTGTCAACACCGAAGCTCATGTATTGTCACGCTTATTAGTTAAATAAAATAAAATATATTTCTGCTTTATGAACATCCAGGTCTGGTGTGTGTCAGTGTGAACCAGAAAGTAGTCAGAAATGCCTTTAGAAATCGGCAAAGTGCTCGCAGCCTTATCCAGCTTTACAGGAGAGACCTCTCTCAGTGGATCACCTATCAGCGTCTGAACTTCTTGAAGCGCCAGGTAAGTCATAGGATTTGCAGCAATCTCTGGTTTTTAGAATCAGGTTGTCAGATTGTAAAAATGATCATTGGTTCGTAACTGTTATTCAATCTGCAGTATGTAACCAGGAGCAACAATGAGCTCCACCAGCGAGCTGTTCGTAAGCAGGCGCCTGTCCTGACCGTCATAGATGACAGAGACGACAGCGCTGTCAGACAAGTGCAGCACGTCCCCACCATTCAACAGGAGGTCAGAGGCGCTACGCCAGAGGCAGATCCCGTCTCTACCACTCCTGTCACGAGTGGGGAAGTTCTACAGCCTGTGATATCCGCTGTGAAACCCACCGCCGTAAAGACTGTGTCGCTGACTAAAGACGCCCCCAGCACAGTTGAGTCCATAACAGAGCCGCCACACGTGCAGGTGGAGACCGACGAGGCCAGGGAGGCACGTCTGGACAGGCAGTGGAAGGAACTGAAGGTGGACCTGTCCCATCTTCCTGAGGTGTATGCCAAACTTGCCAAAATCAAACTTACAGGTGGAGTGTATTTACTTACACCTTTCTGAGGGCCTCTCTTTATTTTATGGAAAGAATTGCCAGGAAAGATAACATAATTTTGAATGCTTTTGTTTGTTATTGTAGCACTGGTGGTTGTGACAGCGGCTGCTGGCTATGCAATGGCTCCAGTGCCCTTTGATCCAGCCGTCTTCTTCCTTGCATCTCTCGGAACAGGGCTGGCTTCTGCTACTGCCAATTCAATTAACCAGGTAAGTCATTGTAGTACTAGGTTAACAAATGGCAGAGGAGGTTATTCTGTATATCACTACAGTCGGATTACCTTGCAACTCAAATTTTGCTCTATTGACACTTAAGTACTCACTGGATTTGATCATATAAGCTTGCTTATAGATTTAATGTACACAAATTTTTGAGATAATTGATTTTGTCCGGTCATTATCTTCTTATGCTTGAAATCTTTTGTGGTATATTATGTAGTAGTGTTTTTGTCCAGTTCTACCTTCAAGACAATTGTATTTTACTATCCCTGAGCTGGTCGGAGCATGTGTTGTCATTTTGATGGGATGTTCCATTTGGTTTAATTTACGTTTCATACAGAAGGTCTACTCTCACCTATGGTCATGAAGGGTGGGTCATGACCGAAAGAACGAGATCGCGGATACAAGCGGCAGAAATGAGTTTCCTCCGGAGGGTGGCTGGCATCTCCCTTAGGGATAGGGTGAGAAGTTCAGCCATTCGTGAGGGACTCGGAGTAGAGCCGCTGCTTCTTTGCGTAGAAAGGAGCCAGTTGAGGTGGTTCGGGCATCTAGTAAGGATGCCACCTGGCCGCCTCCCTAGGGAGGTGTTCCAGGCACGTCCAGCTGGGCGGAGGCCGCGGGGCAGACCTAGGACCAGGTGGAGGGATTATATCTCCACACTGGCCTGGGAACGCCTTGGAATCCCCCGGTCAGAGCTGGTTAATGTGGCCCGGGAAAGGGAAGTTTGGGATGCCCTGCTTGAACTGCTACCTCCGCGACCCGACCCCGGACAAAGCGGATGACGATGATGATGATGACAGAAGGTCTCTCACTTGGTTGTAGTGGCCTGTATCTCCAAAGCAGGGCTGTGCGCTTACTTTTTTAGGTGGTAGCACCAGTGCTAGCAAGCTAAATATTTCAGTAGCACAGAGAAATATTTAGTTGCACACACAGGTTGGCGGTTTCATCAGTCAAAAAATACCTAATTTACTTTTTGTTTGTGCACCTTCAGTTCATAGCACTCTAACGCCTTTTTTTGTAGGCATTTTAATATAAGCTTCTGTAAGCATAAGCAGAGCCAATATGAAAAAGAAAAAAAATCCAAATATTCCTTTTTGGGAGAGGGGTGGCGTGGCATGTCTACCAAAAACATAATAAGAAACTATGAGCTAGGCAACTGCAAGGACATTTCAACTTTAAAAAACTAGCTACATGATTATCAACTTATTAATTCAAGTATTTATTTATGTCAACAATGTGGAGGAATCATGTTTCTGTGAAAGTGACGCCCCTGCTGCTAACGTTTACGATGCACAGCTACTCCTGCGCTCGTTGCTGTGCTATAGGCTAATCTTAATTATAGGTTACATAACGAAGGTGGCCTAAACAATCTCAACAATGTCTATCTAAAATATATTCTTATCTTTCAGCTTATAGTCACGGCAAACGTTATTTAGCTAACTTATGAATTTAACGACGAGTCGGCGACTGGTTAACAGGCTTTTTTGGTTTAGATGATGTGACCTTTCGCATGTTATGTGCAGCGCGCAAAAACGCTCTCCGGCCCAACAACAACAATAGAAGCGGCAGTCAGAGCAGTGCATTACGTTAACTTGTAATAACATTTTCATCATTTTGGTTGATGTCTGAACAGTACTGTCTTCTTGTATACTCTAAGGGTGATAGCTGGCGCTTGTAGAGTTCTGTTTAAATGAATGGATACCAGCGCAACACACTTGCGCACATGCGAGTGGATGTACAGTATATTTCTATTCGCACCGAATAATTTTTAGTAGCATATGCTACCAAAACTGTCGCACTGTACAGCCCTGCAAGTCATTGGCACTTTATTTTTTTTTAGCCCGTGGTGTGCTGTTATTCAACAATTGTAGATATCTTTTATTTACTGTGACTAGAGGGTTAACATTATTCTGGAAATACTTAACTGGTGTCTAGGCAGGTTGTGTGAATTTCTTAATGTATAGGTTTCAAAGGAAATACGAAAAAGTGTCAGTCTGTTGAATCTGGCATAGAGGTCGGCTGTTTTTGCAATGCATAATAGTTTTATAGCCTTTTATAAAAACTTAAACTCACTTGTTGACCAAAGATAACAATGGCCAACATATTTCCAAACTATTTCTTAGTGCACTTTTGTTGTTCAAGAAAATAGTCTGAGCCAGCGCGGCCCCATGTTTGAACTGTACAAAATTCCTCTTCTCTACGCATCTCAAAAATGCATTAAGAGGGGACTGTAATGCTGTTATTATTGTCCTGTTGAAAGCTTTTTCGTAACTAAAAATAAAGACTAGGTACAGAGGCAAGGACACTTAAAATGTCTGGAATAATCAGGCCTACCATCGTTGCCTGGTGTTGACGTTATGAGCAGGAATGCGGTCCGTGACTTAAGAATATTAGTTTAATGGACAACCTCTCCCTTAGCCCTGGGTTGAACTCCACTTAGCGGCGTCCTTGGTCTGTAATTTAGCGAGGGCCCTGATTACCCTGCAGGTTCCTGCCCCTAGGGCCAGACAGCATCACCCCTCTGGCCAGCATCCAACAGCGATGGCTTCTTGTTCGTTCAGTGGGAGTCAAGAACTCTGAGATAGAAAAAAAAACAACCCTGCAATTATTCACGAAACTGACCTAACCTTCCAGTCATGTGGGGGTTAGTAGTTCTTTCCTCTCGTGTCACATTTGAAAGCTGACTATCGTGAATATGAATGTGCAGATGTTTACATTTTGCAGTCGTGTTGGTACAGTGTAAATCCACTTCTTGTGATGACATTGCCCCATCACTCACTTGGATTACTGGGCTTTCCTTCTTCTTGGTACCTCTACCTTCCACCTGAGCAGGTGTGTGTACATATTCTACAACTATGCCAAAAATGTTGGCTACTCCTCAGACCCCAAGGACGGCCGTACAGGCCTCAGCCTCAGGAGTTCAAGGTGGTGAGAGACAAGAGTTTCTATCCTGGGTGTCCCTGTATCACTGGGCCCACCCTCAGCCCTGTCACTCCTCATTTTCCCCTCTGCCTGGGGCTAGGGTACGGCTGGGCTCCGTAGGTCTTTCAGGGAGGGCCATTTTCCTTTCCCCGCGGCTGTTATCCCTCCAGCGGAGAAGCCCTCCTCTGCCCTTAGACCCAGCCCGGTGTGGAGCCCGGGGGTTTGGCTGAAGGGGAAGATCAGTCCCGTTGATGGGTTGTGGCTGCAGTGAAGAGCTGGGTTTCATACAGAATAAAGAGGGCTTAGGTGTTGCCAGTTCTGAAGCCAGCAGACTAGGACTATGAAAGGTTCAGATGGCTGAGGTATTAAATTACAAAGAGAATAGGTTGGTGCTCTGTTGGGTTGTTGTTAGGTTTGATGGGCTTAAATGCTTTGAAGTCTTGGCAAGCCATTGTATTTTATCTGTGGGGGCCACACTTATCCCTTGAAGGTAATTTATGCATCCCAGCAATGGTAATAATTAACTAACAATATTGTTTAAAAAACAAATGCATAACATTGGTTTATCAGGAGTTGTTTAGAAATTACCGTAAGTTATAGTCTATTTCCACTCTGTCCAAGACATTATTGATGCTGATATGTTTTCCATTATTTGCCGGTAAATGTAATTAAAAAATGTGTCGGTTGATGAGTGGGATAATTGTTTCCTAATTGTTCTACCAATAAGGTTTCTACCATATTTTCACTTCTGTTTCATTAGTACACAAAAAAAAAATCGAGTTCTATGCTGCACTGCCGTAGGCTTTGTTGGAATGTCCCAAATGGTTTTCATACGTCAATAAACAGTGTACAGTAACGAGATCTACAGTTGAACAGTGCGCTCAACCTTTGCCTCTCTTCGTAGGAATGGCGGGGCGTGTTTTTCTAGACCTTTATGAAAGCAAACCCTGAGCTTCATCAGTAGCCCACTGCGTTTGGTACCGAGGACACCGGAGAGGCCCGGGAGGCTCTCTTTGTTGTGGCCAGCCGATGGCATGTGGACCCGGGCTTCACTTCACACACGCCAGGCCGTGTCTGTCTCCATGTCCTCCTGTGGTGACAGATGACTGCGCATGCCGTCATCCTTTTAATTGGCAAAGTGACGGGATTCGAATGAGTTACTCTACGGTGAAGAGCCACCTGGTTCTGTGACAGGTCGTAAACCCATTTCACGATCCAAGAATGTGTTTCTTTGTCCACACGAAGGTTCCTTCTAAAAGCCACTTACGGTATATAAAACAGGACTACTGCTTAACAAAAGCGCGTTTGGCAGAGCCGGGCTTGTCCCAGTAGATCGTACACAGCTCTCCACGCGAGACTTGCCAGTAGTTGTTGTCTTTCCCCTTTTTTGTTTGGAGAAGAATGTCATTTTGAGCGGCGTAATTATACACACAGCATTTACTGGGGATGTCGCGTGAGACATAATCGCAGCTCGTTGCGCTGTGTCGACTCTCTTTTGATCTTTGCCGCGTCAACTTGACACACGCCGCATCATCTGTCGGGTCTTTGTCTTGTAAAGGAGGCACACCCTCACCTGGGTAATTGATCTCAACACTTGGGATGTCCGTTCGGCGCTCATAATGCAGCGGCAAAGATGAAAGGGGGAAAAAAATTACACCTTTTAGATGTGGTTCCAGGTTTTTTCCCATTTTTTTCTTTTCATCTTGGAAATGTAGTGCGGTAGCCTTAATAGGATTTGTTTTGATCAAAGACAGCTCGTTTTATTTGAAGAATTATATCTTTAAAAAAAAAATCTTGACAAAACAAAACGGAGTTTTGTACTCTAAATCACTTCCCATGGATTTCACCAGCCTGTCTTAATCCTTTAATGTTCAGGGTCTGCATGTGACCACACAACGGTAATGTTACCTTCAGGAGAGGAAGAAAATATGTTTTACTGGGGGAAAAAAAAGGCCTTTTTCTAGGAAGTGGTGGCCTGCCCTTCAGTAGTGCTGTCAAAACCAAGGCTGCTATTTCTCTCATGGGGAAGTGCCTTTGGGCACACCGAAAAGTTGCGGTTTCTTCTCTTCTATTTTTTGTTTTGTTTTAAATGCATAACTCCATTTTAGGACACTGACAGAACAGTTTAAGTGTCTGGAGTCACGTAACAATGACATGTCTCCGTCCGGAGTTTCTCACTGCGTCTGAAAGACGTGTCGTGCATTTTCTTTGTCACCTCAAGCATTTTACCTCAGCGAACAGTTCTCTCAACAATCAACGTTTTTAGACTGACAGAAAAGAATGTTCTAAGAGCCTCTAATAATAGGCATTATGTTATTTTTGTTACGTATTTTATCCTATCGGTGTGTTGAGGTTTTTGTTAGGTGTAATGGTGGTTCCACTCGTTCAGCTTCCCCAGCTGTGTGAACATTGCGGACATAAGAAGCCTGTTCTAACAGAAGCAGGTGACATAGTCTTGACTGTTGTCGAGTTCCGCAGGTGGTCTGGCCTTCCAAGCCCCTTGGGGTCGCCCCAAGGAAGACCTCCCTGGGTGTTCCAGCCGTCACCGCTCTCCACTGTGGTCCTAATTGAACTAATTGGATAATTGAGTCAAAAGAGAGTTTCAAGCTGGACCTATACTGTCCATTGGGGGGTAAGCCAAGGTCCCTTAGCGCTGCAAATAGACATGCTACTACCTGGCTGGGCCCTTAGCTGGCAAACAATACTGGAGTTTGATTCCCCTAGATGTCCCCCATCTGTTTGAGGTTTTGTGTTTGTTTTCATAAAAACACAAGTTGTTCTTTCGGCGCGGTTGGCTCGTGTGATGTCCCCTGTGGTGATAGCGGCCTTGAGGGTTCTTTTGTGTCTGCCTGTCTTGTCCTGCGGTGAGCCGTCTGAGGCTGGCACGCTCAAGCCGGCCCCCCACGAGCCCCGACCCGCTCGCTCAGAGCACACCGAGTGACGCCCTGCGCTCCCGTCCTGTGGAGACATGTATTATTTACCCTCCTCTTCCTCCTCCTCTAGCCGTGGCTGCTGAGCACGTCTTGGTGAGCTCCTCGGAGAAAAGAGGGACATGGCTCGACATGGTAACGGCCCAGCAGACAACCGGGCTTTCAGCGCGAGTCAAGAGTCGCGTGTGTGCGTTAAGGATGGGTTTTGTTTGCTTTCCATATTTCTTTTGTGAAAGCACTTTGGAAGTGGCGTGCTAGTCGAGGGACCATTGTTTCTGTTGAAGAACATGCTCGTGAGCCAACCTGTTCAGAATGTACAACTTGTAGCTGAGATTTCTGTTTGGCCAACGTCTACAGCGTTTAGGAACATGAAGCCGCTAATGCTAGTGTAAGCTCGCAGGCCTATAGATCACAATCTAATGACATGTTTGAATGTATATTATTCCAAGCCCATATTTTGCTCTACAGAGGGTTTCTTCATACTTGACCCCGTTACCTCTCTAGTTACAACATTACATTGTTTAGACCCAGAATGGCATCAGTTAGATCATCAATCATACCTTTCTAAACATTTGGAGGCTGGATTGGGCCTTTGCCAATCTGAAACGACTGTGAATAAAAATTCTTTCTTTTGGGTAAGATGTCTTAACTCTGTCTCGCGTCACCCCACCTCATGTATGAACACCATTTTGGAGCTATACTAATGCAAATTGAAATGTAGTGTAAAATAATGTCACATAGAAATCCAACCTAAAGGTAATTTGAGGTGTAACATATCTTTTTATAGTAGCAATGTCTTATACAATTCATTCATTCATTCCCCTAGCTATGCAAACTTAACACCAATGTTTGTCTCACTACTTTACATGCCGCCATTTTTTGTCAATTGCTTGCATTTTTAAAAAAATCTCTTAATTAGTCTAGGTAGACCTATATGTGTTATTTTTGGTATAAAGCATACATTTGGAATACCAACTTCCTCCAGACATAGCCAGAGTAATAAAATGAAAATTTTGTTTTGTATTCTTCAATTGCAGTTTGTACTGCTGCCTTCCCACTCCTCCTACTACTACTGCTGTATTTTGTGAAGTATAAATGGGTAATACATTTGGCTGACCTCATAGAGTCTACTTTAGGTTGTCCTGCAACTCTCCAGGTTTAGGCTATTCCCCCACCCTCCCTCTCATTGTGCCTCTAAAAGGGATTATTAGCTGCATCAGAACGTACGTACCTTTCAATTATAGCACCACGGACCTCCCTATCTTCAAAGACAGTGGTGCGGCCCTGCTGCAGAGCTGGCCCCATCCGCTAGTGAGCGGTTGCGACACTGGACGCATGTTTAAAACGGCAGAGGAGGATTACCATTGGCATGACAACGCTCATTCCCTCCATTCATTTGTTTTGTATTCTGCCTTTAAAAAAATAAACTTCATGATTTTACTGAGTTCTTTTCTATAGTCTGTACTCTGTTGATGCTAAACTGCAGGTTGTGTATCGCTTGAAATGGAGCGTAGCAGAGTCTGGGGGTAGCAAGTTTGTAATCAATCCATCTCTAGAAGTCATATTAGTTCCACTCTTGAAAAGTTGAATTGAATGCTTTGTAGTGCTGTGTCTGTATCACGGTGCAGTGTTTCAGGGGTTCGTTGGCAGGGTGCCTTACGGTGCTCAAGGTTGAATACATCAGTAGCGTGCCCAAGGAGAGATTTAACACCAACATGAACCCTCATCAGCGCAGATGCCGTTCCTAAGATCTTATTTTCCGGCAGCTTTGTTAAGACAATAGGGCGAGGCGACCTTTGCTACTGCCCGTTTTAGAAGTGCGTATTCCCGTTTTCCACTGAGCTGTCAAATTACGACAGGAGGAGATGGCCATTCCCTACTTTAATCGCCTCAATAGGTGTCTTTCATCTAGTGGTGGATTAAAATGAATATTTAATTAGGGCGTCCTCTTTAATACTTAATTTCCGTAATGTCTTTCTTGATGATCTGCAGGGTGCCAGTCCTTGTCAAACGGTACATGACTGGGTGGCACACAGCTTGTGACAGGAGGAGACAGATGCTTCCCTCTTATAGTCTCACAGATACACAATAAGTATTACCAGCCTGCCTCGAAAAGAAACGCTTGAGGGTATTCAATTAATCAAACGTACGAATGTTTGTGCACTAGAGGATTTCGTACCAGCCGAGTAACAATGCTAGTATTTTTCCTGAGTTATGTTTACTTATTGCAGTAAGTCCTTGTTGTACTCGTCAGACATAATGCGGAGTGGAACCTAATGTAATTAGCTTTTTGGCACTGACTTTCCGCCCCCTTTAGCGCTTAAGTACACACATCAATGTCGGTTGTAGAATGAAGGTCAACACAGGCTTGTTGAATTCATCCAGAAATATTATCTATTTTTGATACGTGATGAATAATATATTTGGATCCATTATGAGTATGAAATGTGGACCTGCTCCTTGTGAGGAAATGGAAGAGAATTGCCGGCAAATTGGAGCCTTCATTATTTCGACATGCATACCATCTGGCCAGTCTCAGTGCAAGCAGAAATATATTTTGAATTTTACATTCAATGCAGCCATGTTCAATGATTTAAATCCTTACTCTATGTACACCGGTCATTAAAAAGTCATATGACCATAAACAGATTGTGAAACATTGCCTTTACTTTGTCAGATTTCTCACTTATCAATGCAATCTATCACGTCAGATAAAATTGTCAGAAAATAACATCATCCCATCTCTTGGTAGAACACCCAGAAGAGACATAGCATGTCAGCATGCTTTAATCATGTGTTTGCTTGTAGCAACACTACTCCTCCCACGCAAGGTGTATTTTCTGGCCTCTCATCGCCCTGGGGTCTTTACAGTACACATAACTCTCAACAATACACACCCGCCGCTAAGTAAGGACTGATGTGGCTGGCGGGCGGGTGAAACCCCTTCTCTCGGTCGCAGGCTTCGTGGGTTTTGATGACGTTTTGTGATTAAGGGGTCTTGTTGACCAGCGAGACGAGCGTCACATACTCACTCAAGCTAACGTTCAAACATTTAAGCTTAACCCTTTAATGTGCTGTCCTCCCCGCTGAAGAAAATGAGTCCCGTCAGTGTCGCTTTGATAGGGCAAGTTTGTGCCACATTACTAGCATAGTGTGTTTTGTGCCACAGAAGCTTGTAGTGTGTGTGGCGCTCTCTGATCACCACAAAAAGTATGAAACGTGGATAGCTGGCAAAATGGACTGCCGCTTCCTGGGCTACACATTCACCTTTGTAGGCCTATGGGAGAAACAGTACAGCTTGTAAGCCATTTCAGTTTGGAGAATGATTTTTATTAAAATTTTTATAGGAAGAATGTAAGGCCTTTTAAAGGCTGCTGATGTTGATGTTACAGTGTTGGTGCGGAAATTCAACACTGACATGATGGAAATGCCCTTAAATCTGATTGTATCGATATGTTTCAACTTTTCTAACATCCATTGTCTTAAAATTCCCTTTATCATGACGATTATGAACAATTACTGGGCACACCAGAAATAATTGCGATCAGGCGATCATGTAATAAAACTGCCCTAGAGGCAATTAACAGTATCCCCGCCTTCCAACCGTTACATTGCTACCCTGTTGTGTGAAGATTGAAACCGCAGGCTTTGTAATTACAAAAGTAAGGGATTATGACACATACTCCTTCTATACAAAATAATCCTAGGTTCGGTGCCTACATATAAACTATAGAGTAACACTGAGTGTACTCTGACAATGTCCATTGTCCAGTGTGCTCAATGTCATCGTCCGACCAGTCCGAGCTCTCTTGCTGATCGAAGTAGATATGACATGTGAGCCATACCAACGTCCATAGCGTAGGTTCCTGCTAGAGTAGGCAGTCTGGGAAAGAGGCCCCCGAATGTCTAGAGGACACACAGAGCCCTCTCCTAGGGCTCCTATGTCACTCAGCGCCAGATAGTGAACCAGGATAAAGACTTGCTTCAAATGCTTCTCGTTTTTTGAAGTGCCCCTCTCCTCGTCACGAACTCTGGTGTACTGCGGAACATTAACAGATTGGGGCCACGGGTTCACGTGCATATTTCAATGGACGGCTTGCCGCGTGTGTCCGGGAAGCCGCACTGGCTTTCTTTCTTTTTTTTTTTAGGGATTTCATTTACTGAAAGGCTGCTGTGCTATTGGAAAGCACGGCCCTCTTACGTGATAACGTTTTAATTGCTGCTGTAAAGTGTTAAGGACGACATACTTTGAGCTCAATGTTTAACTTTAGCAATGACAGTCATTCATGAAGGGACGCACAGCTAAACAGAACCTTAAAGTTAAATCAGGAGAGGATTTTCATCTTTTTTTTGTGACCAGTAAAAGTTAACAATTAAATGTTTTCTTTAAGCAGCCAAACATTTTATTGATACTTAAATGTGCAGTGGTTATGCTCTGGCTATGAACTTGTTAGTAATGGTTAATTTTAATTGTAATAATTGTAATGAGTTTTATGTAATGTTACGAGTTTATGCCTCCAAGTCATAAAAGGTAGTCCACTTTTAGAGAGCTGTCTTCTGTGGTGCCAGTGCCAATCTGATTTTAAGGATTGCTTGTTCTCAGACTTCCCTCCTTATTGTAGGTAGCACAGCCAATGGCGAGCAGGAATGCTCCATTTAATGTTGAGATGCGTGGATAATTAACAAAAGCAGCTCTGTTTATGGTGTGTCCACGAGCCAACTCTGCATGCTAATTGAAATTCAGACGATGCTTCTGGGCCAAGGGCATCACTGCTGTAATACAAGATGGCCGCCGATTCGGATTGAGTACTGACCTCAAGCTTTGGTGGCACCTCTAGCTATTTGAACTTTCGTTTAGCAATGTCATCTGGTTCTAGGCAGTTGTATACACCAATCAGGGTCGTTCAGGAGCCACAGTTGAAATTAAAGAGATTACTGACTGGCGAATTATACGGTGCAGCAGATGGTGAGAGATCTTTTTGGTTGTGCTGTTTTATAAAAGGGAAGGATTATTCTATAGAGTCCAGCACCTTCAAGGCATGTATTATCTCTGCTGCATGCTGGTGTCTTAATACATTTTTTATATAATGTTTTTGGACCTGTCTGACAATGTGTCCAATTGTGTCTACTAGCCTATTTTTACATTGGTATGATCATTTTCTTTACCCATGAAAAACTTGTTTTGAAGCCATTTCTGTCTGACTCTTTCTCAGCTAAGTCCACTCTGAAGCCGTAAATTTAATATATATATATATTTTTTTAGACAGGTAGATATTTTTGTGCACTTCAGTGGACTGACAATGATTCACGAGAGATCCCTTGGCTGAAGACCTCTTGAGCAAAGTGCTCTGCATAATGGGGTGACAGCACCCAGCGACATTGTGCTATTACCTGGCTCTAAAATGTGTTATCATCGTCATTTGCAGTACATATTTGGAAACCGAACATTTATCACCACTCTTCAGTCATTTTACTCCCAAAATGTGGAAAGGGATGTTTTCTATGGACTAGAAAGGCTGTTATTTTTTTTTTGTGCTCACACACCTTTAATCTTTTACCATTATGTAGTTCCCTGCCTGTCTCAGCTGAAAAGGCACCGGTTGACAGGTTTGACATGAGGTATTTTATGAGGTACTATTTTGGAGGACCATTATTTGCGGTTAAAAGCGTTTCTCAGCTAAAAACAAGAAATGTTGCCGTTTCAAAGCTACAGGAAGCATTGCTGTATGCACGTTTTTTTTTTTCTTTCTTTACTAAGCGATGAACAACAGAAATTGATTACAGTTGATATCTTGTCAACTTTTGGGAGTTATTTTCTTGGTACAACCTATATTCCCTTGTCAGTGTAATTTGCTGGGTGTTTTTTTTTTTTTTTTTCTCTCGTCACCAATTCGTGCTCTCCCTCCCCAGTTAGCTGTGTGTCTCCTCAAGAAGTCTTACCTGCTGGGGTGGGGGGGTATAGAGAAGTGAGGCCCTGTGTCTCTGGATGTCTGTCTCCGGCTCCAGGCACACTGCAGGTGGTCCCAAGGAATCCAGTGTTGTGTCCGCAGTTGTGTGAGGCTTTGACTGCCTCTCAAACCCTGTCATGCTGCAATCACTGATGACTGTCCTCCTGACAGTGTTGGACAATGGAGCTGTTCCTTCGCTCTGGTTTGCCTCACCCATAATTCGCATTGGGAGGCTAATAATAATACCACACGTTGTTTACGCTTCTCTTGTTTACCCCAATAAACGACATGAGTTCTACTTCAATTCATTCTTTTTGAAGGTTTTTGCGCATTTCCAAGGCCTGCCTGCTTGTCGAAGAAGTACTACTCTATTTTTTTTTCTGGAAAAAAAAATTCTTTAAATTAGCAGTGAAATTTCTCCATCTAACCCAATAGCTAAGCACATTGCATTTGGTCTCTTTTTTTGTTTTTCTATTCGTCAGATGTTTTGTCGAACAATTCTGATTCGAGGGATAGTCGCGCTGCTCTTCCATGTCTTTATCTGCCTACCTGCCAACACCATACAACTACGATAATCTTACAGTGAATAAGCAGGGTTTTAAACTCCACACACACACACACACACACACACACACACACACGCACACGCCACAAGGGGTTCCCAATACAGCCGACCACACATGAAAGGAACGTGGCCCATTCATCCAGGTGTAAGTGGGAGCAGCCCTGTCGTTTAATTTCTGCTCCATCGTGCAACTGTAGCCCAGCGAATGGCACTGCACTATGTGTGTGTCCCTGTCTGTGTATGCATTTGTTCAAGAGTAACAAGATATTTCTTAGAAACACCTTGTTTCTTCTCTCCAAATCCTTGGATTAGTCTGTGTGCCTGTCTGTCCAGCGGTTTTTTTAAGCTCTGTATTGGTCTGTAGTCTCTCCTTGCCTTTTGGAATTCCTGCAGAACTTTAATTCAAAACATATTTTTTCTTTTTCTTTATTCAGTAAATTCTTACGGAGAAGGACAGCTCTGGTATCACAAGTCTACAAAGCATGGTAGAAATGGACGCAACCATTCTTAAGCCGGTCCTCACAAGTATTCTGCATTCTATTTTTTTAAAGTATAGTCCTGTGGTTTGTCAGGCCTTGCTGCGATCCCTGGGTAGCAGTACTGAACCGCCGTGACGCCGCCTCTGTCTCCATTCTGCCCTCCCTGCTCCCAGGAACCCCACACCGCTCCATGTTCCCAAGGAAAGTGTGTCGGCGCATTAAAGGGGACGGATGGTTGACAAGACAGCGAGAAGACTGTCAGAGGCCAGGAAGGAAGGGCCGTGCAGAGAGTAGGAGAGGTCTCCTGGGCCAAACCCAAGGCAATGGAGAAGGGAGAGAGTTTGACAGGGAACTCAGTCACACCGCCGGCTCAGAGGCTGGCGCGCCCGTCCGTGGTGGCCAACGGGACTGTCGCTCCAGGTTGAAGCATTTATCCACGTCCTTTTTCTTCTTTTCTTCATCTTCTTCGTCGACCTCCGCTATGAAAAGCACAGCTCCTCGTGTGGGGTTTACCAGTCAGAAGGCCCACCCCCCCCCCACCCCCGTGCCGACACGCACTGCGTCTTCTACTCATTCAATTTCCTGTCAATCAAAAGCACCAAACTAATAAGGGGTTAGCGGGGGCCTCCAAGACGGTCTTTTAACCCCCTCTAAATGGGGGAAAACCGCAGTTGGTTTATAATTAGAGATCTGACAGAGGGAGGGCGTTATTTTTTTTCATTCAATTCCAGTTCTTGTGATTGTCGATAGGGCCCCCCCTCCCACTCTTTCCTCGGGAGCCGGTTCGGAGCAAACCTCTCGTTTTAACCGTGTGCTCCCCTGGCTGCACGCTTTTCACTTTTCCCTTTGTGTTTGCATCCAGGAGGAGATGGATTTGTAAGGTGCAGTAGAGAGAATAATGTACTCATGAGATATTTGAAACGTGACCTGCCTGCGCCATCAGGACTGTATTTTGTATTATTTGTAAAGTAGGATGTAGCACAGTCTTGGTTTGCTCTGCCTTTTATCCTCCACTACGCTATGCTGTAGGGTTTTATTCCCATAGACAAGAATATCACAGAATGTGCTGTCCATTGTGAGGCATTTACATCGCCAAAGATCATTTTATTTTCATCCCATTAGTTAATAGTCAAGTCGGCACATTGAGTAATAGCCACGTCACTTAACACGGAGTTCCACACGAGCACAAATTGGCACGGCCTGAACGTCGGAACCGCCCTGCTCTCTGCCGCGTTCAGCTCCAATGCTGTGTTATCAGCTGTCTAGTTTACATTGTATACAGGCGGTGTGAAAGGGGAGGCAGAAGAAAGGCAGTGCTGATTTAGGAATGCACTGTAGAGCATCAGGTCTCTTTGTGGAGCAGCGGGCTGTTTTCAGAAGGAGCCCTGACTTGGGAGAGAAAGCAGACGGGGGAGGCTCGCGACCCGTGCCCCTGCATGTCACAGCGCTTACTTTTGAGTCCTCAAAATGGAACTGAAAACCAAAAAGAAAGCAAATGGAACAGGAATATTTGACATGTTTATGCAGGATGATGCAATTGGAAAGAAAATGCTTGTTCTTGCTTGAAAGTATTAATAATAATAATAATAATAATAATAATAATAATAATAATAATAATAATAATAATGATAAAAAACATGAAATTGCCGTTGATATTAATCATCATTTATCTGACTTACCATAGCAGGAATTCTGTGGTACTTCAATTGTGCTACTTGATTTTTTTTTTACTTGATTCTATAGCAGCAAAGCATTTTTTATGATACCGTTGCTTTTTAATCAAATGACAGCAGTTAGGCACCTTTTACATTATGAGCAAATTTAGATGGATCCTAAGTCAATTGCCTCATAAAGAAACGCCTTTTAGCAGAGAACAGTCTCCCTGCTGTGTTTTGGATATTTTTTTTACGAGGAGCAGGAGTTTGTGTCTGCGGAGCTGTCATGTTCCCCGAGGGCCATCGCCTTGGTTTGAAAGGCTTGATGAATGAGCCTGTCCAGATGGAGTGGATTGTGCCAGGGGTCGCCGGCGCCCACCGTCTCAACACAAACCCGACAGAGGTGCCGATGGCGCCCATCACGCTTTAGACAGAGCAGGGGGTGGGGGGTCTTCAGATGTTTGACACGCGTCGCCTCGTCACTCCTTCACGTTTAATCCTCAGTGGGACAGGGAGTTTTTGGAGGCCGTTGGGGGCCCTCTCCATATCAGGGTGCCATTTAAGCTAAACACCCCCGTATAATCTCCCTCCGCTCAGGCCCAGCTGCAGGAGCGGGGACGTAATCCAAACACACTCGCATTCTCTCCAGTTTTGTATGGACAAAGTCATGCAACATGCCTCTTTCTCAGCCACACCGAACTGTTGAGAGACACACTGGCCACACTCGGACACTGACAAAAACAAAATGGACGTCACGTCACTCACACCCTACGCTATTTTCAGATTCACAGCCATTGTCGAAAAGCTGTGTTTATTTCCATTTAAACAAGTGAATTGACCACACACACACATCCCTTACCAGCATTCACGGGGCCAATATTGCCCACTCTATCGACTTAAGTCTATGCAAGGCCAAGTAAAGGGCAGTTCCGCGTATGTAGTTAATGAGTGCCAGGAGTTGCAGTGGAATGCCCTCATTAGCAGCCCTAAGTGTTAACTTATCAGGCCCGAGACGAACGATATGCCTGGCCAAAACTCGGAGAATGGAATTTGTCCTATTAGCACAATGAATGTGTTTACAGTGGGGTGGAAATAATAGTATCACCCAGCAGCAAAAGCTCAGTATTTAGTTAGTTTGGCGAGAGGGTGATTATGAGGAGAGTGATTCATTGGCGTTCGTCATTGCGGTGAATGGCAACCCATTCACTTCCTGGGAGTATGAGACCTGGAGCCAAGAATAGACTGAACAAAGCTGAAAATGAAATAGTTTTTTGTGATTGAGCACCACTAGCGTTTTGTGTCGGCCACAACTGGGCCCGTGGACACACGGTTTGGCTCGGATAAGAACATGGATGATATCTAAAATCGCTTACGGGTCAAGCGGAGAACATGTAGGTACGTACCCTTTGTGTGAGACAAAACAAACACTGACCCGTAATGAAAAACCTCCCGTTGAGCATTCCTAGAGACTTACTATCGGGATCGCATCCATTCCATTCCGACGCAATGGGGAGGAGAGCGTAACCTGAGCCCTCCCTCACAGTAGGAGGCGCTGCAGCCTCGCCGTAAACGATGAGGCCGGTGATGCGACGTGACACCCCGGGCATGTGTGATGAACTGGCTCTCCTCTCCTCCGCACGGGACCGCTCATTACCTCAGGCCATCCCCCACCCCCCCACCCACCCCCTGCCAGAACCGCCTCGAGACGCCGTCCCCCTCACCCCAACCGAGATGGACAACGCTCCTCCATCTTGACTCGCCGTCAGGGGGGTTTCAGAGGAGAGTCCTTTATGTTGTCTTAACAACTGGAGCGGCCGACGCCAAAACCATCTGTGACGGGGAAGGCGCTGGACGAGAACCAGCGCGCCTAAAATGGTCCCTGGCTGCTCAATGTGGACCCCTTTGTCCTCCTATATGTATATAAAAACACATTCCCCCAAGCTAATCCTCTCTTTCCTCGTACACCCTCTCCTGGTCCAGACGGCCATGTAGCACAGTCCCTTACCCTGCAGTAAGCCCTCCCAGAGACTGGGCCGGCTCTCGGCAGCCCGAGGGGACTGATTATCGACAGGCCAGAGGTAACGGCGCTCTGCTCGGCATTAATTGGCTGATTAACATGAGGACAGTTTAGCGCTTCACTGTCCCACACACAGACCATTAATCAAGAGGGGGCCTCTGCCAACTGAAGCCCTGCCAGCGGTCCTCTGCAGAAAGAGCCCTGTGGAGGCGAAGGCGGAGGAGGAGGAGGAGGAGGGGGGGGGGGGGGTAGACCCGCACGCACAGCCCACAGCACTGAGACTTGGCGAGGGAGCAGCGAGCCGGTCATCCCTATAGGAACACCCAAAAAGCTTCAATGCACAGCTAAGAAAAGTGCACTTTGGGACCTTGTAGAGTTACGTAAGTGGGGATCTGGCTCAGCTCCGCATCCCCTTCAACGCTACATTTGCCCCGGGGCCCAGGGCCACACGTAAGCCGCCTCGGCTCAGGCTTTTGTTGCCTCAGTGTCCTCCTTTGCATCGGGGGTGGGGGGGGGGGGGGGTCACAGCTGTAGAGAGATGTCTGCCGCTGAAGACCTCAAGTGTGTCGGGAGACATTCTTCAAAGAGACCTTCCTCGAAACGGAGGTCGGAGCGTGAGCGGCTCAGGCTTTTCCATGTCCGGATCGCACCCGGCCGCTCCGCCATCACGTCTTCAGGATCAGAGAAGGGCCAGGGGGGGGGGGGGGGGGGGACGCCACATCCTCAGCCAGCTGTCCGCAAGGCAGCATTCCAGAGCCAGGCGGCCCGTGGCCCTGTTTCATCTCCTCACCCACCCTGTCCATAAATATTGTCCTTTTCTCTCCCGCGCTAAGGTGACAGTGACACAGATGTATTCAACGGTCTCCACGCAGCTTGGAGCCAGATTTGCCAGATAAAAACCATCTAAATATTTATAATATTTTTCTTTTGGGGTCGTTGTAGCACCCTCTGCTTATTCAAAATGTCACTTTACACTTGGAGAACGGCGCTCGTTCAGATACAGATAAAAAAAGCCGATCGTTTGTATCGGTGGTTTATGACGCGTCCAGATGTCACTGCCTGGGGACAACGGCGGCCTGTTGGCACTGCCCACCACCACCACCACCCCCTGGCCGTGTCTGATTGAGAGCCGTGGCCAAGCGCTATTCTGCCCCTGTCCAAATGTCGGCCTGCCAGGGAGGTGCCAAAGGCCCCTTGAGCGTTTCATATGGCACTGCAGACTCTCTCTCTCTCTCTCTCTCACATTTCCTCTTCATCACCCCCTTTTCACCGTCTTCTCTACCTTTTCTTTTCAGCTATCTCTTCCCTCCATGCTGTTCCTGTAGCTCGCTGAACTACACACACACACACACACACACACACACACACACACACACACACACACACACACACACCCTCGTTAACCCCCTGACGCTTGTTCAGTTTAATAAGCTGTTGGAAGGAAGACCGTGAGCTGGTGTGCAGGTTCTTCTAGCCAACACTGAGAAACCGCGGCGTTGCTCGCGTTGCTCCCAAACGATCCGGTCGTGCCATTCAAAAACCAAGCAGTCTTGTCTGTTGCGAGGTTCTCGTCGTTTTTAAACCCCTGTGTCTGACCTGCCTGGAGCTCGTCTCACGGTTCGTTTGGCCCGCTCACGCTGTTTACTCTCTAGCTACCGCATGGTTTATTCAAGGCATCTTGAGTGTCAACGCATAAGCCCTTCGAATTAGCTCGTGGGAGAAATCTTTGTTTGGGAGAACGGCGGTTCATGTCGAGCACACAGCTTTTGCGATCCGGGAGGTTGGGGGGGGGTTTCGAGTAGGGCTGCCGTGTATTCCTATGAAAAGCTCCCCAGCATAAATGTTATGAGACGGTCTCTCCCCGTTCAGTATGTCCGTGCAAACAGGTGGCAGTGTTGACTTGTCTTATGTTGAGTTTATGTGCAACTGGTTCTCCCTTTAAACACACACACACACACACACACACACACACACACACACAGAGAGAGAGAGGAAGAGAGAGAGACTGTAAGGTCAGCTGCACAGTGTGTTTCTTCTCAGTGAGTGTAGGCTTTTGTGTGTATGTACTCACCTGCCTATTGAGTCAACATGGCCAGTAGAGGGGCGTGTCGATACAGTATCGCTTCTTTATTTTTTTTTGTCTCTCATCCTTCGACGCTTTACCGTAACTGTTTGTCCAAGCTGCTGGAGGGGTGTGTGTGTGTGTGTGTGTGTGTGTGTGTGTGTGTGTGTGTGTGTGTGTGTGTGTGTGTGTGTGTGTGTGTGTGTGTGTGTGTGTGTGTGTGTGTGTGTGTGTGTGTGTGTGTGTGTGTGTGTGTGTGTGTGTGTGTGTGTGTGTGTGTGTGTGTGTCGGACTTGTGCGTGGTCGGCACGGTAAGCGCTCCTCCCACAGGAGGATAGGGAGCGCGTGGGCTAGGTATGTGGTTACTGTTCAAACACGGCCCACAAAGCAGCACGTGCACCTGGGGAAGGGACGGCTGGTTCAGGGGGTCTGGCTGTCCGCGGGATGGACGGCGCAGGCTTACATCAAAAAGCCCAGGGCCCGGTCACTGTCACATATGACACTGTCTGCAGTTACAACACGTGTGCGTGTGCGCGCGCGTCAGTGAATAGAAGAAGTCCCGCTCACAGCCAGCTCTTCACACCGTGGTGACCCCCCGTTCCTCCAAGTAGGGTTCGTCCTACACACTTCATCAGAACGCCGGGGCCGTTAAATCCACCGGCCTCTCTCTCTCTCTCTCTCTCTCTCTCTCTCTCTCTCTCTCTCTCTCTCTCTCTCTCTCTCTCTCTCTCTCTCTCTCTCTCTCTCTCTCTCTCTCTCTCTCTCTCTCTCTCTCTCGTCGGATAGCGAAGCCCTGTACGACACCCGGTGTGTTTTTAACATCACTCTAAATCAGGGGCTGATACAAAGCCCAGATATCTTCCTCAACCGCCCCCCCCCCACCCCCTCCTCCTCCTTCCCATCTCCCTCCACAAGAACAGGAAATGCCTCCCCGTGGCCTGTTATCAATTGAGTCCTGGTGGTTGGTGGTTGTCTTTGATACCCTCCCAGGGTCTGGCAGCTGAGCTCCTCCTCCTCTCATCTCTCTCTCTCTCTCTCTCTCTCTCTCCTTCTTTCTTTGGTCTCGCCTCGGGTTTTTCCGCCCTCATCATCTGGCAGATAATTGTCCCTGCAGTCGTGGTTGGGAAGGGTATTTGCTCTTTTGTGTGTTGTGTGTGTTGTATGTGTGTGTGTCGTGTGTGTGTGTGATCAAAAGCAGTCCAGCCCTTCCGTAGCTTCCGGTGCGGCCCCTCCTCCCCTCCTCGGTTTCACACCCCTGGCCATCAATCAGGGCTTTGCCGCAGGCTGCCGCTAGCACCGTGAGATACCTCCGGGCTCTAAGAGCGGGCCAGTGCCGTTACCACAGGCACAGAGCCACCACTGGGTACTCTCTCGTCAGTAATGCTGTGTGAAGGGGTTGACCTCATTTGAATGATGTCGATGGCGGCGACGGGGCTTACCCAGGATCCTCTCTGACTGGAGAACAGGGGGGGGACTAGGTAGCCTACGGTGGCCGTGTGTTTAGGAGCGCTAACTGGACACCCCGTCACTTCAAACATAACCCTCGCTGAACTCCCTCACCCTTACCTTGTGCCTGCCTACACACACACACACACACACACGGTGAAACGGCATAATCATTTAAAGCCCCGAGCCCATCACTGTAACACATGGGAGTGTGGGGCGGAAATAATGATATGGGGGGGGGCTGCTGAGGGCCCCGCTGATGTGAACCAGATGAGCCCTTTAAAGGCAGCGAGGGAGGACAAACTGGGAGAGGACGGCACGGCCGCGGCGCGCTGAGTGACTGTGACCTCCTCGTCATATCAGCTCTCCGTCGTAGGGGGACCCCCTGTTCTCCAGTAAACTCAGTGGGCCTGGTGTTTGGAGATGCACTCCTCTCTTTTCCCTGTGCCTCCCGGAGTCGCTGGCGAGCTCCCAGGGCCGCAGGGCCGAGGGAGGGAGGCCGCACAAAGGTGGGTTATGCAGAGTGTCAGAGGTTTTATGT
Organism: Galaxias olidus; assembly: GCA_026901105.3. Taxonomy (NCBI): domain Eukaryota; kingdom Metazoa; phylum Chordata; class Actinopteri; order Galaxiiformes; family Galaxiidae; genus Galaxias; species Galaxias olidus. The sequence goes on along the minus strand of JAPMUY010005317.1, from coordinate 293,261 downwards.
GCACCCTGGTGTTATTGGAAACTAAGTGGATTCCTGTGTTTTTTAATGCGCGAGCTGCGCTGCTGTTGAGCCGAGGGCCCCGCTGAAGGGCTGGTTCAGTTCAGCTCGGGCCCCGGGCCCCTGGCCCCCAGCCACAAGCCATATTTCTCCCTCCCCGCTGCCACGACCCCTGACCCCCCACTGACGCGTTTCCTGACCCAGGAAATAGAATTAACACCTCAGCTCGCGCCCTGGGACCCGCATCCACAGCTGGGCCTCGGCTCGGCTTCGGCCCAGCATGGCCCGGCCCGGCCCGGCCCAGCCCAGATCGAGCGAGCACATTCCTCTGCAGACGGCAGTGGAAATATTTTTGGAGTGGAAAGGCTTATCCCTGGACTTTTTGACGCTGGGTGTTCCGTGGGCTTTAGTTACACTCCGCTGGCAGAAGCCGCTGGAACCCAACGAGAAGACCCATCCTTTCCCCTCACCTCCCGGGGGCTCCGAGCGTGACCAGCCAATGCTCAGCAGCTAGCAGAGCCGGAGGCCCGGGAGAGCGCTCTCTCTCCGAACGAGGAGGCATTCTTTTGGAGACGGATGCACCACGGCTTTATTTTTCCATGCTTTTCCTCAACTCCGCACAGGCAAACATTCCCTGGTATGCAACAGTACTGGGACTGAATAGGCCATTGAGCGAGATTTGCTTTATTATTTTATTTTTTATTTTTTTGGGAGCCGCCATAGCAGGTCAGGATGATCCATTCCTGGTCTCCTGAGGGGGCCCACAGACGGGCCAGGCAGACCAGACTCCCTCCCTGTCACGCTTAATGCAAATTCGGACACCCCCGGCTGTGCAGCTCAGTGGTTCGGCCCGCTCTCCCAGGCCCCTAACAAAATAGAAGTGTACTCCGTAAGAAATGTATTGCCCACCACAAGGGTGTTTTAAATATGGGGGCTTTCCGATGTCAAGCGCGCAGTAAATTAAGGAGAGAGCTGTAGAGGAGAGAAGTGGATTATCTGTTTATTAGTTGTTTTATGCGAGCTATATTTCAAGAGTAATGGATCTTGATGGTCTGGAGTTGGAGTGCACTATCTGTTTTCTTCATTAGGCTCCAGCTCACACGCAGGCATACACACACACTACACGTACACACACACACACACACACGTATAGATTAGGCGGTTCCTGCATTTAAGCACCCCATGTGTTTGCGTTTTAGTCACACGTTGACATTCTCTCGGGGCCACTTTGATGCAGACTTCCCCAGAGAAGGCTGGGTCATAAAACAGAAGAAGCCCTTTTCCACGTAGCCAGCCACCACCTACTCGTGGTGTGCGCCGAGATTTGCTCTGGTCATGCCTTGAGCTCCGCTCCCTTCACGTAGTTGCACTCCAGATGTTTCCTAAGAAGACCCAGGGCCGGGTGGATGTGGATGCATCAGGCAGATTCTTTCTGTGGTCAAACATCTGAAACAGACAAGAAACATCTTTCTCTCTTTCTCTCTCTCTCTCTCTCTCTCTCTCTCCAAAGGATTTCAACAGCGATGCCATATAGGCCTGTCTTGGCTATGAGTGGCCTTTCTGATTGTAGCCGAGCAGTGGCGGTTTGTGTGTGTGTGTGTGTGTGTTGGGGGTTTAGGAGGCTGTGGGGGGGGGTGAGGGAGATGACAGAAGGGAATGGCGGGAAAACAGGATTGTCGGTCGCAAGAGATGGCCGACTTGAAAAGGGCTCTCAGTCTCCGAGGACGATCCGTGTTCTCGTACGTGCGCCCGTTTGCGTGTGTGTGTTATACGACTCGTAACGACCGCTGTCTCCTCTTTGTTTCTCTCACAGTTCTTTGAGGTGCCCTTTGACTCCAACATGAACCGCACCAAGAACCGGCCACTCGTGAGAGGACAGATCAGGTACAGTACAGGACTTTACACACTTCACACACTCTCTTTAACACACACACACACACACACACACACACCTTAAGATCTCAGGGCAAAGGAAATATGACCTGTAGCTGATCAGTGGACTCCCATTGGGGGAAACAGGAGCCCAGTCTCATGGCAGTGTTATTGCTGGGTCGTATTATAACCAGAGGGCAGCCATCTTAAATAAAACAGTGGGGCCGAGCACGCACCTCGGATCCATTTACGCTCCTATGAGTTATTACAGGGCCACAGCTAACGAAGGGCCGTCTATGCAGAGCGGAACCGCTGCCATTATGAGATATGAGATATATATAATGTGCCAGCGCTGGTTCACCCTTCCCCACCTGCTGCCAGGTGTAACTCGACGCCGTCGTACCTGATCCCCCGCCTCCCGCCCTCCGCGCCACACTCTTTAGATGGCTGATAACCTCTCCATTGGTGCCCGCTGACCCGCGCTCACACGGCCACGCTTCTCTAAATCTGTCGCCGTAACGTGATATGATTATCTCCAGCTGCCCGGAGTAGGCGGCCGCTGGTGTGTGGCGGGCAGGAGAGCGTCGGGCTCGCTGGCAACTCCGCACGCACGCACGCACGCACGCACGCACGCACGCACGCACGCACGCACGCACGCACACACACACACACACACACACACACACACACACAGAGAGAGAGAGGCACTCAGACAGAAATAGGTATGGTGCCAGGTATCTCATCCTCATCGCCGCGTTGCTGCAAACAAGATGTCATCCGACCTCGCCCATCTCCCCTTTCATTTGATCCCGGACAACAATGGCGATGCGTTTTGTTAACAGGAGAGGGACGGTATGACTCCCACTATCAAACGCATCTGAACAAGCCCAATTAAAGCAGGCCGACCCCTCTATTAGCATCGGTATTTGCTTTTGTGTGCGTCTCAGGTGTGAACGTGAATCAGGTGTTAGCTAGTGCCAACCGCTGAACCATGACCCACCAAGGTTGTCTCGCCACGTCCTCAGGAACGCACCGCTCACGTTGTCTGTTGAAAAGGGGGACACTTGGCGCCTACATTTCTGTAGTGGAAGGATCTTCTTCCTGTGTTTCGAACATCTCCTGCCTCTTTCCGTCTCGCCCCCTCTCTGTTCCCCCCCCCCCCATCTCTCTCTCTGTCTGTAACCCCCCATATCTCTTTCTCTTCCTCTCTATCTCTCTCTCTCATGCTTTCTCGCTCTATCTTGCTCTTTTTCTCTTGCTTTCTCTCTCTCTCTCTCCCTCTCCCCCCTAGTCTCTCAGCCGTTGAGAGCTGGTCCCCTTTCCCCTTGACCGTCGAGCTCGGCGTGACGCGTGCTTAACCTGTGTCCAGACACGGAGCGGCTGTCAGGCTGGGCGGCCTGTCAAACAAGCCGTCGGAGACCCACATTCTACACATTCCCCTCCCTGGCCGCTCAGGAAGATCTCCCCCAGCCTCCGCTCATGTAACGCTCCCGGGGGAGGACAGACTGGAAACCCAAAAGCACGACAATGCAAAGGAGGAAAGGTTTTAAGGGAAAAATTATTTTACTAGTTCAAAAACATGCACGGATCAAAAACCAGGAAATCAGTCCATTCAGCGAACAAATCCGACAAGGGGCAGGCAGGTAATCCAGTAATCGATAGGCAGGCAAGCTAGTCAAACACAGGCGTAACAATCAGAAACTGCTGGAGAGCTCGGCAACATACACAAGACAATCTGGCAAAGGACAAAGGAAAAGGGACTGGTATATATACAGAGGGCTGATGAGATGATGAGTTGCAGGTGTGGAGCTGGACAGGAACAAACAGGTGATTGGAAGGAGGTGATTGACTTGAGGCAAGCTCCTGACAGCTCGTCTCTTAGGACCACGTCGTGTAAAGCTATCCCCATTGGAAACAGGACTTGGAGACCACTGGTGGTAAACCATCCGTATCGTCCTCTTGTTTGGATCCCGGGTGGTGCAATTTGTGCTTTCCCAATGAGATGAGCTTTTTTCTCTCTCCACTGTGGTGAAAGGTTGCTCGGGGTTGCGACACAAAGTGGTTCTAGACGCTGGCTTCACGGAGAGGGTCTGATAGGCTGGACGGCTTCCTTGAAAGAGCCAGGCCCAGATGATGGATCGTACAGTCAATCTGAGAGAGTGCCGCGGATAGCCATTCAAATGGAACTGATGGCGGCGGTTTGGACACTCTAGACTCCCATCCAGTTAGGTTTCCTAACTTTTCTTTACGTACAGCTGAGCTAGAATTGATAGTGTGTCACCGTCGTAATTGCTACTACCCCCAATTGTACGGTCAAATAATCTAGAGAGGTTTGATCGAAAATACACCCTAACCTAAACCATAGCTTTGGGTATAATGTGCTGATAGCGGGCCCCATCTTTACGTTGACATTCCCCACCTGACATTCTGACCGGTACTGTGTCAGGCTGTTAACAAAGACCAGATAGGTTAATAGCTGCCTCTTAGGGGAGTTGTGTGTGTGTGTGTGTGTGTGTGTGTGTGTGTGTGTGTGTGTGTGTGTGTGTGTCATTGTCATTCCCCCTCCAGACCCCCTCAGAGCTGGCCCCGACCCAGCCACATTAAACAGACATAACACCACTAATCACATAAACCTAGACCACCAAAATAAACGCCCTGTTTGCCTTTTTGGTGTCTAAAGGGCCTTTGCTGGAGATCTGAATCTCCCCTCTAATCTATGAGCTGGTGAATTTGAACCAGCTCTCGAGAAACCCCGTCCACTGCTTTCAATAAAAGACCGGGGGAGGAAGAGGAGGAGGAGGAGGAAGAGCTCATCCGGTGGAAAGCCTAAGCTGGTGCGTTTGTTTCGCCCGTGGTTTCTTTTTTGATCTCCTGCGCGTGCACCCGCTTTGTCTCGCAGGGCCACTCTGATCCCTGACAAACGGTTATCAGATGAGCTCCTCCTAAGCCCCCCGTGCTTTCAGACGCGGAGACGCTCTGCCGCGGACTGTCTGAGTGTGTGGCCCCCGTGGCACCCACCACCGTGTGTGCGTGTGCGTGCGTGCATGCGTGACTGTGTATGTTTTCCGCGTGCGGCAATTATAGTCTTATCTGCGATCTGCTCAAGCCCACATAACTTTATGGTGCCCATTGTTCCCCTGTCTGAAAGCAGGGGGCAGCGACCAGATGCTGGTGAGGGCGTTTATGGTGTGGATGTTTCTTTCTGTGCTGAAAGAAAAAGTACGCCGCGATAAAGTCTGCACTTGTATTTAAAAAAAATGTTTTTTTTCTCTTTTCTCTTTTATCTAACCCCCCCTCTTCTTCCTTCCCTTCTTCCTTTCTTTCTGTCCCTCCTCTCTGTCCCGCAGTCCTCTCCACGCCGTGTCGTTCGCCCTGGCCTGTGGCGTCTCCGGGATCTCCCTGCTCTCCCTGGCCGTCAACCCCCTCACGGGCTACCTGGGGGCCCTGAACATCTTCCTGTACACCTGCTGCTACACGCCACTCAAGAGGCTGAGCATCGTCAACACCTGGGTGGGGGCCTTGGTGGGGGCCATCCCCCCCATCATGGGCTGGACGGCAGCTACAGGCACCCTGGACCCTGGTATGGTACTGCTGGTTATTGTAGTCTTTAGACACATACACACACACACACCGTCCCCCGACACCACCTGCAAGTATACTGCTGCGTATATTTGGCTTCCCTTTGAAAAAAAACCCGATAAGATTAATAGACTGTGCACACTTATCGAGCATATTAAACAGTAAGATATGGTGCATTTATTTACTTAAAACATTTTTTTGTTATATCCCCTTTTTGGTCCAAGGAGCATCAGGAATCTGTTACAAGGTTCATTTGACCATATTTGGATCAGTAATCTCTGGTAACACATTGGTATTCAGACATGGAATGACGCAAGTTTTGACTGATAACGCTCCAATTGGAATCTTATAGCGATTATGTTCCGCTTTTCTCATTTGGCCTGCCAGAGAGTGAGATTGTCCAATCTTAGTGCAACATGCTGTGTGGCAAGAAGTGCAGGGCAATGCAGCCAGTCATTTCTTTGATAACACACATAAGCTGGTCAAACAGTCTACATTACCATTCCATAGTAGACCTTTATTTAATAGACTATAATATTCTGTGTATCCATTCTTTTTGAAGTCGTATTTTCCTGGTCCCTTCTCACAAAAAGTTGTGTCACAGAGTTGATGTATTTCATTGGGTGAAGCAGGATCTCCGTGACCGACCCTGACCTCCGCCATTATAGAGCGCCTTATTTACATATGTCTATGTTCTGTTGCGTTCTGTTATGGCAACTGTGAAATGTGTTTCAGCTTGTCACCGGGAAGCTCCGAGAAGTGTACACACACACACACACACACAAGTTTACGCTCCACACTGCCAATATTTCCAGACTCTCAGCAAAAAAAAAAAAAGAGCAGCTCATGAATCTTGAGGCTTTTTCATGTGTAAAACGAAAGCCGTTCTATGGCCCATTGAACCCGAGCTCGCTTCGTGCGGGCCAGTTCTCATGGTTTTCATCGCTGCTTTGGATGAAAAGATTTGGCCTGCAGCTCTGACCTGGACATGAGCATGGCCCCTCAGTGACCGGAGGGTTAGTAAAGGTCCAGTCCGGAACGCATGAATAAAGTGAATTCAACTGTTTCCAAACTGTATTATAACCCTCTCTTATTTTCTGTTGAGGTCCTAGTGAGAGCAGGGTTTAGGGTGGGGGTGTGAGACTGTTTCTTTCAGCGCCACACCAAGGCTCTGCCAGCCTGTGTTTGTTTTCCTCAGCGGTTCAAAGGGCGTGCTTACTGAAACACATGACGCGCGGTGCGGGGACAAAAGAAACCTTGTACGTGACGCTCCGCTGCCGCTGCCTCTGCGGCGGCGGCCCGTCCCGCTGCTGTCTCCTGTGTCGGCTGTCTGGGGGAGCGTTTGCAGATGAGCGCCGGCCCCGCAAGGGCCCCGCTGGTTGTCCCCTCGCTGGATGTGGAATGGGAACTGTGGTCTCTCTCTCCTTCTCTTTTGCTCGCTCTCTCTAGCGAGAATAAAGAGCTGGGTGGACAAGAGATAAGTGTCTCGTGTTCCTTCCTCTCTGTGTCCCCCCCCCCCATCCTCTTCTTGCTCGTTCTTTGCTGGAGCGTTTTTCCAGCGACATCAAGGGGCAGCCGTCTTGTGGGCAGGAAGGGGTTTAGATGGCCACTTACCCTATTAGCTCTACCCGTTGTGTCTTGCAAATTTGAAAAGGCAAGAAAGTAGAAAAAGTCACAGCCAGCACTTTTTTTGGTGCGTTAGGTTCTACAATGATTAATTTTGTCTTTATTTTACCTTTTTCTCTCTCTCTCTCTCTCTCTCTCTCTCTCTCTCTTTCTCTCTCTCTCTCTCTCGCTCTCTCTCTGCCACCACCTCTCTCTACCTGCAGGTGCTTTGCTTCTGGGGGGCTTCCTGTACTGCTGGCAGTTCCCCCACTTCAACGCGCTGAGCTGGAACCTGCGGGAGGACTACTCCCGGGGGGGCTACCGCATGATGTCCGTCACCCACCCGGGCATGTGCAAGAGGGTGGCCCTGCGCCACAGCCTGGGCCTGATCGGCCTGTCGGCCCTGGGGCCCGCGCTGGACGTCACCACCTGGACCTTCCCCCTGGTCTCCCTGCCCATCAACGTGTACATCAGCTACCTGGCCTTCCGCTTCTACCAGAAGGGAGACCGCAGCAGCGCCCGCAAGCTCTTCTTCTGCAGCCTCTGGCACCTGCCCATGTTGCTGCTGCTGGCACTCACCTGTAAGAGGTCCCGCAAGGACCCGGAGATCCAGGCCGTGGCGCTAGCTCCCATGCCACTGCCCCTGCAGAGCTAACCTCAAATAGTCCGGTCGTGGACTTTATTTAACACCCTATTTAGGTGAGTTTCTTCAGGGTCTCTCCCTACCTCAACATTACGATGGGGGAAGAATGGACATTTCATGGTATCTGTGTTGGAGTACGTCTCAGAAACTATGGTGCTTACTGTAGATGCTTGCCCTGTTCTACGGTTGAAAACACACTGAATTGTCACACTCCTGAGTTACATCAGGTTGTACGTTTTAATCATGTCCGTGTGCGTGTATATATTACCTGTACTATCTTTTATTTATATAGGCGCTCTCTAGTGTCCCTGCCCATGTTGTACATGACTGTTGATAAATAACATTGTACAGTGTAAATTGCATCTTTGTTTGGGCAGCGAGGCCACAATCTCCTTTTTCATAAAAAATGCAAGAATGTCGTTAAACAAGGAGATGACTCGCCTGTCAGCCTCAACGTTGCACTATGGTTTTGATTCATGGGTTGTATATTAAGCCCCGGAAAAAAAAGATGTATCCGATAGGAAATAATTGTGAAGCAATCTTGCGGCCACATTAAACATCTGTACGGATTGTTGTTTCTTGATAGCAATCATAGCTCACAGGCCTTATCGTGTTTGCCATGTGAAAACCGTCTGCTACATAATGCTTTTGACTCATATAAGGTTTCTCCACACCAAAACAGTCTAGTGGACCTGTATCAATAACTGAAACAATAAACATCTTGATTATGCATTTGTTGAGTATGTGTTTGATTCTTGCTTAATTCCTTTGAACATAATTATTGATTATTATTATTTACTATTATTATTATTATTATTATTACGCTACAATTACGTTCCATGAGATTATTTCTGTAAATACAGAAGGTTGTTTTTTTCAACCACTATTGTTATTTTGGTGAATAGAGTGCATTGGGTTGTTCTAGATATCTATCTCCAACAAAGTACACTCACACACCCAATTGGATGACAATGTTGACTCTGCATATACTTACTTAGTATGCAATTACAGCCTTAGTGGACACGCTTTTGTTAAGCGCGGATGATCATCCAATGTGCTCTATTTAGTAACTTCTGCACCTGTCAGTCAGCACATCCCCTTCCGCTCTTTAACCCTAGTTTTGGTTTTTGGTTACATGTCCATCACCATGTCCACAGAACAATCCCTTTTCCTTCACATGGCCCCTTCCCTTCATAAAGGGGTTCCATGGGTATTTGGCCATGGCCTGGGGAACTAAACCCGGGGTAATATCCTTGTAAAGGCTCTGCCCGGATACAGTGTTTCGTATCGGAGGTTAAAGCAGAGCGATTGGCCCAGCTGTTACAGTGCAGAGGGGGGGAGGACAACGGGCCACCTGGGTAGGGATTGTGTATCCGTGCCAACCTTGAGTTTGTTAGTGTGATGACCTGTCATTTCTCCTACAACGTGGGTGCAATGACGTGACAGGGGGTCCGACCAACTATTGGTCCCTTACCGACACTTCGCAACCTCCCCTCCCCCCAACCCACCACCACCACCACCACCTCCAAAAAGCCTATTTCTCTTTCCGCTTCAGATGAGTTCTGTATAATACCCCTGTCATGTTTTTCTTCTATGCCAAGTGCGTAGTTATAACACACAACACCACTAATTACTTCTGGGGCTGTATAATGAGGTTCACTCTCACACACACACACGGTGATGCATGTGCGTCCTCATACATACATAGCTTTCATCTCAAGGAAAATTTCTAAGTATGAGGACATTACCAAAGAAGATATACATATAATATAACCACCAACACATTCTCACATTCTGTACTATTAAGATTAAGACATTTTATATATATATATATATATATATATATATATATATATATATATATATATATATATATATATATATATATATAGATAGATAGATAGATAGATAGATAGATAGATAGATAGATAGATAGATAGATAGATAGATAGATAGATAGATAGATATAGATATGGATATAGCAACAACGATTATTAATCAATTAATTAATTAATTAATTAACTGTATTTGTATTATTATATATACAGTATATAAAATATAAATACAATTAATTAATATAATTTTTCAGTATGAATTAAGCATGGGATTGAGTACATCAAACTACATACATTTAGGCCTAGATCATAATTTGCATTATATTATTTAATAATAAAACTTTGGGGGAAATAACTTGCACTTTTATGATTAGAGTAGCATTTCTTGGAAGTTTGTGAACAGTGATCAACTTGTTTGTGTTTGATTATTTCAGTCAGTTTCTTGAGTTATTCTGCTTTTTTACACGTTTTATACATTGTATGCAGTGAATTTCCACAAAGGCTCAGAGGAATATTACTCATTAAATTGCACATTTATGCTCTTCTCAATGCAGAGAACTGGGCATCGAGGCCAAAGTCAAGAACAAATAATGAAATATTAAATGGTTAGCATGAGAAAATCTGGGTCCGGTAATCGACACTCAGCCCCCATGCTGGCTTTATGTCCAATGTAACCTAACATCTGGGGTCTCTCATATGAGGGGAAAAAACAGAGGCTCATAAAAAACTGAATTTGAAAAGACTTAAATTTTTTTTTCATTTTCTGATGAGAATTCTTCTGTTGCCAAATTAATTAAATAGTTTTCTGTTTCTTCCCATCCATGTCTTTCGTATTTCCGCGAGGTCATGCATGATAATTGATTTAACTTATTTTTGTGTTTTACTTGAGATAAATACTTCAATGTATCACATGCCCTGCACAATCATAATCAATCATTATCATAACTTTAGCTTATTAAACAAAAATAAATGATTGTTAAATCATACTAATTGTTTTAATCTAACAGTTTACTCACGTATAGATGATCAAGATACCATTCTAGGTGCCCTGGAAAGTCTTACCGAGAGTAAGATCCGGAACAAACTTTGAGCTTTTGTATTTAACCTCTCCCTCTATAAACTGATATCAGCATGTCAGTCATAGAAAGACCATGACTCAATTTTCGTTTATCCTCCGTTTATTCGAAACTTGGATTTTGTTTAGACTGTACCACACCAAATGTATCAAACATACATAATGTAGAAAATAGCTTTAGCTATGACAAACACAGAAGGTTAAGTTTCAGGACAATTGCAATTAGTTTTCAATAACACTGAGAAGGCCTGCAGCCATGCTGATATCATATTGTTATAATCTGTCTGTAAATCGTTGTTTGTATATATACAGAACTGTATTTTATTGCAATCATTGTAATTCCACAGTCTATTTGTTTCATGTTATTTTTATGAAGATTTTGTAAATCTGAATTATGTCTTTTTATTTAAAATCAATTGCCAACAGGCATATTTTTACTGAAATAGTTTCATTTGGAAAGATTGTTGGTATGCTGTGTTTGCAAGAACGGCGTGTATTGTACTGCAATAATTAAACGAAAGTTCCATACTTTGTGTGGATGTGAAGGAAAAAAATAGCAAGTTCAACCTGTTGAATAACTATCCTGACCAGTGCCCTCATAGGCAAGACTTCAACTGGAATAAAGCACATCGTTTTCAGAACCGGATAGATTGGCCTTATTTTGTTTTACGGCCAACTCTGACTGTGATCCCCTGTGCATGCACAGACGTGAGATCTTGAACTCATTTTGAGTTGGGAAGTGTACATTTGTGTGACTCTTCAACAAGCCCAAACACAATTTTCCAAAATGAAATTAATTGTTGCTGCACCTGGTCAATTTTCTATTAATTATTAGCAATTATATATTATATCTGACTATTATCACTATTATTTTATTATTACTGCTATCCGAAATATTAAAGAAACACACACACTTCTGATACGTTAAACATATGTGAAAACACTTTGTTATCAATTCTACGTGGATAGGCTTATCAAAGTAATATTTATAGAATAATATATTATACAGTGGACTAAATATGTGACACATTTGCTACGTATCCTACATCTCAGATTAAAACAGGCCATGATGTCTCCGTATGCCTTGATGTACGGACGTTGACCTTAAAAAGGCTTTTATGAATGGGTCAGTTTTTTTATATGTCAAACTTAACATAGGTTCTATTTATGTCACAGACATTATGTGTATATATTTGTGAAATATAGGCCTATATTTGTTATAAAATATAATACTACACAATATTAAATATATAGGCTACACAGTTTAATTAGCTAGTAATGAGAAGGCGTTATAGATCTGCAGAGCTATATTAGGCTATACTTTGCCCTCTTACTCTTAAAAAAAATAGGCCTACTCCAAGTAGAATACATGTTCAGGTCAATTTAAGGCGCAGGGTTGGTCAATGCTCAGATTTAAACGAACTGGCAGCCTACTTCTAGAAAAACCTCTACTAGTGTAAACTTTCTGTCAGTGGATCCCGGTAGTAGCCACTAACTCAAAGAAGACGAAACCATGCGTTCGACAGCCCACATACTCTTCTCGGATTGGTTAGTTTCCATCAACAATCAACTACCTATTTATCTTACGAACGCCAATAGGCTACTGGTCCTGCCAATCAGAGTCTCTTAAACGCCTCACGCTCCGTAAAACTCTACTGCTCCACGATATCTTCTGAACGAGTCAGTCTCAGAGATGCGCAAGGAGAGAGAGCTTGAGTGCAGGAGCATAGCAGTAGGTTTATTTCAATTTTTCAACTTCTCTGCTATAGCTATAAACTAACCAATGCATACGCATTACTGGATGCATCATCCATTTTATTTCAATTCGTTTATATTTTTTTCTCAGAATTTTAAATGTTTGTAGAGTCTGGCATGTGTGCTTTGCAAGGATTGTTGAGGTGTCACCGGGAGTGAGCGTTTTTGGCAATATGTCTCGCTGGAATATGGTATGCAATTGCAAGGCTTATGGAATATAGCCTGGCTTGTCAAAATCTGTATGCATTCTCATTTAGCCCGGTAAAGAAGAAACTCTTTCTGCTCGGCGTCATGTTTTTACTCTGGGTATACATGTTATACTCTTGCGTGGGCTACTGTTCCACAATGCCAAGTTTGGTGGTGGACAATTACCGGGGCAAAGACACGGGCTCTTTGGACAAAAGGACAGAGAACAGCAGGGTGGATCTGATGTCCAGACTTTTACCTAGACCTCAAACCTGGGTGGATTTAGAATCAGATTATGATGAACCGTCTATCAGGACTGCCTCGAGAGACTTACTAGACAACCAAGTGGACCGACTGGATGACTGGGATGAGATTAGGGGTGAACAGAGATCCCCTGAGCCGAGTGCAATGTCAAGTTTTTCCAACGGTTCGGGCAGCAAAAAGCTGCCGCAGGCGATCATCATCGGTGTGAAGAAAGGAGGGACACGGGCTCTACTGGAGTTTCTCCGCGTGCATCCAGACATCAGAGCCGTGGGAGCGGAGCCGCATTTCTTTGACCGCAACTACAATAACGGGCTGGAGTGGTACAGGTAGGCTAAACCATTTTACACATACAACGGGCGATATGATAGTTATTATGTGAGACAAGACATAAGCAGGTGAACTGTATTCTAGACCATGCAGATCTATTCCCAGTAGACATTCACAAACCGTATGTCACTTCTTTGATGCTTCAGTGTATTGACAACTTGTGAAATAGCCTGTTTCTCAAAACAAGTGTATTTGGTTTGTTCATTATATATTATAAATTACTTTTATTTTGACATGAACCCATTGCTCATTGCGTTGTATGCGGATGGTGCCAAACATTATATATGCAATAGGCACGAACAATTTTCCATTTTAAAAATGGAAATCGTACCCTAACGTCAGGTATCATAAATCATGTTAACACTAGGAATTGATTTGATTATGCCGATGGGCATTTAGAACAATTTCGAAGCTTGAAAAATATAAGCTAGTCATTTTCTCATCCAAATGTGTCTGTAAACATTATTTTCTTGGTTGAAATGTATACAGGCCAATGTTATTTTACCATGTCTAACTACCGTTCGTATTTATTTGGGTGTGGTTTAATTAAATGTATAGGAGTTTATATCCTCTATGGTCTCCTGTAGGCTATTAACCCTTACGCTATAGACTACGCGGTGGCAGCCTCTCAATTTTGACGTTGTGCAGTGGTCTCTATTGGACACATCGCAACATTGCAAGTTGACGGATTGCATCTGATTTATCGAAGTTTAATGAAACTTCAGCAGAAAACGTGAAAATTCTTCATTAGAATGGGATGTAAAAAAAACTTTCTAAAAAACAGAAACTTAACTTGGTTTAGATTATAGCAAATGCCTATGGCTTGCACGAGGCAAAAACCTCCATGCTCAGTCAGCACGCATATTCATTTTAATTATCCTAGTTGTATCAGCATTTATTTTAAACAAGATTGTTAAAATGGTCCATTTCGAAATGCCAATAAACAACTTACTATATAGCCTTTCCATATTTTGCATTGTCAATGTGCCTTTTTAACTTTGAATAGCCTAAATCGGGGTTTCATAAAAAAAAAAAAAGTTTTTCCCAAAAGTCATTGTCTTTGGAAGTGTCTTTAGCATATTATATAAGTCAAATCATTTTCGATTTATAGAATTCTTACTAATGGGATATTCGAGAGAAAATACACTCAAAGTGGCTTTAAACGATTTTTTTTCTTGTTCTACACGCAAATTAACGATGAACAAGAACACAGGAACACAAAGAACAAAAATAAAAGGAATGCAAATAATACATAATAATACAAAAATTAAAACAAAACTAAACTTCACAATTAAACAACATTCTTCATTGTCGAAACAGTATTGCTTGAATGGTCCATATTGACTGGCCCTGCACTGCGAACTTTGAAAAATAAAATCATGTAGAATAGACTCTTAGATTTGAAGTTCACTATAAATAATTGACAAAGTAAAAAAAAAAAAAAAACATTACGTCGTGCTTGCAGTCAAAGTTAACAGCCCAACATTTAATGAAATGTAGACAATATTTGCCAAGAACTCTACAAGTGGAATTCAACGATGAAAGTTTCTTATTTTTTAGGATATATTGTTTTCTGTATTTTACATTTTTTGTTACAAAAATATGAGTTCCGATTGATTTGCTTGAGTCTTGGTGGGTTTTTTTGTAAAGTTTTTTTCTTTTATAAATACAGGGCAGAACTAATAGCTCATCTGACAAGTTGATAAAAACGGCTCGGGATTGCATGGCCGGCTGAATAAACGGATTTACTTGAGTGTATGAAGAGAAGCTCGTAAAATATGCAAGGGGCCCCTGACAAAAGTAGAGCAAATGAAAGAAAAGCTGAGTGGGAAACCTGGGTGTTGGAAACATTCAAAATAAAACACCGTCAATTCATTCAGGGGTTCAGAGCCCCTGAGCTTGCTTTGATAGGAGCAGAGATTTATAGTTAAAGCCTCTATTGTTTAAATGGCGTATTTCTCTTTTATCTAGAATTTGCATACTACCAAAAATCAATTTTACGTTTACTTTTCTGTGCCTGTGGTGAAGAGACAAAATGTTCGGTTAAAAGCAGAGTAGGCGAAATCAAAACAAGCGACTTCACACCACTATAAATGTTTGTTTTGGTAAAGACTTTTCTTATCTCACACACACACACACACACACACACACACACACACACACACATACACACACACACAAACACACATGCACGCACACAAACACACATGCACGTGCATGCACGCACGCACACACATACACGAACACACACACACACACACAAACAAACATCCACGCACACAAACCGAGACGCATTATATTTTGCCATTTTTCAATGTGTTGAATTCAACTCCTCTGAGAAAAATGTGTGTTGAACCAACACAGCTCTCACCTGTTGGGCTGACTGGAATGACTGTGATTCATTCACCCCACTGTCTCATGCACACCCTCTACTATAGACAACAACTATTCCAGATAGAGAACTTCCATTGTTAGTTATGTATTATGTGGGGTTAGAAAGGTCTTCTCTGAAATAATTAAAGTGTGCAGAGCAGGGCCAGTTGACCTCTCCCTCATCTATTTGCGAAATACTTCTTCCATTATCTGTTCCAGTTAGCTTTCACCATCTCGTCCTCCCTTGGTCCACACGCACACACGTTAAGCCGTAGAATTCCACCCGACAAATACAGCTAGAAAGAAATAAATGAGAGGGGGAAAGCGAAAGAAGTGAAACTGAATGGAGGACTGATTGCACACGTGTCCCCTATCCCAAAATGTACATTTTTCTTTTCTGTTCTTTATTTTCGACCTATTAATCATGGTCTAGCGCCAGTAGATCTTTATGTCAGGAAGCCAAGCCTACACATTTCCACTGTTGGGTGAGGCATGCAGTGGTTCCAGGAGAAGAGGACACGAGGTGGGGAGGGGAGGGGAAGTGCGTCGGCACTAGATAGGCAGGCTGTGTCCCAGGCTGTCTGCAGTGGAGCAGTAATGGAGGATTTATTGGTTCCTACGTTTTGGTTGGCACCTGTCTTCAGTGTTGCTGTGGGAACGCCGCTTGTGTTTTCTCACGTAGTCTGCGAGAAGCTGTTTAACGGCGTCAATCTTTAAAAAAAAAAGAAATTTGTATCTAAAACTTTTTTACATACACACACATAGACTGAACTGTGACCAATGGCGTAGTTGCGCCCACAAATGTGACTTTGTTTTGTTTAGCGCTCACTCGGTGGTTTCGATAGCAGCTCCCTCGTCAGTTTGTCCTGTCAGTTTGTGGTTGCTGTCGTCTCTGCTTCTGCTCCCCGTGCAGACATATTGGCTGTGAGGGGGCTTGGAAACCTAATGACCGGCCTGTGGTTTAGCTGTCGTGTCGTGGGCTCGCAGTCGGAGCCCAGCAGTGTGCCTCTGAACTGCAGCTCCTCCTATGGAAGAGCCTCATGATTTATTGAAGACTTTTCAATGCATTTAGGAAGCCGTGTGTGTGCACTGCTCGGGCCTTAGATACATCGGATCCAGTTCCAAAACAAGAACGTCTCCCTTGTACAAATGTCTTGGGGTGTAATGTTTTAAGGTCTAATGTTACGTCGTCACATATGTAGACAATGTCTCGGTGTTAGGACTTTTGTTCTGCGAAGGGGAAAAGCAATGTGTCGGCGGTCGAAGTCCAGAGGAATTGTCCAGACCTTTATTGGTATAAAATTGGTCATGATTATAAAACGGTCTTCTTTTCTGCTGACTGAACTTAAATGTGCAGTAAAATGTTTCACTGATTACACGTGCGATTCATAAGGGATTGTATACATTGCAAGGCTGGGATTTTCACCCTACCTCTACTTACTTCTCTTGACATAAAGTCAAGACAGTCGTAAAACACAAGATGGATCTCCCCCTGCCATGCCAAAGCAATTCCCTTCTCTGTTGTGTGTTTAATGATCCAAGCATAGGCTGCAGTCCGAACCGTTGAGGGACTGGTTAGATTAAAATGGCGCCATCACCCGAGCGGGTAACGCTCGGGGACACGTTTCGTATTATATATTTTTTTATCCGTCTTGATAAGGCTACAAGGTACAGTCTCTTTTCAAGGCAGCAGCATAGCAGGCTGTTCGCAGACAAAGAGACAAGTGGATCATTGTTTTGAAAAAATACTGGCTTTGAGGTGAAAAATGCCCTTTCCACTATCCGAGTCCAGATGATTGCCGAGGTCTGTCACTTAAAAGCTGTTATCTGTAAAGTGGCGGTTCCAGCCCGCTGCCTCCCCGGCCAGACATGTGCTGCTGTCCGTGTCGGGGGGCAGTTCTAGATGGGGGCCTCTCCTTTTTATCTCCTCGCCACAGGAGTCCTCTCGCCTCCGTGTAGGTGACCTAGGTAAGGACAGTCGGCGTATGACCTCACCATCCCTCCTTCCTTCCTGTGAGGGGCTGAAAGAAAAGCCAACCTGGTTCCAGAGCCAAGTTGAGGTTTAAACGAGCTTCCACTACCAAGCAACCAACAGCAGTTTTTCTACAATAATAATGCCATTCCTCCCCAAAAAATCGCCCCGACATCATGGTCAAAATTGAACCTCGGTCCGGCGACATTATCCGGCATCGTCCTGCCTTACACACGACCTGCCATTGTGACGGGCTCAGCTGTGATGCCGCAAATCATTTTCATCTCCAATCAAACAAGACAGAACACACAGACACCACGCGCACAGTGTCGCCGTGACCCCCGGCTTTCTCGTGGGAGCGCTGGCTATCGATTGGTCAGGCCTGATTGGAGGTAAAGTGTGGCGATGGGTTGAGGGCCTTTGACTGGAGGGGGGTCACGCTGACACTCTGCCCGGCGACAGCGTCTGTGTGCTGACCATCTGCAGAACAGGAGGAGGCTGCTCCACCTCCCAGGCTCCACTGGGGATTAAGGCTCTTTATAGATCTGCACAGCCCACACAGGGAAAATATGTCAGTACATCCTTGCTGGCTAAAACGAAGTCTCTTTGTGAGATATATTTATTTTATAAAGTACTGTTTTTTATTCGTTGTAGACCTGAAACTTTGGAGGAATGGGTGTGCTTTAAGGGGCTGTGGTGCACTCAGGAATGTTGGGTCTGGGACGGTAGGATACTCTGGCACTGCGGCTGCTTCCTGAATCATTGGCCCCGACCCTCCACTATTCCCCGGGGGCCTAAAGGCCGACCGGCCAACCATACAGCTGACAGCAGGTTGACATCCCCTCCTCAAAGCTGCCGATATTAAAAAAAGAGAGAAAAAAGTCACTCGAATGTTGGCAAAACATCCCCCCACGTTTCCCCAAATGAGCGGATTATTTTCTTTGTGGTCAGACTCTACCGCCCCCTCACCACCGCCTCCACCCCCAAAACCTTCCAAGTCCTCCCCCAAACAAACCCATTCCTGAAACCCCTATTATGAACCTCCTTTCTCCCTCCTCCAGCTGGGCGCTGCGGCCATTGCCTCGTAAGAATAGTGTCACATGTCGGCCTCTGTTCGCCCAATCCTGGGCGGGGCTCGCTGCAGGCCTCAGTGGCCACGAGTGGCCCTCTCCCAGAGTAGCCTTTGGTCAGCGCGGGCAGTGAAAAGAGAGGCCCTCGCTCTCGCTCTCTCTGCTGCCTAAGCTGGCATGGCTCCACCGAGAACAGGGAAGGCCACGGTGGGTGGGGGGGTAGGGGGGGGGGGGGGGGGCTGGGTGAGAGGGGGGGGGGGGGCTGGGTGGGGGGTGGAGGGACACTGGAGCACGGCATCTTTTATCCCCCAAATTACCACCGGCTAATTGTGAAAAGGGGTGACCTGGGGAGAAGGGGAGTGGTGGCTCAGCAGAACGGTGGTGGCCCCCGGCCCCCGGCCCCTGGCCCCCGGCCCCCGGCCACCTCCATTGAGCGCTAGCCACCCAAAACAGAGGAGGGGGGGGCACGATCACCACAGGCAGGAACCTCCCGCTGGAGCAGAGAATAAGGTCCAGGACAAACTGACAGGAACTCACTGTCACACACACACACACACACACACACACACACACACACACACACACACCCACACACACACACACACACACACACACACACACACACACACACACACACACACACACACACACACACACACACACACACCAAGCAGAGAGACTATATTGGCTATTGTTTGCGCTCATTCAGTCAGGCAGGCAGAGGAGCCTCTTGTGTCTGTTTCCCTCCTTTTGAGGAATCGTGTTGTGTTTTCCTACCCGAGGACCCAGTCAACCCAACACGAGGCCGGACAACAAAGAAATTGAGTGATGAAGAACTTTTCTTAAAGAAGGGCAGAAGCTGTGCTGGACTGCAGGGCTGCGTCTCTGCTCTCTGTCCCAATTGACCCCCCCCCCCCTGTGTAAAGACCATAATTCTCTGCTAGTTGTGAATCCGTTTTCCCTTCAACAAGATGATAATTTGGATGCCGGAAGACATGTCGGAACAGAAACAGGCGTCCTCCTTTCACAATTACTGGCCATTCATTGCTGCTAAGTAAACACCATTTGGCACTTTACAAAGAGCCCTGGGGTTGAGCTGGAGCAAGAAACAAGCACCTCCTATTATGCTTTGTTAATCATTAACTAGTCCATCCCCCTCCCTGAGCTTTGCTTCCATGACTCCGGTTAATGCTCCCTGCACTTACCTCCAAAACTAAGAGGAGCATGGAGGGTGGCTGGGAGTTGGAAGGGTGCGGAGGAGGAGGGGGAGGAGGAGGAGGAGAAGAAAGTGATGACAGTCAAACCTGTAAACCTTGGCTTGCCCTAGGTGTTACCATCCCAGAGGTAACCATTAGGGCGTGGGTGAGATTTCTTTCTCCTGCGAGAGAGAGAGCGTGAAGGAGGGGGAGGCAGGTTGAGATTAAGGAGGGAAGAGGCAAACAGAGAGTGCAGCAAAAGGGAGAAAGTGGGGAGAGAGAGAGAGAGAGAGAGAGAGAGAGAGAGAGAGAGAGAGAGAGAAAGAGAGAGAGAGAGAGGAAGAGAGAGAGTGAGAGTGAGATGGAAAGAAAGAGAGGAGAGAGAGAATAAGAGAGAGAGAGTGGTGGATTGTGAGAGAGAGAATTAGAGAGAGATAGAGTTGGAGAGAGAGAGAATAAGAGAGAGCGAGAGAGAGGCCTCCGGAGGTTTCCATTAACCCCGGCTGTAAAAGAGCACAGCTCATTAGAAGCCCTGAGCGGCCCCTGTGAGCACGAGTCACTCTCTCCATGCAGATACTAACCCCCTCGGACGGGCTCTCCCTGGGAAACATGGAAGAAGTGTTGAACCTAATAAACCCAACAAGGACACACGTTGTTTTGATGTCGCTGAGCATTGAAGCAAGTATTATATAACCTATCTTTTAAAATGTCCGTATTTTTTGCTCTTAGTTGGTCTGATTTTATGGCCTAAATGTATATTTCCAATGTCAACGTTCAGGTCCTCAATATTCAGTATGGTGGACTTTATAGCGTCGGGTAGAGAAAGGAAAACTACTGTAGTGTTTGAATCCAGGTGGAACATGGCCGCTATACCTCGGAGCGTAGTGGTAACCACAGCTACTCAACAGCGGAACCAATAGATTATGTCTTGCAGAAATGCACAAACACACTTTAAGTGCTGACTTTGGCTAGATTCGCTTGAGTTTAACGGACAAAATGTGGAAAATAAATGTGGTTAGGCCCAGGCCTCACTATAGCAGGGAGGAGACTCACAGGGCGAGTAACCCCAAGACATGTATATAAAAACTGCTGTTACAGTGAAATAATCTTACTATTTTCTTGTTAGAAATTCCTCAGAAAACAAACAAACACCCACACTAAAGTGTCCTGGCCAAGGGTGATATAGTTTTCTGGCAGGGACCTATTTCCTATTTCTCAAACGTCTCAATCAAATTGTCTCTTCATGTTCTCTGCTTCCTCAAAACGTCTTTCTGGCACAGAGAAAGAGGATCTTCTTTCAGTCCCAACTGTGAGTGTAGAGAGGTTGGAAAGGGAAATCATTTGTCATCCTACGCCTCAACGGTCAGACATTCCCAAAAGGAAATAACGAAACCCCAAAATAAAGATCCACCTCTGACATCTGTGCTTGGCACCGACTAGCAGCGGAAATGGGTAACGCTATTTGCTAGGGTTTGTTAAGCTCAGGGGGTAATCATCTTGTCCTCACAATGCTGAAAGATATCATACTAGATACTTTCTAGGCTAGCATCCAAGGAAAGCTGCACCATCGCCGGAGGATCCAGCACAACAGTGGTCTCATTCTTCCCCTCTGACATGAACAGTTTAATTGTCCCAACTGGTGCGATCGCTTCCCAATTTAGCTAATTATGTGTTCGCCGGCGAGACAGCCTGTCTTGAGGAATTTGTAAACTATTAACCCATGGCACTGCCTGTAGGGTTGAGCAGGGGAGGCTAAATCACAGCCTTTCACAAACAGGAAAGATGAATTCCAACCTCCCAGACTGACACAAAGAGGAAATCCCCCTCACTTTGTAGCTCACCTGCCTCAAAAAAAAGGTGTGCAGGCAGTTACGGATGACAGCCAATTCAAACAGGATGCAAAACAGCTTTACTTGGCCTGTGTGTGTGTGTGTGTGTGTGTGTGTGTGTGTGTGTTTGCTGGTGTGCGTGTGTGTCTGTGTGTATATTGAAGGGATGGGGGTGGTGACATACATGTTCTTCTCTAGTCTGTTTCATCTTTTATTCATCCTCGCTGTTGCTAGATCAAGGAGTCGTGTGCCTCTCGGTGCATGTCAAGTGTCAGTAAATCACTCAGAAAAAGAAGAGGGTTGCTGCGGCGTATGCAAACGCACAAACACACACACACACACACACACACATTATCTCTCTCACACACTCTCTCTGTTTCACACACACCCACACACGTATGCACACACAAAACAAAAGCACAACCCCCACATCTCGGCATTGTTTACCCTGGTCTTTGTCCTCTCACGGTTCATTGCTTTTGTCAGCTCCAGTCCGCCTGTAGGGCCTTTGGGCTGTGAGGAAGGGCACCATGATACTGATGACGACGCTGTCTCACTGCCACGGCTGTGTTTGAAGACAAGTGTCTAAAAGGGTCACCGGCACTCTGCTAACACCTTCAGCAAACACCCAGAGCAAACCCACTGATGACCAAGGATTACCACTGCTAAACAAACTCAGGGTGCATTACCCAAGGGCCTGATTTTGCACTGGTGTTTGTTTGTGCGTCTGTGTGTGTGTGTGTGTGTGTGTGTGTGTGTATAGGGTTCATAGAGTGACTGTGTATCCATAGTATGTAGTTGGCACATCGCGGTGTCAGATACGTGATCACGTATCACGTTTCCAACAGAGTCTTCAGAGAAGCAGCGCTAAGCGTTACCTACGGACGGGCTCTCTGTCGTCACGCAGGGGGGAACGCACCTTCCCCCGAAAGTGGAGACGTTGGAAAGCGTGATTAAAGTGCTGCACTGAGGGGCTCTGGACGCGGGACAGAAGAGGGGGGAAGCGCGCGTGAAAGGGGAGGGGGGAAGAGAGAGAGAGAGAGAGGCACTTTCTACCCTTCCTCCATCTCTCCCTCCGCCTTCACTGTTTTATTCATACCACACACAGTGGGCTCCCGTGGCTGGATTATTAACACTCAGTAATTCCACTCCAAAACCTCCGTCTGTGGCCGAGGCTACCGCACACACACACACACACACACACACACACACACACACACACACACACCGGTTCTGACAGAACCCCAGGATTAAAAATGCCCCGTGCTCCTGGCTCCGTGCCTCTCTCTCTCTCTCTCTGAGTCCAGTGGAAATGGACCGGCACTCTTGTGTGGGCGATACTGTTTGTTTACAAGCACGAGCCAAGTCCTTTCCGAGGCGGGCCTCGACGTCTGGCAGGGGGGGACGGGTGTTCGGCGGACGAGGCTCAGAGGAGCTAGACGACAGCAACAACCCCCCGGAGCCCCCGCCAGGTCAGCGTCTCCGAGGCTCCCTCCCTGCATTATTTAACCTGGGCAGAGGGACTTCCAGGGGGCGTTCCGTCTCCTGCCCTCCTCCACGGTTTCCAGTGATACCGTTATTCAACCAGGGCCACGAGGCAAGACCGATGAGACAGTGGACCCTAATGGCCCGGCAGTATCAAGTAGGGTTCATCACCCTGCCAACATTAGTTATTTACACCCCCACAAATAGACACATGGCACACACGTGTAAAGAGACTGTCATTTGCAGGCACAGGTGGACGGACACTGGACATTTAAAACACACCAAAACAAACGCGCACATTCGTAGACACACACACACATACACACACACACACACAAAGACACAGAACGCCCTACACGTCTGGGAGACGTCTGTTTTAAGAGTAGGTCCCTGGCTCTTCTCAACCAGGAAATGAGCTGTCAGTGGGCTTTAAGAGGCTGCATACCAGCACCTAGCTGCCACTGGGAAGAGCCAGGAGAGGGGAGGCCACCGCCGGCCTTAGACCTCTCTCTGTTCTCTCTCCCTCTATCAGCGCGGCTCGAGAGCCCGCCCCGAAAAGCCTCACTTTATTCTCTGAATTTATAGCCCCACTCTTGCTCGGCGGTTGAACATAATGTCAGACTCCGGGCTCTGCGGGGTATTTTTTCTCAAACGTCTGGCATTCCCGCGCACGCCTCGACATCGCTTTGGAAAAATGTACGCCGCCAGCGGGGCAAGCGAGGTTGTGTCTGCTCAGTCGGTGGCAGCCGCAGCGTGTGTGTGTTTGTGCCTGTGTTTGTGTGTGTTTGTGTGTGTGTGTGTGTGTGTGTGTGTGCGTGCGTGTGTGTGTCTGTGTGCACGTTATGTAAACATGTTGCTCGTTTCATTTCCATTCCATAGCCATGCTTCTGCACTACGCTCCGGTGCACTACTTTCAGCATGCCACAGAACACCATGGGGGATCTGGCTCAGAAAGATTTACAGATAGACGTTCACTCAAAACACGTTTCGTTTCAAAACGAGAGAAAAAAAAATGAAATCTCCTAAAGAACTTCTACTGAAATGATTATATCACAGCTTTTGACAAACTGATCGTGCGTGCCCGAGGAGAACACTTGCCTGAGGAACACTTTCTGACCAGTGTGAGTCTGAATTGCCTTCTCAAATCAACTCCATATAGCCCCAGTCAGCCTGCTCTGCAGCGGCTAATAGTCCTCATTCACAATGAGCTCAACACTCTGTGCCAGTCAAGGAACAAGTGGGGCTCAAGATGCTTATCTTCCAGCACAGATGAAAGACCCGCCTTTGTCTTTTGCCCAAAAAACGGCCGCGCGTCCATCCTCCACTCCTGCCCGTGTCAAGGGCCGGGCCGAGAGGCATTGGGGGAGAAGAATGAGAGTCTTTCAGGGCCCACTTACTCCCTCTCCTCCCTCTCCTCCCTCGCTCCGCTTGTGAAGTGTCACTTAGCCCTTAGATCTCCAGGCCTGTGATTGCTCGGGGTCGCGGGATTGCTCGTGATCAATAGCCTAAGTATCAGGATCGGAGGGGGGAGGGGGGGGGGTCTCAAAGAGGAAGTCTTTAAGTTGAAAAAACGTTCGTTTTTGAAACCCAACGTGGCAGCACTTACAGTCGGTTGGCTTGGTCCTCGACACAAGCCACACGGCCGAAGCCACAGTGTCCCCTGTCGTTCCCTAGTGATCACAAATGATCCCCTAGATTTGCCTGTACGCAAATGAATCCGCCGGCGACAAATGGACTCAGCAAACAAAAGGTTTTACATACACAGGAACAGACCAAACCTACGCCGCGTGTCCGTCACCAACACCAGGCAGACGTGTGACAGCTTTCCTTTATAGTTTCTCTCTCTTTTATCCACGGCGACCAACCGGCCATTTTGTCAGGGGTGCTTTCCTCCAGACAGCTCAGAAGAAGCAGGCCTCTTATCATCACATCAAACGTGGACAGGAGGTAGGCAGCCGACTCAAAATAACCTGTTTCCTGCCTGCGTTTATCTCCGATGGGACGGGGGGGACAGGGAGGGGGAGGGGGAGGGGCTCTTTAAAAAAGGCTGGCCGTGGGGCCACTTCAGCTCCCCCCCCCCGTTTGAAGTTGGCATGTGACAACGGCTTCTGCTTTGTGTCTTATCGCTGTTTTTGGCATTTCTCTCCACTTGGAATGAAACGCAACCCAGAAGGATTGAGGGGTAAAGAGTGAGGCTTGGATAGAGAGTGAGAGAGTGAGAGAGCGACTGAAATTGGCAGATTTTTGTTGTTGTTGTGGCGAAGCGCGTTCACCAACTTCCAATGGTTTTACACTGAACATTCACTGAAAAAGTAATTAATCGAGGGCCCTGTAATGAGGCAGTGAAACGTTTGATTTCGTCTCACCTATGCAGTGCGGGCCTCTAGCACCCTAGGCAAAGCTGTGAGGACGCCATGTTGGTCTGGGGGACAAGCTAGGCACACGTTCCACTCCAGAGCTCTCCAAAAGCCCCCCCCCCCGCCCCACTCAAGACTGAGAGCTACAGAGAAGTGCTCCTCTCAGCCCCTCCATTCACACCAGGCCCCCACCCTAACCCCCTCCACCTCACCCCGCTGCCCCCCCCCTCCCCCCCCACACACACACAGTCCACGCCCTGATGCCCTAGCCACTGTCCGGCTCACCCCGGCGCTAAAGGACAATGCCCCCTGGGAAAGAAAGGAGGCCACGGTGTCAGAGAATTGCCTGTTTGCTGACGGAATCTTTTAAAAGCAGCACCTCATAAATCAAAAAGGGCATAATAGCCATTGTTCCCTCCAAGAGCCAGCCGTTCAGCTAAGAACACCCCTCCTCTCTTTTCCCTTCTCTCTCCTGCTCCTCCTTCCTTTTTTGTGTATGTTATTGTCCCTTTTTTTGTGCCACTGTTCACTGAGAGTGGGCAGAGACAGAGGTGGAGGGTTTTATTGAAGGGGCCTCCCTTCTTGTGGGTTTGGCACTGCTCTAGGGGTGTTTTCCCGCGCGCCCTCCAACTCTTACCCCTCGCTTAAGCGCTCCTCCAACCCCCAACACTTGATTTAAAAAAAAAAGAAGAAAAAAAAAAGGATTCCCTGAGCTAGGATCAGCATAATCTATCACCATGCACATTGTAACTCCAGCCTCCTCCCTTGCCTCATTGTGGCGATGAAATCGGATTAGGAGGAAAAGCCATTTGCTGCTTATGTGTTGGTTTGGGATACTTTTCGCACGTCAGCGCAAGGGATGACAAAATGGTCGCAGGAGATATCCCCGTGGTTCCTTAGACAGAACTACTCATTGTCTCTCATTAAAGGGCTGTCTTTACTGTCTTTACTTTAGTTTAAGTTTCGAGAAGGCATGAATGAGGGTTGAATAAACAATCCAACTGGTCCAATCTTGTGTTTGTTGTGTTAGCATGTGTTAGTTTGTGTTTATGTGTGTATGTTCACTGGTCTTTGTGGGTCAGTGTACATCACCCACATGTCATCAAGAAAGGCTGATAGGAGGACAGACCTGCCCTCTTCTTGCGTAAGAGAGCGCATGCCCTTATCTGTTTGGATTTCAATAGGCAGTTAATGAGCTTTTGGAAGCACCACTGCTCCATTCCCCTCCTTCCCTTTCCCCTCTTGTGGAGTGTCAAATAATCAAGCCGTTATTATCATAATTAGATCACTGGCTCGCTCTACAAAATACACATCAGAACCATACATATCTGCCAGCACTGTTTCCATAAGCGACTGCACTAACTTCAACTTACAACGCCCAGTTTATTCCCCCTCTTCATCGCCCTCTCTTTATTTGCACTCCTTCTCTCAACCCCCTTTTCTCTCTCTCTCTCTCTCTCTCTCTCTCTCTCTCTCTCTCTCTCTCTCTCTCTCTCTCTCTCTCTCTCTCTCTCTCTCTCTCTCTCTCTCTCTCTCTCTCTCTCTCCTTAAAAGAAGACATGCAATGGGACGGACTGGCAGTTCTTCATGAATTAGCCATAAGCTAGTTGGTCATGAACTAGATTCAAGCTTTTAGACTAGACTGCACCAGGAATCTTTTTATTCACTTTTCACCCCGTCTCATTTACATTTGTCTGCAACAGTGTTCCCAATGACATGTGGTGCCCGTTATCTCTGTCACGGTGAAGGATATCTACTTTTGCACCCCAAAAAAGATCCTCTCACCCAACATATGTAACCAACGCCAAAGAAATGGCAAGGTACATAAAATGTTCCCCCAACAAGAAGGATTTTGACATCACCTTTAATAGAAAAGCTGAGCTGCAGCACAGACAGCATGGAGGGCCGTAGGTAGCAGACACTCCCCTGTCACGATGGGCCCGACCGCCCAGGTGCTACTCACAGTTCCAGGGGTGTGTAAACACCTTCGGTGGGATGACACGCGCACTGCAAGGACAGGGCCCGGCACATTGTCTCTGTAACTCGGCCCCCCGGCTGGAACAACGGGGCCCGGCGCTCAGCGGACAATGGGCCAACAGGATGCTTATCTGTGTGACTGTGTTCACTCTGATACCGAGCTCGGGTTATCTTCTTTCTGTCTTTCATTCTCTCTTTCTCTCTCTCTCTCTCCTCTTTTCATCCTCTCTCCTTACCCCCCCCCCCCCCCCCCCGTCTATCCCTTGCTCTCTCTCGTCTCTTCTCTGTATAAGCTCCAAATTATTTCCTTTATGTCCTCTTCCATTCCTCTTAGTCTGGATTTGGAGAAAAGAAGAGAGAGCGTCGTTGTATTTCTGTACGTGTTCTGCCCGCCGTGTGTGTTTATGTTTGTGTGTGCATATCACTGCAACAAGTACTCATGAGACCTACTCCCTGTAAGCTGCAGTTCAAAACGGGGCCCCTCGCCTACACCCAGCGTCAGGGCATCAGAAACACATGCGATCCCCCCCGTGCACAGCAGAGGCAGGCCTGTCTGTGCCATGGGGCCGTAGGGCCCGGGCCAGCAAGGGAAAGGTCATCTTATCGCCTCCTCCATAATCCTGGACTCCCTATGACCGGCCAGCGTTTCCTGACCACGCGAGACCGCGAAACAAAAAGAGAGCGTGCTCACTCTTTCATTCAGAAGGAGACGATGTGGAATGCACGTCTCTGTGATAGGTCGGCGTGTAACATAACCCCCGTCACCACACCTAAACATTCCCGCTGACAGCCCCCCCCCCCCTCCCATTTCAAAACCTATCAGGAACAGATTGCTTCTCTGAAACAAGTCACGTCTCCTCTCCTCTCCTCTCCACTACCTCTCCTCTCCTCTCCTCCAGGAGCGTGCAGTGAGGCTCTCCGCCATGAGTCGGGGAAACGCAGATAAGGCGCTGCTAGCTTTGCTTAATGGCGTAAAGAGGAAGGGTGGATCTAGAATAAATCTAGCCCCTCTGGGCCTTTGGATGGCCGGTGGAGGGCTTCAGGGGGGAACGTGGCATGGGGAGACGAGGGGGAAAGGGACAGGCACTGCTTTATGCCTTCAGAGTGGACTCTAGGGCAAGAGGTCAACTACTGGAACAATTGGCTGATTGACCCGGTCGTGGAAAATGTGATTATGGGACGTAATCGGTTGTGTGGTCCGGGGGATATTGGTTTCCGAGTCCCTCCTGCGTATTCCCGTTCTCTGTGATTATTCAATTTGGACCAAAATCAAAAAGCACTAGAAGCGTAGGGAATGCACCTTGCCCGCGGTGGAAGGGAAGTGTGTTTATGTTGGAGAGCTGCCTGCTCTAATAAAAGGTTGAACTCTGTAATAGGGCCGAGCAGCCCCAGTGAGTGCCTCATTGATTACGGAACCCAATGCTTCCCCCCACCAATCTGCTTTATAGGTTATACTTGGGGGCCTCCATCTCCACATCCTCCTAACCGTCTTCCCTCTCTCTCCCGTGTCTCCTTCTCCTCAGGGAGCTGATGCCCAAGACCCTGGAGGGCCAGATCACCATGGAGAAGACCCCCAGCTACTTTGTGACCAGAGAGGCTCCGGCCCGGATCTCCGCCATGTCCCAGAACACCAAGCTGATCGTTGTGGTGCGGGACCCCGTCACCAGGGCCATCTCTGACTACACACAGACCCTGTCCAAGAAGCCCGACATTCCCACCTTTGAGAGCCTGACGTTTAAAAACAGGACTACGGGCCTCATCGACACCACCTGGAGCGCCATCCAGATCGGCATCTATGCCAAGCACCTGGACAACTGGCTGCAGTACTTCCCCATGGAGCAGATCCTGTTTGTGAGCGGCGAGCGGCTGATCAGCGACCCGGCCGGAGAGCTGGGCCGCGTGCAGGACTTCCTGGGCCTCAAGAGGATCATCACAGACAAACACTTCTACTTCAACCAGACCAAGGGCTTCCCCTGCCTCAAGAAGGCTGAGGGCAGCAGCAAGCCCCACTGCCTGGGCAAAACCAAAGGACGAACCCACCCCAACATTGACCCTGAGGTGGTGCAGCGGCTACGGGACTTCTACAGGCCCTTCAACATGAAGTTTTACCAGATGACGGGACATAACTTTGGTTGGGATTGATGGGAAAGACATTTGGACACATTTGTTTGCTTGTCGAAAAATATCTTTCTTTTTTTTCTTTCTGTGTAATTCAATGGCAAAAAGGTGAGGAGACATTGCTATATATATGTAAAATGTACAGAAATCTATTTTATAATAATTTATTTTTATTTCGAAGCAATTAATTCACTAAGCTGCCTAACCATATTTGTACATAACATCAGGCCCACATTTTTTTTTTTTTTTTTTTACATTCCATATTTAACTTTTTTCATCTTTGCTCCTCCCTCCACGACCCAACTCCATGGCGTTGCCGGTGCTTCCAAATGCAGGATATCCATGGTAACAGAAGCAGGAATAGACGAACAATATAAAAAAAAGCGCCGGTATATGGTGACAGAGGCAGAGGTCTTCACAGAGCAGTGGAGAAAAAAAAAACAAAAAAACTGACCATGTGCATCCTGATTTAAACATTCATAATAATAACATCCCCGTCAATGGCCGCCACATGCCACCCCAGTAGTACGAACCTGGCTTTCCCCTGTCTGCTCCATCTCAAAATCGTGTTTCATTGAGACGCGCCTCCATTAGTTAAATCTCCCCAGTTGGCCCGTTGTCTTGCTCAAGCATCGCTCGAAGCAGCTGATCTCGTGTCCCCCTCACTCAATAACAGGTAGATCAATAGGCCTAATTGCTCGTCATTGTGTCACTCATGCTTAAAGTATACGGCTGGCCTCTCTGTGGCTGTGCAACCCGTGGCCTACGCTAATGAATGGGTCATCCATCAGAGGCTAAGTCCTGTTCCCCGCCGCCTCAGGCCCCACGTTGACTCTATGCTAATGCAGTGAAAGGAGCGGGGCCGATCGATGGGGTGTCTCTGCCCGTCCCCGTGTCCATCCAAAACTGTGCTGGCTCAGAGCCGTACACTTGCCCCCTGTCCGTGTAGTTCAGAGGTGAAGCCAAATCTCAATCAAATATCTTTGAGAGACGTTTGCTTTGTTGACGGGGGGGACAGGGGCGGAGGGGGGGGGGGGCAACCACTGCATGCCAACAACAGGGGGCCAACAGGGGGCCAACAACAGCACGCACCTCATCTGCCAGATATATAACATAAAGATGAGAGAGATGATAGAGAAACAAAACAAGCATATTCTGCTCTGGTGAAATACGGCAGCTTCAAATGGATCGCGGCGAAGCCATGGCTCGCGTCCCGGGCAACGGATCAAAGTGAGAGACGGACGGACGCACGGGGGGAGGGAGGGGGGGGGGGGGTTTGTGAAGCGCTCCAAGCGGCATAGGGCCTCAGGTAGGGGAGGGGGGGGGCATGGTCCTCCTCCTGTGTCACCATCCACCTCGGTGTATTTTAACTTTTTCACCCCTGTCATCCTAACACGCCTCATCCTTTCAACAGCGGCTCTCACCTTCCCCACACGTTGCCAAAAAAAAAGACAAAAAAAGACAAAAAAAGAAAAAAGCTTGGACATCAAGTTTCAGACAGCTCGAGTCACAACTTCTTTTTTTTTTGTATTCTATCCTGCGTTTGCTTCTTCGCCATTGTTTGTCTTTGTACTTGAATTCTTTATATGCAAGAGGGAGCGAGGGTCTGTAGTGATACTTCAGCCCCATACATCCCCACAGTGTTGCAGATGGTGGCTCGCTACATCAAAGGGGCTGGGGGGGAGGTGGCTGGGCCTAGCTATGCTCTGTGGCGACTGGACTGTATGCATTATGCAGAGATCATGTGAACAGTAAACGATGGCACACACATTGAATTGAGGCATTTTTCCAGTTCGAATGTACACGTCCTTTCCCTGCACAAGAAATCCCCTCGAAACCACCACCAGAAATCCCTCAGATGAATCTCGGAGGTGTAGCTCGTCACTATCTAAGACAATGGTGTGCCTCCTAACCCTCCAGTCCGACACAAACGCTCTGCATCAGTCTCTCAGAGAGAGAATAGGAACCTAATTCAACTGATTTAGTCAGTTATTTGCTTGGCCTGGTTTTGCCTCATATCGATGGATGTTAGCAGGGGAGATGGAGGCTGGTCTTACTTCCAATATTATTTTGGCCCTTTATTCACAAAGTAGCTTTTTGGCCTAAATTATGTTTTTTTATTCAGTTTATGTTGACTAAGCCTCAATCACCCCTTCTCTCCTTTGTGCAATGTTGAGATACATTAAAAGCATTTATGAATCTCTTTTTATGTTGACATACCTTGCTTACTGTTGCGTTCTGGAATAAATAGAACACCCCCCCCCCCCACCCCCCCCCCACGCTGTTATAGCTGGATTTATGCATTGGAGTTCTGGTCAAGTTTGTGTATCTCAAAAGCTTGCACTCATGGTCTGCATCCATGCTGCTGCAATCGTTTTGGTTGAGTTTTATTCAACCGTTTTAAAGATTCTACAATTGTTAGTGCTGTGTGTCTTAGCCCGCATATAATATGGTATTTAGAATAGCAGATCTGTATGTATAAAAATGAAAAATACATGTAAATCAAGTATTTTGTGGTATGTAAATCAAAGGAATTAATTTTACACAATGAAAGTGCAAAATGGAACAGATGTTTCTAGATAATTAAAAACCGAACATTCATACTATTTCTTTGTTTGAAGAAATAAATAAAAAAGTATATATTTTACCAAAAGATTCTGGTCCTGATTTCATAACAACAACAACATGATTAATGATGTGGCATTCTTAAAAAAATCATGTGTGGTTACGAGCTGCTTAGCAAATCACAGAGAGGTTTTTGAAGCACTCAGATGTAGCAGTTTATCAATTGTTCCTTTCTTGTGGTGAGCCTTTACCCAAAGTAGCCTTTCTGGGAAATATCACAAAAATATTAGCAAGTGGAGGTCTAAAAACAGAGGGGTTGCTGTGTCATTAAATAAGGCAATAGTGTGTATGTGTTTGAATGTGTGTTTGAGTGTGTTTCTGCGTGTGTGTGTGTGTGTGTGTGTGTGTGTGTGTGTGTGTGGTTATGGAGTGTGGGGGGGGGGGGGGGGGGGGGCAGTCCTGGTGGTTTTAGGTGACCCAGGACTGCGTGGGAGGTATGGTGGTGCTGAGCTTAACTGCTGATCGGAAATGCGTCCCCCCCCCCCCCCCCCCTCCCTCCCCCCACTTGCCAACACATTCAACCCCATTGAAAAGCACAAGCTGTACACCTCCATGGTTGTTTAGTTACAGGACTCTGGAACATAACAGGGCCTCCATTCACAACCTCTGACGCGGCATATTTACACACCCGTCCACAGACGAGGATGCTGACATGTTTTCGGACCAGTGACAAGGTGCTGGGTTGACTGACTTCTCAAACACAGCTGCGTACTCCCAATCTAAAATATACTACTATTAATGCTGTGCACGAGTGGAGCAAAGCGAGTCAAAGCTGATTTGAATATCTGTCCAGTTTTATATTTAGAGACATTTAACACTACTCTTAACAAAAGCTGCTCTTAAACAATGCTGTTCCGAAACCACACAGAAACTGGTTTTCTGTCGCTGATCTACATTTCAGAAGTTAAGAATAGAACAGTGACAGGAACGCACCATTGTTTTATGGTGTCTCTCAAAGCCCTCAGGGGCCACCGACGCTAAACACCTGACTGACAACTAGCGCTGCTTTGTTTGTGTACGCTCGCACAGAAAGTTAACGGGAACGAAAAAGCTGTCACACGGAGTCATCTCGGGGGTTTTGATTGAATACGTATATTTGTTTATTTCCTCTTCGTTCTGTCTGAAACGAGGTCACACTGTAACATTTGGGAGTGGCACAAAGTTATAGTTTTGCTCTGAGTGAACTGCAGTGTCCCCGTGCCCTCCAACTTTGGTCAACAACGAACGGAGCTTTGGAGTGGCTTGCTTCAGCTTTTCCTGAGCTGCGTCCACAGAGGAATTCAGCTCCATGAGACGAAACCAGCGGACAACAACAAGGCACCCTACGGGGGGGGGGGGGGGGGGACACCCCTCACGGGTCCTCAAGGCACAGCTCGCTGACAGAGGTGTTGAGCTGCGCGGGTGAGCGGACCCGGTCGACGCGTGCCCTGGCGATGCAGCAGGGGACCAGCGCTGCGTGTCACAGAGTCAGTCGCTGAAGGGCAGAGAGGCTCCCCGGAGATGCTGGGAGACGGCAAAAAGGTGTCGTTGTTCCACTTGGAAAAACAAAAGGAACGCGTCCAGGACCGCCACTTTCCGCTCCCTCCCTCTTGGGGCTTCGGACGGAAAATAACCGTTCGGCAAACAACGAGTTCCATCCCGGAAAACATCACCGTGGATATCTAGATGGTGTTAACAGTTGGGGCCCGGAAAAATAACCAGAAGGAAAGACATTGATGCAGGGAAGAGCATCTCTCTCCAGGCCGTACAAGCGGTCCCGAGGTGGTGACGTGCCATCGGCAAGGCCTCTCGTGGAGATCGACGCCGATACGAAACGCACGTCTGGATGCAGATAATTACTCAGCTGCGGAGGGGAGCAGTAAAAGACGGGGCCCGGAGAGGAAGACAAACAGGATGTGGTGGTTTAGAAAGAAGAAAGAAAAAAAAATAGAGGAAAAATAAGCAGCTTGGCGGTTCCTGAGTGAAACAGGTTTCGCCGGGCTGGCGGCCAACTGTTCCCCGTTTCTCAGCCACCTGTATTATCTCCTCGGCAACCTGTTTAACCCCTTCACATATAGGACCCAGAGATAAAGAGAGAGAGAGGGGGCGAGCGGGTGAGAGGGGGGCGAGCGGGTGAGAGAGAGCGAAAGAGAGAGAGCGAGACGGAGTGAGAGAGAGAAGGAGATGCGGAGAGGGAGGGAGAGAGAGAGTGAAAGGAGGGGGGAGAGATGCGGAGAGGGAGCGATAGAGAGAGAGAGAACGAATCCAGGAACGGCAGACTTCACCGAGGCCGTCTTGGAGGGGAAATGTAATTATGGGAGAAGCACCGTCTGAGTGACAGACGGTAATTGTGGTGTTTTGCAGTTGATGTCTCGTTGTCATCGCGGGGGCCTGGCAAGGCTGCTGTTAAGGGGGCCTGGCAAGGCTGCTGTTAAGGGGGCCTGGCAAGGTTGCTGTTACGGGTGTGGGCTGCTGTTGTTTTGGGCACTGGGAACGGCAAGAGGCACCTGGCAGTGCTAGACATGCAAAGCCCCCCCCCCCCCCCCCCAAATACACACACATCTTCTCTGCTCCTCCTCCTCCTCCTGGAATCCTCTTCTCCCCCACCCCCTATCCCCTTGACAATCGCTCCAGTCGCTGTGTGTTGTGTGTTTGATCTCATTAGCTTCAAGCGCCACAGCAATTGCCCAATATCCAAACAGCCTTGTCACAATAGATGGGAACATGGCTGTGGGGCTGCAGGGGGTGCATCCATAATTGAAGGCCCCGACCTCGCTACCCCTTCCAGAGGCCGACGCGGAGCCACTGTCTGGGAGGAAGGGAACCGTGGCGCGTCGTACCGAGTTCAACTCGGCCAATTTTAAGAAAGGTGTCGTATAATGCAGTGAGAAAATAAAAATGACTCCACGTAGGACTCGTTATACCTTTTTATCAGGGGAGAGACAAACGAGAAAGGTGAGTAAAAAGATAGAGCAATAGAAAAAGTTAGAGAGAGAGAGAGAGAGAGAGAGAGAGAGAGAGAAAGAGAGAGAGACAGAGAGAGAGATAGAGAAAGAGAGAGAGCGAGACGTGCACTAAGGCCGCCATGCACACATTTTGTCCAGGAATGCCCCTCTCCAGGAACAGTCGTGTCGCTGCTAAGCTACAGTTTACACATCCTCTCTTTGTAACGACCCACAGACGCATTGCCATCTGCAGGCCTCACGGGCACGCCACTGCCCCCCCCCCCCCCACCGCCTCTCCCTGCACGCACCCTCCATCCCCTTTGTCCTCAAAGCTCCCGTTCTGTCTGACAGGTGTCAAACATGCCGAGGCAGGCTGGCCTGCAGATGTAAGAACCCCAGCCAGGCGGCTGGAGCGGAGGCTGGGGTGGAGGGAGGGAGGTGGGGAAGGGGACGGGGACGGGGACGGGGGGTCGTATTTGGAGACGAAGGGCAGGAAGTCTCTGTCTGAAGGGAGATGGGGCCGACACGCACACCTGAGAGGCCCGGCTTGCTTACACAGGGTAGCGAATGATTACAACAGGGGGGGGGGGGCGGGCGGGGGGGGGGGGGGGGGGGGGCTTGATAAGTCAGAGGTGTTGAGCTGTGTCTCCTAAGGCTCCAGTCACTTACACCTTCCCTCTGATACCTTTGTTTCTGCTCATGTCCGGACACGTCCTCTTCGAGTTCAAGTCTGGCTGTCACCCGCCCGTCAATTCAGATCCGGAGCCAAACAGTACGTGGCTGTGATAGTGTTTAAAACGTTTGGCACAAAATGTTTCCTGCGTGTGAAAATACCATGGTGAACGATGTGTTTGTTCTCATGTGAGGGGCAGTTCATGATAGTTTTATGAAAGAACATAAGGTCACGACCATATCCCGTTGACTGGAGGTTTATGTATCATTACAGGATGTCTAAGCGGCAGAGAAAATACACATGTTATCATGTGCTATGCATTACATCCGGATTGCGTGAGTGGATCCCCTCAACCGTCATACTCAGGAAGTGACACGCTGGCTCCCGCAGCTGCTGTGTCACATGGCGGTGACGAGCGGGGACCATCTATTGGACGACAGCCTGCTAGGAAACATAAAGAGGCAGCAGGTGGGCACGGCTCGTCAAAGGGAACAGGAAGTGGGCTCTCGTACGAGGATGTGAGGCCAGGCCTTGGCTGGCTGTGGGTGATACACCTGCAGGAGAGCGGTGCACACATTTCTGTTTCTGATGAGTGCGGCCGCTTTTCATGTTTCTATGGTGTGTGTGTGAGTGTGTGTGAGTGTGTGTGTGTGTGTGTGTGTGTGTGTGTGTGTGTGTGTGTGTGTGTGTGTGAGTGTGTGTGTGTGTTGGGGGGTGGGTTGGTGTTTTGTTTGGAAAGGGGGGCTTCTTATCGCGTGATTTCATTTCTGTAAAATGTGCCTGAGTGCTTCCATATGTTAGTATGTTGGTCCGTGTTTGAAGGGCTACCAACGCAAAAATGCCAGGTGCCTACCAAAGCCAGTTATTGCTCCATGTCCTATAGCCTGTGTAATATGTGTGTTATCTTAATACTGTGTGTGTGTGTGTGTGTGTGTGTGTGTGTGTGTGTGTGTGTGTGCGTGGTGTGCGTGGTGTGTGTGTGTGTGTGTGTGTGTGTGTGTGTGTGTGTGAATGGAGACTATAGAAAACACTCAAGGAAAAACGAACAAATAAACTAAAATAATGACACCTCCAGAAAGTAGATTTTCGAGTAGTTTCTAGTGAAAACGTGTCTGTTTATGTGGACTGCAATTGCTCGTGCCACTTCGAATCTGTATGGGTGTCCTAGACAAGGGTCCATGTGGGAAGGGTCCTGCACTGTGTGTGTGGGTGTGTGTGTGTGTGTGTGTGTTTGTATGTGTGCGTGTGCGTGTTTTGATTACTTCCAGACCCCCTGCGGAGACACTTAAATGTGGTCAGACACACACTGACTGACGACCATCAATAATGCAGCTGTGGGGGATGGGGTGGGGAGGAGTCCTGCCTCCACCGTTATCAACCGGGCATGATCGCCCTGGCTGTTGCTGCTGGAAGCAGCATCTCCGTAGACGGATGACTTCAATTTCTCATTGAGTGAGAGAGAGAGAGAGAGAGAGAGAGAGAGAGAGAGAGAGAGAGAGAGAGAGAGAGAGAGAGAGAGAGAGAGAGAGAGAGAGAGGGGAAAACACCCCACATTGAGAATGGCCCGGTCTGTAGTCTATGAGTGTATATCACGGAACCTCTAATGTGTGATTATTAGCATTAGAGCCCTGCATGGGGCTGGCGGCCTTGGAGAGCAATGGGCCCTTCTAATGGTTTGAAGCATTCACGCACAGATGAGGCAATATCTCATACTTAGTCAATAGGGGGCTAAACCCAGCTGTGGTATTCATATGTGGGAGGCGTGGAGCAAAATACATAACTAGCTTTGTATGTGTGTGTGTGTGTGTGTGTGTGTGTGTGTGTGTGTGTGTGTGTGTGTGTGCACAGGCATGAGGGTGTGTACGTAGTTTGCAAAGGTTTATTTCTGGTCATAAGGAAAGTTTAACATTTCTCTAACACACACTCATTGTGAAAGATGAGTACGAGAGCACAAATTAGATCATGAGAGTGAGAGAGAATTACAGTAGCAACATATACGGCATATCATGCGTTTTGTATGGCTTAACAACACACGCGCACACACACACACACACACACACACACACACACACACACACACACACACACACACGCGCACACACACACACACACACACACACACACACACACACACACTCACAGAGAGCATGTTTGTGTCTCTATTTGTGTCTCTCTCTCTGTCCCACAAACATTATCCTAACCACCCTCTCTTCCCCTCTCTCCTCTAGACAACCAGCCCTCGTATCCTTAATTAGATGATGTCAGCGAGCGAGCAGAGACACACAATAAGATGGCCTCCGGTGCTGCGTCCCTCCTAAGCCTCTCTTCCTGCTCCAGTCTGGAAACCATCACCCACTTCCTCTTAGTTGCCCAGCCCGCGGGCCCACTCACAGCCTGCCCAATCAGGGCCTGACGGGTCGGGCTCTGCCGCCCAGAGTTCCTGCCTGGCCCCGGGGCTGTTTGAGGTGGCTTGGTGGCTGCAAACTCCTGAGCCAGCGTTCCTCTCCAGCCCTGGTGTGAGGAGATCAGGGCCTGTCAGGAGTTTCCTCCATGGAGTAGTCGGACATGGTGGTAGTGCTGGTACCGCGCTAGTGAAGGGTTTGGGGACGTTTTGAGTGTCCGTTGTGGAGGACGGAGCGTTTGGCTGATGCAAATTTTCCCAGATAATATTTCTTGTCCTTTTTTTTTTTTATTGATTTTTTTCTATTACTATTACATCCATTGGCTGCATGACTGCAGTATCCGCACATCACTTACAGTTTTAGGGTCAGTGCATTAGTCTAATAAATTTATTCATAGCCTATCTCCCGCCCCACGAGTCCGATGGCTCTCCTCTTTAATAAGCTGCTGACATCTGTCTGCCAAGATCGACCCCCGAGAACCGTCTCCCACAAATGGGGGGCAGAGACCCCTGCAAGAGCGTCTTGTTTCCCCTAAACAACACACACACACGCACGCACGCACACACACACACACACACACACACGCACGCACGCACGCACGCACGCACGCACACACACACACACACACACACACAGACACACACCAATGAGCAGACTGCTGGCCATAGACCCACTGTAGGAATAAAATGAGCCCATTAGTCCAAGACATTGAGCAGCCTCTCATCCATTCTATCTCATAGCTGGAGCAAGAACACCCTCCACCCTGCCTCCCACACGGCTTTGAAATACTAATGCCATGTCCAGGCCGTTTTCCCCATTGCCCGTCACGAAACATACAAGTAACACACCTTCATCACGTCATAATACATAACATTTATTATATTACAGATTTTCCATAGTTTCATTTCTCATTCTTTCTTTCTAAAGCGCACGGGGGACGGGACATTTCAGTCGATCTGAATGGACGATGGAAAAAATAAAGACCGCGCGGATGAGGCATGTCCCCGTGCCGCGAGCTGGAGTTGTCACGTACGGATGTATCGTTGATGGTGCACGGGACTATGTTCCTCCCGACTCGCCGTCTAAGAACGGGGTTCACACGTTCACGTTCCTCCACGGGGCAGCGGCCTCCCTCCGACGCTCGTTTGAAGCTCGGGATCAAGCGGAAGACGGGATGCCTTTGATACTACCCGTGTCGCCCAGAGTTGAGTGTCGGAGTGCTAAGAAATAGAGATGTGTGTGTGTGTGAGTGTGTGTGTGTGTGCGTGTGTGTGTGTGCGCGTGTGGGTACTGGAGGATCGAAACAAAGGAAGCGAAATGGAGAGAGGGAGAACGAAAGTGGCGCTATGCAATACAATGCGTCGGGCTAAGTGTTATTTTGGCAGGGGCTGGTGTAAGCCAAAAGGTACGTCTGGCAGTGGCAAACCCCTTCCCCTTCCCCCTCCCCCTCCCCCTAACAGCTGGCCTTGCACCAGTGACAGCGCCGTCAAGTACAGGGTGTTCAGTGGAGATAGCACTGGGTTCATTACAGTGGCTGGGCACACCTCATGAAGCAAAACACAGTTCCGGGTAAAAGTAGTGGTTCAATATCTCATTTAGATGTATATTTTTTACGCGTGATAAAAGTAAAACACCCCTACCAACCGACCCGCCGTGACGACCGCTGCCTCCATCCTCTCGTCCTCTCGTCCTCCAGCCGGGCCACGAAGGGCGGAGGAGAAAGGGGTCGTTGCTTTTCATGGGTGTCAGAGGGCGGCAAGCGGCAACTGGCATAAAAGTCCGCCCGTAAAAATATGAATACATAAAAAAATAAAAGAGCCACACCAATGAGTGGAGATGTGTTGCCATGCATATTTTACAGCTCCTGGAGAGGGGAGTTTACAGGAGTGTAAGTGGTTGAGGGATTTGGGCGCGGGGGGAGGGGGGGGGGGGGGGGGAGAGGGAAGGAGAGAAAGGAGGGAAATGAGAGCCTTTACAACCGCTGCAGATGGCCGTCCATTAGCGGGAGTGCCCGCTCTCCGTCCCGCGGTTCAGCCTCTCCTCTCCTTTCTTCTCCATTCAGGAGCGCACGGTGTGGGCATGGGAGGATGACGGAGGACAGGGAGAGGAGAGGAGAGGAGAGAGAGCGATGCCTTTTGGCCGGGGTTTTAGGTGGTTAGAGACGCTCTCGTCCCAGGGTTCTCCGTCCATCTCCACTGACGGCCTGACGGTCAAAGGTTGGATCAGCGTTCACCGTCCTCGACTGGAGGGCCTGTTCTCCGTCTCGGGCGTTGACACCGACGAGTATCAGATGGACCGACGAGATGTAAATCCACTGCAATGAGGTGTTTCTCTCTGCCTCCATGCTGTGAAGCCTGTCAATGCAGCACAGGGTTATGGCGTGTAGCCTCTCCTCCCAGCATCCGAAGTACCTCCACGCTTCCCCCTGCCCTCTCACTCGAAAAAGAGAGAATTAACCGAGAGGTTAAGGGTCACCCCCCAAGTGGTCTCATCAACAAATTGTACACTGGGACCATGGAGTGCCTTTTTAACTGAAAGGGAGGGATTCGTGTCGGCGCAGAAATACGAAAACAGCCGCAGGGGGGCGAAGAATACCAGCGCTGTGGTAAAATATAATGAGCGCGTTGCAGTCGCAATCTCGTCCGCCGCGCAAATGGTCGGTCTGAGGCAGAGCGACGGACTATTGTGGTCAGGGAAGCGTCTCGCCGCTCTCCGAGAAAGGGAGAAAAGAGAGGATTTCGTGTGCTCCCGCGCTGTGTCTCTTTCTCCACAGGCGGAGTGTCTCCATGTAAACCATTAGGATTCTTTGTTTAGCTCCTGGCCTTGGGGTGGGCGGGCGGGCTGCTGGTATGCTTGTGGCTTCAGCTAGGCACGGGCGTCACAGCCCACCATTCCAACCGAGCAATTATCAAACGCACCCAAGATCCGAATCCAAAGCAATTTCGAGTTTAAAAGACATCGAGCAGCACATATCTCTGGCGGTCGTAAATTCTAAGCGTCGTAAAAATAAATATATTATTCTAGAAAGCTAATACTCTGACAATCTGTACCATCTGCATTTCTGTTAGACCGTGCAGAAACTATATCCCTGTGTATGTAATGCAATCTGCAGCAAGTGTCCCTGGTCTCCTGAATAGAAAGGCAGATATTTTGAACCAGCCCCTGA
This sequence comes from Galaxias olidus, assembly GCA_026901105.3. Classification (NCBI taxonomy): domain Eukaryota; kingdom Metazoa; phylum Chordata; class Actinopteri; order Galaxiiformes; family Galaxiidae; genus Galaxias; species Galaxias olidus. The sequence goes on along the minus strand of JAPMUY010005317.1, from coordinate 251,956 downwards.
ACAGCTGATGTGACTGATGTCCCACTCAAACCATCCCGTCTTTTCTCACCCTCTAGCATTGGCACGCTGGCCTGGACAGGGAAGAGCAGCCGAGCCCAGATATGACGCAGCACAGCCATCTGTCCTAAAGCAGGAAGCCTTTACACGGTTTACACGGATGTTGGTGCGTGTTAGTGAGTGTGTGTGTGTGTGTGTGTGTGTGTGTGTGTGTGGGGGGGGGGGGGTCAGAAGACAACGTTGGGTCTGTGTGCACCCGTGAAGAAATGGGGCTGGCCTTGCAGAATTGGTTGAAAGGAGGCGACCTGCCAACGAGAGCAGAGGGGGAATGGGAGAGAGAGAGCCGCGCTACAATTAAGGATGAAAATTTCATGATGCAAAAATCTAGCCAGACTTTTAGTGTCAGTGAGCATTACTGCCCCAGCCTGAGCACTCATTAATAATGAAGGGTGGAAGAGAGAGCCCTGAGAGAGAGAGAGAGAGAGAGAGAGAGAGAGAGAGAGAGAGAGAGAGAGAGAGAGAGAGAGAGAGAGAGAGAGAGAGGAGAAAGAGAGAGAGAGAGAGAGAGAGTAGCCTAAAGGAGTCAGAGTAGAGATGTGGATAGAGAGAAAGAGAGAGCTGTAAAAAAAGATCAGGAGGGAGATTGGGAGAGGGAAGCAGGCCTGAGGTAAATAAGTAAATAGATAAATAAATGAGAAAATAAATAAGTGAACAGTGATGGCTCGTGCTGCAGAAAGGGGGATAGCGCAGGAGCCTTCGTGTGTGTTAGGTAAGCTGTGAGCTGGGAGATCAGGTACGGCAGTGGCAACATCTCTCTGAGGCCTATCATGAGAAATAGACAGTGTTCTGTGTGCCGGGGAGGGGCCCGTTGCCGGGTGATTAGGCTAATGGCACATTAAGCCAGGGTGGAGGATCACAGCCGGCTGCCACGACAACCACCACGCAGTGCTGCAGTATTCAGACTGCCATTGTGGGAAAGTGTAGCGAAAGCGTCCATAACTCTGAACGTACACTTTATAGCTGCTTACGACAAGTAGTCATTTTAATAGAAGTTTAAAAACAAAATGTTTCCGCGCGTTTACCGTAACTGGAGTCAGTCTAATGCCTGAGCTAATACCCAATGTGCGTAAACAAAGACCAGTCTATATGAAGCCATAAATGCTGGCGCTAACAGCTAAACTAATATTATGGGCGCCCTCTCCCCTTGCCCCCCTGTCATCCTGGGTTATGCCATCCCACCAAGCCAGGTGAGACGACACCCCATATCGTTCCCAGTCGGAATGTCTACGGGTGCGGTGTTGACTCAGACGGAGCTGCCACTCATTCTGTGTGTTTACGTGTGTGTGTGTGTGTGTGTGTGTGTGTGTGTGTGTGTGTGTGTGTGTGAGTGAGTGTGTGTGAGATAAAGAGAGAGAGTCTCAGCCATGTGTCACTGTATGAGTGTGTGCTTGTATTTTGTGTGTGTGCGTTCTTTGGGGGGGCCCCGCTCTAGCCTCCCCGGGCCCCTCGTCTACCCGTGGTGCCCTGCAGGCTGTGGGCCCCCAGTGGGGAGGAGACAGGTGCAGGCTCTGGGAGAAGGGGGGTGGGCGGTGGATCCACTCTCTATTGCCAAGGCTCCTTCCCTGTCCCCTTCCTCTTTCACAAGCATTCCCCCTATTCTCTATCTCTCTTTATCTTTCTATCTCTCTCTCTCTCTCTCTCTCTCTCTCTCTCTCTCTGCATTCCCAACAGCGCCACCCCTCTCCAGATATCATTCCCCCACTTCTCTCCATTTTTCCTGAGTGCCTCGTTCCTCCTTGTTCAACGTGTGTCTCTTGGGAATCGGTTGGAGGATGAGTTGGGTTTCCAAAACAAACCCCCCCCCTCTGCTGTTGCCTTCTTTATGTGTGTGTATGTGTGTGTGTGTGCGTGTGTTTGTTTGTGCTTGCACAGGCAAACAGAATGAGTCCCTGAAGTCAACATCTTCAGTTGAGTCTGGGACTCAATACAACGATCCCCTTCTATTGACCGACCATGACCCGGCAGCAAGCCGTGTAGTCAACACCGACGACGCCAGCGCATTTCAAATCCATCTACTGAGTCGAGTCTGGCAACGACAAACACCCGTTTCCGCGTTGCGTGCGGAGCTAAGCGAACAGAAAACCAACACAGCGGAGTGACGGCGTGGCGCTGTCTGCCCGTGTGATGAGCTGTGTGCGCGCCGCATATGTGACCGTGTCTCCTGCCATCTGCTGCAGGGATCATTAGAGAGGGCCTCAAACTGAGATGCGCCACAGCGGTGGGGCCTTCATCAGGGGCACGCATGTGTGTCTCGCCGTGTGTGTGTGTGTGTGTGTGTCGGTGCGTGTGCCCCTCCTCGCCTGGCGGGCCTCTCCCTCCTACCCGTTCCTCTGGTTTTGTTTTGTTCTCCGGGAAGCCCGTTTTAATGTCTCCCGTTATTATTTTTTTTTGATTTTGGTAGTCGGTGGAGGAGGGAGCCGTTTGTTTTGTTTTCCCGTGCCTAGCGTTGGGATCCCCGAAGACGCCGAGGGGCTCTCGTGGCTCAGGGACCCGATCCCCCCGGTGACATGGCGCCAAAAGGTCAGATGGGGCTCATTTAAATGTTGTGATGCGCTAGCCTTTTTGTTCGTCGTGTGCGAACGTGACGGTGTGTGTGTGTGTGTGTGTGTGTGTGTGTGTGTGTGTGTGTGTGTGCTGCTGTGGATTGTGTTTGATGTGAGTACGTGTTAGGTCTGTATGTGTGTGTATCTGCTCATTACCATCTTCGTGGGCTCAGAAACGGCCCCCCGGTGCCCCCGTCGAAGTACTTTCACACCCCTTCCACCGAGTATCGAGCGTGGCGCTTGTTGAGATTGCACCGGGACCCTGAGGGGGCAGTGGTAACTCCTCCAAGAGCCTGAAAACATAGAGCGAGCACTAACGGAGGAGAGACCCAGACTGTCCCATTACTGTATACCTTGACGTGGACCCACGCGCTGCTGTGTTGTTTCTTGTTTTTTTTTGGAGTACGCTCGCCTTACTAAGTTACGGCACGTGTTACTGTTTGCGTTTCCGAGTGTGTTTGTGTCCGATCAATACAGACTCCCGGTGTGGAACGATCTCACGCTGCGCACCACCATGGGGATCGACACGTGTGACTGTGAGTTCGTGTGTGTGTGTGTGTGTGTTTGTGTGTGTGCGTGTTTGTGTGTGTGTCACAACAGAGATAATATCTCTGACCTGTGGGACGGGGGCCTCTCTCCTCAAACCTTATGGCCTCCTTGCCCTTATGGTCGTCGTGCCCCTGCAGACCCCAGCGGAATCCCACCAGGACCCCAACAGCTTGGAAGACAAATGTCTAATCAATGTACACTGCATTAGCATGGACAAGAACCACACTCCTTTCAGGAAATGCCACGCATTGATTGGCGTAGGCATCCTTAGTGTTGCCCTAAACAAAGATGTCAATGGCTTCACCGTGGCTATTGTGCTACAGCCTTGATTTGAAAAAAATCAAGACTATAGCAAAGAAATGCAATACACAATTAACATTTATAAATACACAGGATTTCCATTCGAAAAAAAAACTGTACACAGAAAGCCAGCGACATATCATATTATTCCTACAATATCTCGTGGTGAGACCAAGCCAGAGAGCCGGGAAGTCTTGAAAGACGAGAAGAAAGAAACGGACGAGTGTCAAGGTGGAATCTTCCCGCGGGCAGAGGGGGGTAAACGATCAGACAGACGGTCGGTGTGAGTAAAGGGGGCTGGCATTGACCGGGCCTCAGGGCCTCTGCTGTATGGATTCCCATCACGACCTCTCTCCGGGGGACAGAGATCAGGGTTATCAATAGCCCTTACCACAGCCCTGTGATAGCAAGAGATAGGGGCAGCAGCTCGGAGACAGACTGAACCGCAAGCCAACAGCGTCACGGCAAACGTGTCCCGTTTCGAATTGTCTTTCCTTCCACCTCCTCCCGTTTTCAATTTCCTTTCTTCCTGCTAAAAATATAGACGCATTTTAACTAATTCAAATTAGATTCAAATCTCCTTTTGACAAAAATAATTGCGTTTTTTTACACGTCGAACACGATTAGATCATCAAAAACATAGATGTTTCATCTCATCACGTCGGTTCTTCGTGTGCTTCCCCCCTCCCCCCGTTCCGGGTTGCTGGCGGTCTGTCATGTCGACCGTGGCTGTCAGGCCCTCAGAGAGCTGGTGGAGTTTAGCCGAGCAGGAGGTCAAGTGAGAGCGTGCAGTGCCATGCTCGCTGTGCGACCGGGCCAATCTATCATGTCAACCTGGGCTCGCCCCCCTGGTGTCTGGTGGATACGGACGCAGGGCGATATCCGCGTCCTCTTGGGAAAACGGGAGAAGAGACGTGGGAGGCTGCTCAGCCTCGTGAGTATCCACGGAAAGGGAGCTGATAGAACCTGCTATGTAGAGCAAACTCATGCACAGACTTATTTGTATTTTTTTTCAAATTGAATTTTGGTGTAATTTATTGCGATTTAATTGAGTGTTTTCAATGAAATATTGAACAATCCAATGCGTTACTTCAATACAAAACAGAACCTTCTGAGCAGTCATTTCTCAGCAGACGCCATTGCATAACAACCTCTCTCTCTCTCCCTGCGTCTCCAGGCCTCCACCCAGCGCACACTGAAGAAAGCTCCTGAGAGTACAGCTGTAGACAGGAGGAGTCAGTCGTGTTTAATCTGCCGCGAGTGTCCTCCGGTGACGGTGGCAGAGTGAGTGTCTGACAGGGTGATGGCAAACACCAAGGGAGGAGACGAGAGGGGCGTCGAGAAACAGAGGAGGAGGCAGCGGGAGTCCCCCGTGTGCCTCCATCACTTCACAGCCCTGTACGAAGCGATCCGCGGGGAGCGTCGGAGAGAGCCGTCTCGCCGACAGGGGCGGAGAGAGGTGCTATCGCTCCTCAAACAGCATGGGGAGAGGAGGCTCTAATGGCCCCGGGACACGTGGTGACAGAGTTCCCCGGGACAGCAGACGGGAGGAGATAGAGGCACCTCCGCCGGGTCTTCTCCTCAAGCACACCAGGAGGTAGACCGAGGTGGAGAGGGTGGCGGTAGAAATAGTGTGACTTCATTTAAACTTTGTGACCTCTAAAATGTATAAAACCAATGTGTGTATATATCCCATCCGGAGAGCGAAATAAAGAGAAACATGTCTGTATTGTTTTTCAGTAAACAATTAGCAATAAAAGTAGCAACCATAAAACACTTTTAACAGTTATTCTACACTGGAACTGAATCTGTTACAATCAGGTTTTATTGAATGTTATTTCAAATACAATCCACTCTGTTTCAGCATCAGAGGCACACACATTAGAGTAGGGGGTGTGTGGTAGAGAGGCCATTGCTAATCTACAGCTACTGTAGGTAGGGGGGGGGGGGGGGGGGGGGGTGAGCCCAGGACCGGAGGGGCTAATTCAGGCTAATTGGAGCTGCATCTCCACCAGAGGCTTTAGGCCAGGCCACGGCTGGGGTCAGGCCAGCATCAATCACCAAGGGGGGGCTACCTCCCAAAGACCATCCCCTCTCTGGTGGGCTTCCACAAAGGGCCCACAATGGACCTTGATCAGCCCCCCCTGTCACAGATGTGGGGGGGTAGGTGGGGGTCAACGTGTCGTGAATGGCCGGCAGCCAGCGGTGACCCGCTCTTTATGGCCGTGCACTATAATAGCCAGCGGTCAGGGAGGGTGGGAACCGATTGGGTGGCAATGGCGGTTTGTGTTGCAGAGAACTTTTCACGTTTTGACCGTTGAACGGAAGAGAGCAGGGTTACGCCACCATTGTGTGTCCCCATCTTGCATACTGTCTGTTTATGCTGGTGACCACCACTATGCTTGCCAGAGTTTGTCTCTCTGTTTAGCGCTCTCTTTCTCTGACTGTATTCACCACCATTTCGTATGACACCAGTCCATTCCACCAATTTGTTGCTCGTCTTAAAAGCGTATCCTCCAGACTAAACACAGATGGAGGATTTCCCCAGAAGGAGACACGGCTCAGCTGCAGATGGAACACGTCTCCTATAGGCGCCCAAGCCCACCAACCCAAGATACACTGATCACAATTACATGTACAGTACACAAAATGTGATATGAAAAGTGAATCTTTTTGTTTTGTTTTGTAATAAACGCTATAACCCATATTTACAAGGCATTTATACCTGCCATTCCTCCTCTGACACACATTCCCAAGACGCTGATGTGCTGTCTGCCTCTGTGCCACGTTATCTTCCCCTGCGGTGGCCCTCGCTTCCTCTCGTGATGGGAAAACCAACCTATTTGCAAAGTCATGCTTTAATTCCTGCCGATTCACCTTCCCCTCCCTTCAGTCCTAGTAATGGCTAAAACAACTGCCAGGCCTCTTTCTCTCTCCCTGGCTCTCAGGCTTTTCCCCTGGTCCTGGGCATGGTTCCAGCACTGTGCAGCCTTTGTCCTGCTCATCACACACACATCTGTCTTGTCTTGTCTAGGCAAGATGCACTTCCTCTACTTCATGCACATAATTGCGATGTGTAAGTACAGTATATGTATTGCCAAAGACAACATGACCTTTCCCGTAGAAAGTGCAATCGGTGTTTTCGAAAGATATTGAAGAACAGTGTTATGACAAAACAAGTACTAAATGAATGACAATGATGCATTGATACATAACAGGAGGTTATGTAAACACTAGTTCATCAAATATTGCGTTTAGAAACGGCATTCCTGCATGCCACTGTGTGCTGTACCGTAGCGCAGATGCAATGCGGAACAACTTCAGATAAAAAAAGAGGGAAAGAGGGAGAACAAACATCTCGGCACATCCAGAAAGTAGCTTCCTTCTAGAGGTATGAGGTTCTAAAGGAGGTTCAACGACGCGGGATTAAGCAATGCTCCTTGGTCCATTGTCTCTAACGGATTGTTCTCTGCCTAATCCGACTACAAACGGGAGGTGGGTGCTGAGCTGTGTTCTGTTGGGTACACAGTTTGAAACACAGGCAGGGGGGTAATCTTGGGGGATCCATATGGTGGGGGGCTTTAGGGGGAGGGGGGACTTTGGATGAGAGGCTGGGACCCTAGTCTCAGATTTTGGCTTAGGTCCCGGAGGTCTATTCAAGTGAAGAAAAGGATGAGCACAATACTATATTTACTAGCTTGGCAGGCTGGTTTGGACTTTGTGCTGTTGTTTGAGTGCTTAGCCAAAACAGTCGTTTGTCCTGTGTTTGCGTCTCATCAACCTTGTCTCACGGTTCCCGACCAACACGGCTAAACGGCAACAGCAGGTCTTACCTCATCTCCTAACAGTGAGGTTTGGGACTTTTTTTTTTTCTTAAACGTTCCACCTCATTACAAAACTTCAAGGCGGAGAAGTAAAGAGACGTTCATTTTGGAGAGTGGAGACAGAGCCTCCGACTCGTGCAGCGTTCCTTTCGAGCGGCTCCGCTGCGCCAAGGCTTTCAAGTGGGTTCCAACTCCGTTCACAGGCCGTAGTACAATTCACTGGCCCGTTTCATCCCCAACTATTTGCATCCATTTTAAACCCCTCTAACGGATGACGTGCTGTGACTAATCATCGTTCATTGCGCCGGCCTTTGTCCAGTTCCCCTCTGGGTTGATTTCGTTAGGGATGCCGTGGCTTCAATTTGAATAACTCTAAATATGTGGGTCTTCTCCCGTCACTCACAGAAGGTGGTCTCTAGCAACACACCCGAACACAGCTGCAAAAACAACGTAAGAATATGCTGTGAACTGATTGTCGTGCAGTGACTAAAAAAAAAGGTTGACATGTGACTTTTTTTTAACACTAACTGTTAACCCCATTGGCTATTGTAGGTGGTACCATGTTCTTGCATGTCTCCCAAAAACTGCAGCGCCTAAGATAAATATTACAATGGAGCTGTGCATTCTTAGAACTCATTCATACGTTATTCTATACATTCAACTGCAGACATAGTCCAGGGTAGACTGTTTGCAATCGAAGAAGCAAATTACGTCGAGTTTTCTTTTTGGACACACAAGCCATTGCGGCTACTAAACTATTACTCCATATACTGACTTTCTATCAGGATGAGCAACCCCTGAAGATGGACCATCTTTGTACATACAGTTCATTTGAGCGGGAAAAAAAACATAGTCTATTAATATGGCGTATAGAATGAATCTTTGCATATTTCTCTCGGTTCTGCCTGTCACTTTGGGGGATGATAAGAAGTGACGCGAGCGTGACGAGACCCCGGGTTCACACAGAGTGGTTGAAGACCGGGAGAAGTTCTCCTTGGCCCGTCTTTTATAGTCCCATCGTATCTCCCCTCGTATGGGGCCTTTGATTGGCGTACGGGTGTATAAAACATGGGCCTTTAAGTAGCACGTGGCGCTTGAGGCTCTTCCAAATAAGATTACAGCGACTCACATATGGTCCCTAAGCCTCTCGATTTAAAGGGCAGTTTGAGTGTTTTCCTTTGAACGTGTTTTCATTTCCTATTAGATAATTCCTTATTACACGTAAGTTATTGACTCAAGGCTTGGCAGATTTCCTCTAGGCGTGTAAGCGTTGAGTCTTACAAGCTTATCGGATCGCGTGAATAGCGGGGCTATATCAGAATTAGCTCGCGACGCTACGGAAGAACGAGCCGCTAACGTGTGCCAAGTCAACGGTCTTATCTGATAGGAAGCGCAGTCGCGTGTGGTTACTGTACGTTTCTGGGTTCTTACTCATAGAAAGACCTAGACACTGAGACACACAGAGTGTGTGCAGAACACATGCAAGGCATTACATTCAGGAAGGAACTGGCCGAGACCAAAGCACATGTACACACACACACACACACACACACACACACACACACACACACACACACACACAGCCACATATATGTAGACACACAAAAACATTCCCTCATTCTATGTCTCTTTCTTGCACGCAGTCTCACATGCACGAGAGCAGGTGCTTACTACACTGCACGGAGCGCTAATTGAATCCATCCCTGGCAGAACAAGCAGCATTGTTAAACAGATAATTCATCTGTCCTGACATTTCTCTTCTACGGTCTGTCTGTGCTCACAGTCTGCTTGTTTGGTTGCAATGTTTCCCCCATTGCCAGACTTCCCATTGTGCCCTCCATTTGATAGGAAACAAACCAAAAATATACTGGTTCAAGTGCAACTCTCATGGTTTGTCTCAAACAAATTGGTAACGGAAAGAAAGGATTGCGGTTTTCTTATCGTGTACATTTTCATCGCTTAATTTTCTGCCAGAGGCAGTCCTTTCATCGTGCGGTTGGTCATTCGTTGAGTAACCGTCACACAAACACAGACGCGAACACGCAAACACAGCGGAGTGCCGAGCCGAGCGACCCAAGAGTTTCCTGGAAGGGCAGCGGGCCTGCTGAGGGCTGTGAGTGGAGGTCGTCAAGGCGATGACAGAGACCACTTCCTGGCCAGGGGCTAACACTTCCTGTCACAGGCTGTGGGTGTTGAGCGGGAAGAGACATCCACAGTAAGTAGTCCAACAGGCGCCTGTCTGTGTGTGTGTGTGTGTGTGTGAGTGTGTGTGTGTGTGTGTGGCCTTGGTCACGCACACAGGACCACAAATACTGTAAACAGGCACGCACATGCCCGTAACACATTACACACACCCCTAAACACACTCACACACACAACAATGCTCAACAATGCCCACACTCCGTGTCAGTTTTCCATGGTCTGGCCTTGGTCATTCCAAGGGATGACTTGTCCACATGCCTTTGGAGCAACATGCATGTGGTGTCCCCTGCAGGAAAGCAGGCAGAGGGATCAATGGACAGATGGACAAAACAGAAGAACAGATGCCTCCTTTTTCCTCAAAATCACAGGGATATTAGTTTTTTTTGGCACAGCTTTGGTCATACTGATAAGCTACATGATATACTGCAGTACAATTCAGACATATATATCTATATTTCCACTGTTTACTGGGAAATGACTACTATCTAGTCTGCATGCTGTGATAAATGTTAATTCAGACAAGAAGGCTACCTAATCTACTGTCTGCTAATCAGCTGACGTCCTGAGGCCTTACTGGTCCCTTAAATTCTGGCCCCTAAATCCAACATTCAAGATAAACAGGGAAATGGTCTCCTGCTAATGACCTTCACTATCCTCTTTTCCTGAGCCAGCCCCACCTTCTCCTCACCCTTCACCCTTCACCCCTCATCCTCTCTCATCCTCTCACCTCTCCACTAGGAGCCCCATGTCATCTGTTCCATGGTCCTGGTTATCTAATCTGAGGGGCACTAGTCATCCTCTTCTCTCTGGGATTACGGTGGTCTCGGTCTGCACTCCCATGGCTGTCTGCTCGTCTGGTGGCCCCCCGTCTCCTCGGCCGCCCCCTCTGGTCTCAGGACCCCCAACCCCACACAGCCCCCCCACATCCTCTTACCTCACCTATACCCTGGTCAGGCTGCTTCACTGATCCCCCCTCCCACAACCAACCATCCACAACCCCGGGTACAGAGGGGGGGCTGGTGGGAGTGGGTTGGACACATTGAGTAGTTTATGGGGCTATCCAGCCTTATCAGCCCTTAGACACAGCCTTCACTGTCAGTCTGTAGCCTTATCCTTTGGGTGAATGTCAAGCTTTCCATGTAAATACAAATGTTTTTTGCTACATTCCGTTATTGTTGAGTTGAGTTATTGTATAACTCTTTTATTTTGTCAAGCAAGTGAATGATTTATCTTTTCCTATTTTGAAACAACTCAAGAGGTGTTAAGGTTGTAGGTGTTTTAGTATTTAAATGGTTGTATCCCTCTCTTTTTACAGAAAATGTTGTGGGCAGATCTGCTTTAGGATGCTGAAAAGATTGGATTAGGTTGAAAGGGAGGTTTGAAATAAAACATTAAGTAGCATCCCACTGTTGCCAAGGGAATGGGTGGGACATGTCAATCAACATGAAGGGATGGAAAAAGGCGGTCCATGGAATGTGGGGAATGACCCATACATAGTTTAATGGGCGGAGCCAAGAGCAGGTATTAACACAAGACACATGGCAAGATTAGTGTCAGCCATGTCTTGTACTGTACAGTGTGAGTGCAATGAAAGATAAACCTTTTTACAATATTACCATATCTAACATAACTCTTCATGTATGTAAACTGTTAACAAAACCCATTTACTTTTTGCATTATCTTGCTTGTGTTCTGCACAAGTGACTCCCTAAAAGCCTATTCAATTTGTAACAGCACATTTATTAATTACGTTGAGTGATCAGAAAGCATGATTTACTAGAAAATATACATTTTATTCAAGGGAACAATTATTTTTAGTTGTAATACATTTTAATTTCATCAACTGATCCAAACTGATCCATTTGAGATTTCCCATGCTAACGGAATGATAGCTGGCATGTTCTGTAAATGCTGAAAGAGACAAATGCTCCAATTTCAAAACATCTGTTGGATTTTCAACAACAAATGAATCACACCGATCATGCGCTGCAAGCATGTTATTGGCTTACCCGGTGGGAACCTCATACATTTCTTGGGAAATTGCTTGATAAATTAGATGAATGGGAAATAGCTCGCAGATATCTTTCAGCATTGCCTCCCTCGCCTCCCCAAAGATTTGTATTTAGAGTAACCAGAAAGAGTAAACTTGTGATTGATTTCATTTAACTTCCTCCTCTTGTTGGGACGTGTTAATAACAAACGACTGAATTAAAAAGTGTGCTTACAGAGCTGTCAAGGGGCATCTCAATCTGCAGGGAGCTTTATTGCCCGTTTGGGTCTGTTTTATTGTTCTCTCTGCATCCAATTACGGCCCGGTTTACAAAATGATCAATGGATTGATTAAGCACTGCCGTGGGTCCATGAAGCCGCCGCTGCAAAGCACAGACACAGCTAGCCTGCACACTGGTTCAGCCTCCCAGGCCAGCTGGGCCTCTCTCTCTACCACAAGTCGTCCAAACCCCACACGGGCTGTCTGATCCCCTAAACGGCCTCTGCGTCTACACTCACGGCACTTCCAAACGTGGTCCTGTTTTATGACCGTGTCACTTTTTTTGTGACGAGCAGCTGAGGCGGGAGATTAAAAAGGTGTAGCCTCGCTGTCATCCGTTGTTTTTCCTTTACCGCGAAAAGTGTTTCTGCTCCGCGGCCTGGGAGTGAGTCGGCAGGGCGGAGGGGGACTGTTGTTTTGGTGGGGAGGGGGGTGGGGGGGCGGCCCCTTGGCTGCGGGGCTCCCGGGGCTATCCATCAGGCCTGTCAGTGGCCAAACTGCCCCCCTCGCTTCAGTTACCGCAGACACATCTGCAGAAAATACACCATGAAATTGTGTGGCTCCTTGGAACACCAGGGCCAGCTGACCCCCCTCCTCCAACCAAACCCTTGCAGCCATGCCGCCCTCGGCCTGTGGGCAAACTACGTCACTGGGACTGTCCAGCTCACAGCCTGCGGTCTCCTCTTTCCTCTGGTAGTGATCTGTGCCCACTGCCGCGCTGGGAGGCATTCCCACCACTTCCATACTACACAGTATATCCCTCAAAGCATCAACACACCTCCAACACATTCCAAGCATTCTGAATGTCTGTGATTTTGTGTTTCCTTTTTTGGCTTTGTGCTCACATCACGCTATTGGACCTTCGTGACACCCCCAATGGTCCAGCAGTGAGTTCATGTCCCCACTGAAACGAAAGGCCTCGAGTGAAACCGAAGAGATCATCTCTATCATGGCACTGGTACAATCCTCTCAGGGTAACAGTAGACCTCCAAACAGAGTGGTCCTAATAGAATAATAGACCCGGATAATGAATTTAACACATTTTGGTCTCGGCCAACGCCTCCTTCAGACAGACGGGGATTATTCGCTCTGAGATCCTGAGGCCAGAGACGGCAATTACACGCCACACAACTCTCCAAAACCAATGGGGGAAAAAAAAAGAAACAACTGCCAGCCATTTTAACTGCCTGCCTGGGAGGAGATGGGTGAGAAAGAGAGAGAAAGAAAGAGAGAAAGGGAGAGAGAGAAGAATAAAACAATCCTCCCCTCATGTCAATTTCGATTGGAACATTCTCGCCATTTCACACTGCCGGTACTATTTCGAAGGCTCACAAAGGCAATCTAGACTTGCTGCAGGCACTGAGGAGAGAAAGCGCGGAAGCTGAAATGAGAGGGAGAGGAAGCTGCAAAGGGAGCCCAGCCCGCCAAACTATTCAGCTATTATATTCCCCCGTGTCCCCATCTGAATGCTGAGAGCATATTTTTCCCTTGTACTTAACGGAGTTAGGCGGTTTCATTATTTCTTCTTGAATAGTCTGTGTTTTAGCTGGAACAGAGCAGACCCTTGGAGTGCGCCTCTGGCCTCCTCCGGTGTCCCCCTTCGGGGAGCTTGGCTTCTTCCCCTCGCCGACCGCTGCTGTCTCAGGCCGTCACCTCCATGGAGCGATATTCGTGGTTTGGTAACAGGATCAAGTTGCTCAGCCAATCACAAGGGAAAAAGCCGTAACCAAACTTACTGTCTGGATGGATAGAAGTCTAATTCTCGTTTCCTCAGAGCATTGTTTGATATTTTTTCCTTTATCAATGTAGATTCGAAAGTACTGGAAAATGGTTACTACAGGCCACGTATTGTTATGCTATTCTACATCAGGCAAAAGAAAAAATTCCAAACAAAGAGCACGTAAATGTTGAGCCGCGTGCCATACACTTTAACATGCTGTTTTAAAATTCCCGAGCACTGGTAGGTTATTTCCCTGAGACGGTACATGACTGAGTTGAACAGGGAGGAGCGTAAAGTCTGAATCTTATTAAAACCCAGCGGCAGAATTTTTGATTAAAATGAAAGACAAGTGGAAATTATGTACGGTGTGAAAGCCCGCAGACGTACCATGGCGAATTAAAGCAGTGAAGTAAAGAGGTGGAGCTCATGATATAGCATGGAGCTTGCCGGGCCATATTGTTTACCATTACAAAGCACTGTGTTTTTCTCTGTCAAAGTCAGGGTGCCATATAATGAACCTGCCCCTCTTTAATTGGCCTCACAGTCTGAAAGTGTCCAAGTTGTTTTCATCTTCCCTTAGCATGCATTGTGAGCCAAATGAATAAGTTCCCTGAGAACCCCCTCCTGACTTCTCTTATAGATCACTGTCTGTCTGACATGCATTCTCCTGGCCGAAACGCTTCAACACACACACACACACACACACACACACACAATCTTTATGAGGGCCCATGCCTTTGAACAGCGAGGGCCCACGATTCGTCACAGCTGAGAGTATCCCCCGCCCCGCCTCCTCTGCCCTACAGCTGAAGTAACTGCAGTCCACTTGTTGCCGGGATGCCTGTCTGCACCTGTCAATCAAGCTCTCTGAGGTGTCTGAGTGTGCCTGACCTTCCCCCCTGGCTGCTCCACCTTCCTCCAGCACCCACTGCATCACTCTGCCTGCCCTCTCTCCACCTCCCTGGAGAAGAAGCATGGCACCTCCTCACGCGCTGAATAAATACTCAGGCAGGTGCAGGGACAGCTATCCAAACAAATTATTAAGGCCCCAAAAAGTGTTCAAATGGGGATTTTGACAACCACCAGTTAAGGTTGTTAAAAAAAAGTTAACTAATCATCATTTAAATGTGGTTACATTCTGACCACAAGGAAGTACTTGATTTTGCAATATTTAATTACATTTGTGCAATGTGCCTTGGTGCCTTCTCAGTCAAAAACTGCTGCTGCTACAGTTCAGTTGTAAGTGGATGTTTTGGCTCTATCCTACATGCATGTCGTAAAAAGTGCCAAGGAATGCCACTGAAACGGGTTGGGTTTCTCTTTTTTTGTGACACAAAAACTGAAACCATAAAAATGTTCGTTTACATCCGGTTGCTTGTAAAGGGATATGGTCATTGGTCAAATGCAGTTAGAATGCCTGGCACCATTTGCTAAGCTACGAACAAAACAAAAACAAAGTGATCATGGAGATTGAGTTTATAAAAACAGGCCCAAGGATGTCTGCGTCATTCGAATGAACAGAACAGGCTCCCTATTTGGCAGTCAACAGGACTACATTATCCCATCCATATGAAAAAGTATCTAAATATGATTTATACCCGAGTCTATATTGAATGTTGCATTTACAGTCATTTTACTCTATACTGTTTGCAATCTGCTTTATAAATCGTGTATGCCAGACAGCCACCATGTCAAGTAATTTTATTTCTCTTTTTACAAATGTTTTGTTCAAAAGGTCAAGATGTGACAGATCTAAAACACATTTTTTTTATAGATTTTATTATGTGTGTATATGCACAGTGTTAACAATAACTTTGTCATTGCAAGTCAGCATATGGACATGATAACCTTATTTAGGGACTTCCAACATTTCACTAAATGTCTTAACTCAATTGTTTTCACAAGGAGGGGAAAGCACTCCTGCAGACTGAAAGAAATGTAAAGAGAGAAACAGAGTAGTAGAAACATTGTTTATTAATTTGAACGGTTCTGTTAACATTAAAGCAAAACATTTAAAATTGTTAGGCCTGAATCTTAAACTTTCCCTAAATGTAACTTACCTGTGTTATTCAAATGTTTGTAAAAAGCTTCTCAAGTAATGCTGAAGTGAAGGTTGCTTATCTTGCATCACACTGCAAAAACAAAAGACAGCATGTCAGTTGGTCAACCCTTTATAAACTGCATAATTTTAATAAATACATAAAATAAACACACTCTAGCTATTGTATACAATGCGTATATGTGGAAAACAATTACAGTTATAATAATACCTTAATAAAAAAAAAAAATCTTTATACACCCCTTTTAAGAACAAGAGTTACAACGTGATTAAGCCAGTGTGTCGAGTGTAACAGTTGCTGGCGCTGTATGCATATTGTTGACACTAGTGAAGTGATTATAATTATGTCATAATAAAGTTTTCAAAATGTGTCCCAAACCTTATCAAGACTGACACTAAATTTGAAGTTGTTTTCAAGCTATGGTAGAATGTCTATCAGTCATAAGAGAATGTCATCGTTTTGAAATTGAACAAAATATTTGCTATGAACTGAGAAGCTGGAGAACAGGTGGAATGTACAATACCTTTGACACCAGCGTTGGTGTCACTCAGTGCGATCAAAATTCTGTTCTGAATTTAACATCCGGAAACCTACAAATTCTGCAGTAACATCAGTCTGTTAAGAATCATTTAAAAAAAAACCTGCAGTCAAGAGATATAAAATACAAACATGTCAAAGCATTATATTATAAACCTCTTGTCTCAATAACAAAATACGATACGTACGAAAGGTGGCTAGTTTTAGTACTTACTTATCCAACACCGTGCCAAGAGTGACGCAGGTTTTGTTTTACAATAGAGAATCAGGAATTAGAGTTGACAACAAAGTGTCTCGTATGCAGTCTAAAATTATCTAATACCCATATTAAAGCTATGGGCTACTTAGCCTAATTTACAAATATGGTATATTGAAAAAGTAGATTTATGACCATAAATCTCCGCCTGCTGTCTTTCCCCATCTCTGCCTTTTTGACCTCCTGGCAGGTCACGTTGGTAAGTACGTTCGATATCCAGGCAGACAGATAACATAACGTCCCAAGGCCAAAGAAAGATGTTGCAGCTGAGACGGAGTAGAAGCTATAATGCTATGCCTGCACTGTGTATTGCAACAGCAGAACAGCTAACACTGAACTTACCCAAAGCAATGTTGACGGCATCTGGGGCCTGGCCTTAAGGATATTTTCAGAAATGAAATGATTATAAGTATTCATCGACAAAGACTTATGAACTTAACTTTTCCAATTTTCTAGGGGTGTAGAGTTTAATATTTTTTCCTCTGGATTTCTTGTACCGAATGGTCTGGCTGTGGGCCATCATATTCCTTCAGACTTACCTTGTCCTTACTTCCAGGTGAATCTGTTTATTGGCTCTGAGGGTTAGACGCACATCTGAGGCGTCGGCCATTCTACGTAGGCTACTCTAAAAAGCCCCAAGTTTTATATTGGAAAGCTTAGCTTTCTGCTTAGCTTTCTGCTCCGATGAAGATGCTTGGACCAAAAGCTTGGCAACACGTATATGAAACTTGCATTGATCCTGAGTGTGTGGAAGTTTAATTATTTTATGCTTTGCTAAAAATAACTGTCGAGCATTAATCAGTGGTTAATCATCGCCCGGTGCAGGCGTAGTGAGCTGCGGTGTGTGTATTACACGTAGTCCCTGGCTGTCATTGAGTTGAGAAAACGGTGCAAAATGTATTAATAGATAAATTATAGCAAATACTTTTACGAACATGCATTTGTAAACTAATTCCACTTTTTTTAACTGCAAAATGACGCTTAGCTGACCAATCCAAATTGACTAAAGACAGGTCTCGTAGAATAATACATAATTTGAAGACCTTCAGAACCAACATGATTAACGACGTCCCTCCGGTATGAACTACGTCTGACGATCTCCTTCGAGCCATCTTGACTTCTCTACAACTCTCTGGTACTACCAGTGTTGAAGAACGGCTCACCCGGCCTTCGTCACCATCCCTTCATGGAGCCGCACTAGCCAGCCGTAAGAAAGTGTGCCCCAATCCAGCTGAAGAGAGAATGGCCAGGCGACATGCCCTGTCCGGGAACCTGCTCAGTCTGCCCTCAGCCACTCCCATCTCGGTTAGCAACTCCACATTCCTGGAGTGCCATATTCCTCTTGCTCCTATCGGGAACCCAAATATTTTTACCGATCTCACTCTCGACAACTCCACAAAGCATCACCGGGATAACGGGTGTAGTCGGACAACTTTTCAGTACGAACCATTTCCAAAGTATCATCACTAGACTTGTATCTGAAGATGACATTGATCACCAGCGTGCTCGCACCAGGTCAGGGACTAAAGCCAACCGGCCGGGAGCCGTACTCTGAGTACTTAAGGATTATATTGTTTTGTTTTGTCATTGTAAACATGCTCGTGTGTTGTAGATTATGCAATAGTCAGGCATAAAAAAACAGGCTTAAGACACTGTGGCTCTTAATATTTTAATTAAGACTGTAAAATATAAATGTAAAATGCATAATCCAATGGAAGTGCATTATCTGCTTTGCTTTCCCATAAATCATGTTTTCTATATTTCATGCTTTCGTACCCTATGGTTACTTCTGCCAATGCGCTGAGTCAACACTCTCTCAAAACATGTTTTGCCCTGAAGACTATTATCATTAATGAACCTTATTAATTTCTAATCACCAAAAGTCACTCTAGGGGGCCAATCAGAATCGGCCCAGCACACTAGGTAAATAATCCTCCTATCCGAATTTTTAAATAATATTCAGCAAATGATCTTATTAGATAGATTCTCTGGGCTCTTTCTTCTGTTTTGCATAATATATTGAAAGAAGAGCCGCGGGCAAGAAGTGCAAGGCGGAATAACTTTCTAGACAAAGTGAGGTTTTGCTGACTTTGCAGCGGGACTCCCCACACCTATATTTCTTCCTCTAGGCGACATTTTGTGGAATGCCAACTTATCTTTTGGATTCTTTGTGATACGGTATCTGAACCTAGTGGATGTATGCTTGTCCTTATGTTCCCGTTAGCTCCACATAGGCACCAGTCGCAAGGAAAGATAAACTTCCCAATGACAATAGTTCCAGCCATGCATCCAGGTTTGGCTTCTTGGCTGGTCTCCAGTGTCATTACTATGAATCCTTCACGTTGTGTTGGGACCCTGAGGCTCCATATCATTCACGCTGACCTTGGCTGGCCATTATGATAGCAATGACGGGGGGGAAGGAAGCAGGCGCGGATAGAGGATGTTGGCATGGGGCTGACATGTCCCTTGGGGAAGCCCACCTGCTTGGCCTTGGGTTTGGCTCCCCGCTAGAAGGCAGACAGATAAGCCTGGAGAGGCAGCCTGGCTCTGTCCCACCCAAAGCCCCTGGCCCTGGAAGAGTAGCCGGGCCCCAGGGCAGGAGGCAGACCAGGCAGGGGGTCTTATCGGACTGATACGCCAGGCAGGAAACGGTGGCTGAGGGGTCGTATCACCCCAGCATGGGGGGGACGTCATCCACATGGGAGGTGAGCCAAGGTCCAGTCTAGGGTGGTCCGGTCCACGTGGCATGGCCGCAGGGAAAACACTGGGGCACTGAGGTTCAAAAGGACAGCGAGGCCTTCCATCATCACACTAGGTGAACAGAGAGGAGGATTAATGTGTCTGTTTGGACTTTCTGTTTTCCTGGTACGGCCTAGCCCAAAGATATTTTTACATTTCAAATGAACAATTTATACTGACATATTCAGATGAGGAATTTCCACCCACCAGCATGCGACTGAAAAGTTAGACACATTTAAGGCTTGGGCCTTCTGAGGAAGACAAGAAGGGGATCTGAGCTGGGCTTGGAGCCAGGGGAAAACAGAACTGACACACACACACACACACACACACACACACACACACACACACACACCATACAACCCTTTACAGATGTTTGGCCGTGATAAATCACCATCGTAGGACCTGTCAGGGGTTAGCATAACTTTCACAAAGAGTTTACCCCCTCCCTTTTACATTTGGAAAAAAACAGACAGACATAGTTTTGCCAGGGAGACACAGGAAGGAGAGTGAGACGGAGGGGATTTTATGTGCCTATGTGTATGATTGAGAGAGAGAGAAAAATGGAAGGAGGGAAGAGGAGATAACGCAGACACGGAAAGAGGAGGAGGAGAAGGAGTAGAGCCAGCCATCCACAGAGACGACGAGGGGGAAAGAGAGAGAGAGGGAGGAGGATGGTGGGTGGAGTGGGAGACGGGAGGCAACGACGATCCTGAGCGCCGGTACCTGGGTATCCCTCCTGTTCCCACGGACGCGCCTGTGAGCGGGGGAGCCTGCTGCATCTGGAAGTCGGTTCTAATGCTGTTTCGCTGTACAGACAGCCGTGTCAACAGCTCTAGGCCCGACACGTCACCACGCTCAACAGGGCTAAGTGCTTTCCGGTGTTCCCACCCACTCCCCCGCCCGGCTAGGCCAGTTCATCAGACCTGCTGCTTATCAGTCCCCTCAGCAACCCTCCCAGAATCGAGGAGCGTCTGGCCTCTACCGCGCATCGCCTCTCTCGTCGGACGAGTCGATTATCACTGTCAGTGTTCTCCTGCTGTCCAGTTATAGGATTTGTTAGAAATATGGCATAGTTATATAACATCATTATAGCATATGTTAAAAATGCTTTAATCTGATCTTTATTAGAGGCGTAGTTATCGTTCCTGTGTGTGTTTCAAAGTTCTACGGTAATGGTTTGTCTTTGTCCTCCTCCACCTCCTCCATCCCCTCTTCCTCTGCCACCTCCTCCTCTTTCTCCCTCTCCGCCGGTCTCGCTAATTACAGAACAGGCCCTGTAGCAAAGTTTCCGATCCGAGGCGGGAGGAGACCGCCTTTGTAAATCTTCCGAACGTCAACTTGGATTCCCCCCTTTTCTCAGCGTTCCTCCAATGACACGGAAGGTTCTTTTTGTGTTCTTTTTCACTTCAAACGTTTCGACCCGTCTCCATTTTTGCTCTCTTTCACATTGTGCCTTTCTCTCCCTCGCCTTCTTCAGTGTTTGTAAAGAAGTGGTCCTTGGGGCGACCTATTTCTACGCCGTTTATGTAAACATGGTTTGGAGGAAAAGGTTGCTTTGTGACAGAGATTCTTAAGGTGAGACCAGGGAGAGGTGGACCCTCTCTGTGCCCCTTCAAGGTGTTTTTTATGCATTCCTGAAAGTGGGCTACGCTCCGTCATCCTTCATCATTTTAGCACTCGCGTCATCCCCACATGGACTTTGACTGTGAAAGGTGTATTCATCATTCAGTGCGAGACATTTCTGAGAAAGGAGGCTTTTAGCCATCTCCCTCTTTCAGAATGCCCCCCCTCCCGATTTAAAATGAAGAACTACAGCTTTACTGAAGGGGGAGTTCCCCCGGTCCATACTCGCTCCTCTGTAGACCGTTCAAGTATGGGGGGGGGGGGGGGGGGGGGGCTTGGCAATATCAGCCATCTTAGAAAATGTCAGACTGTACCTTTAAAAACCAGACCTTATCTTCAGATCTGCGGCGGTGGTAGGAAGCTCTTCGCCCTATTTACCAGTGTGAAATCTGCCCCGACCTGAAGCTGTATCTGTTTCCTCCTCGTTTGGGTTTCGAACGTTGGCTGCATAGAACCGACTGCCTCAGTGGTTGTGAGTCACCTGCTTAGAGCATGAAACTGCGCACCATGGGAAGTTCGAGGATTCGTATGACAGGTAAGACACCGCCGCCCGCTGACTCTGTTGAACCATCCCAACGGGGGACTTTCAGCAGCTATTTTATGGTGCTGTCAACTATGCAGATTCCCAGAAGTCTTGGAGACCGTTAGCCTCCCTTCACGGCACTTTTAGAAAAATTGCCAGATAAGTGGTTCCACATACGCGACCCCGTAGGTGCAGCGCTACGTGTATATCTTCGGACAAGATATTAAGGATTGGATATCATCTTCGCCCGCCTTAGGTCTCATGAATGGAAGAGCTGTCTCTTCTCTCGGCCTGTCTTAGTCATTAAGACGATGAAAAGCTGACAGTAACCAGAGCACGCGGCCGGTGGGGGGGGGGGGGGGGGTGTTTGATGTGGTGACATGGCGAATGGGGGAGTAGCCCAATGCCGTCTGGGGGGGTTGGAAGGGAGCGGATCCGGACTCTTCTCTTTCCCCTTGCAGACCGTCTCTTCCATCCCCATCACCCTCTCCTCTTCTCTCCTCTCCTCCCGTTCCCTTGGGGACTGTTTCCTCTATCCACATCCCCACAACCACTCCCCTCCTCTGCACTGTCCCCACTAGACTGCATCTCCCATCCTCATCACCCTGTGACCTCTCCTCTCCTCTGCACTGTCCCCACTAGACTGCATCTCCCATCCTCATCACCCTGTGACCTCTCCTCTCCTCTGCACTGTCCCCCACTAGACTGCCTCTCCCATCCTCATCACCCTGTGACCTCTCCCCTCCTCTGCACTGTCCCCCACTAGACTGCATCTCCCATCCTCATCACCCTGTGACCTCTCCCCTCCTCTGCACTGTCCCCACTAGACTGCATCTCCCATCCTCATCACCCTGTGACCTCTCCTCTCCTCTGCACTGTCCCCCACTAGACTGCCTCTCCCATCCCCTTCCCCACAACCTCTCCCCTCCTCCTCTCCTCTGCACTGTTCCTCACCCCCACCAGACCTCCTCTCCCATCCCTATTACCCTGTGACCTCTCCTGAGTGCTGCACTGTTACCAGACCAGCGTGTGGAGGTAAGGCTGGGTCTGAGGGCAAGCATGCCATTGGACCAGGGGCTAACCGGTGGAGCAGCTGACCTGGGAGCCGTCTTTCTGTCTGTCTGTCTGGATACGTGGTCTGCTTGAGTGGCTGCAGCTCTGTGCCTCACTGGAAGCCAAGTAAAACACTGTCAATGACTCCAGCAGACAGTGCCAAAGGTTCAGCGGACTCCGTGTGCACTGTGCATGTGTGTGTGTGTGTTTGTGTGTGTGTGTGTGTGTGTGTGTGTGTGTGTGTCAGAGTCTCATCTGCAGTCTAAGATCATTAGGCTCTTCTTCAGTAGGCCCGGGGGGAAAGAGAGTCATCACGGTTCACATGATATCATTATGAGCCCTCGCCTTTCATCACACACACACACACACACACACGCACACACACACACACACACACACACACACACACACACACACACACACACACAGTGTGTGTGGCAGGTTAGATTAAATGTATGTAAATAACACACATTAGAAGTGGATAGTGTACTCCATCAAGATGCTAACGGGTTCATTAGAGTGAATTTATTGACTAAATCCATGATTTATCAAAGTGGTCTTTAGAGAATAGGTACAACAGGTTTTGATCCATTAGAGGGCTCTGAAACATTATTACTCCACCAAACGGCATTTCTCATCGGATTATACAGACTGGGCGAGCACACACACACACACACACACACACACACACACACACACACACGTTAACTGACCTACTCAGTCCACTGACAGTTCAAAAGAGAGGCTAATATTAGTTAATAGAGATGGATTGGGTGGAGTCCACTCCCATGGCTGGCGTTCACCACAACCCAACGGCCTCCCCCCAGTGCTCTCCATGTCTTCATCAGGCAGACAAAAGACATCACTGTCCCTTTCTCTCTCATTCTCTCTCTCTCTTACTCTCGCACTCACTCCTTCACATTCAGTCCCTCTGTCAGGGAAAGGTCCCCCCTCCTCACTCTGGGCCAATCTCTACATCACGTGCACACCGGTGGCAGTAACTCCGTTTCGATGGTTTGCGTTAGTGTCCCAGTGTGTGAACTGGTGCTATACAGTCCACCGACCTTGTATCAAAAGCGCTGCGTGCCCTTAGACGTGACGCCCGCTCACTCATGTTTTCCCTTTACTCTGGCACATCATCATAAACGGGTCTTTCTTGTCGGTTGGCCTGGACAGAACTCAGCCGAGATCATCTCTCGAGTTACGGTGCGAGCCTCAGCACCAATAAAACAGAAAATCACTCTCCGAAAGTGCGGTTGCCTACTTCTCCGGGAATCTTTGTGCTTTTCCAACAATGCGTGAACCACGGGCAGCAGACGGAGCGGTTTGCAGAAACACTCTTTGCCCACGTCGGGGGGGGAGGGGGGGGGGGGGTCTGAGTTGACCCAGGTGAGGTGAAGGGACACGAGACAGACTTCCATTGGCTCTCCTCTCTGTGGTGAAAGGTACCGTGTGCACCTGTGTGTGTGTGTGTGTGTGTGTGTGTGATGTGATCTTTCATTTCACATCGTGAAGATCGTATGCCTCTTGTTCATGGAGGAAAGGGAATGTGTAAAATAGCACGCTGGGGCATTCTTCTCAGCTCCCACTCTCAAACTCCTCTCCCAATGTGCTCCTGGTGTGTGTGTGCCGTTTCAATTTGAACGGTCGGAGAGGATGAAGGATGGATATGGGTTCTCGGGGTGGATTACGAGCGTGGAATGCAGCGCCGGTCTCTCTCCTCTCGTTTGCTGTGCCAAGAGGCATCCGTGGCCTGTTCCCTTCCGAAGGGATCACACTGAATCTTTAGCTTGACGAGTGTTTTCATTTCCGAGAGGTAGACCAGGTCAAGAACTCTTTCTGTGCACGCAAGGTCGCGGAAGACTTGAGTTTCTTAAAGTAAGTATGTTTAACTTCAGCGTACTTTATAGTTGTTTTAGCCTGTGGTCTCTTGTGTGGCATAGGGTCTTACTGTTTGAGAGAAGACGTCTGATGTCGTGGCTCTATGTTTCTAATGTGTTGTTGCATAGGATTCTTCTATGTGTGTGTGTGTGTGTGTGTGTGTGTGCATGTGTGTGTGTGTGTATGTGTGTGTGTGTGTGTGTGTGTGTGTGTTGTTTTATTTCATCCCTCTGCTGTTGTGTTGTCATGTGTTCCCGGTATGATTAATGCTAGTGTGGCTTAATGAAGTGTGAGACGCTCTCTGCGGAGGTCGTCTCTCCTCTGAATTGATGTGGTGTGACTTTTTAGAACTGACTGTGGCGTTACCCGGCCCTCTCTTTCTCCCTCGTTCCTCCATTCGTTTGGAACTGCTCTGAATATGAGTTTTTTTTTTTTGCTCCACATAAGCTTGCATGTCCAGCCGCACCTCAAACGTGAGAGACCAATCAAGGAACGGTTGTAAAAACTTTAAATGAAAAGTTAACTTTTTTTTTCATACACGACGAGCCTTGAAAGTATCGGGCAAACTAGGCCAGGATAAATAATGCATGGAGTCTTCTGATTTGTGGATGTTGCTGCCGCTGGAGCATAAAAGTTTAATTGACAATTTTACGTTGAGTAATGTGTTGGACTGGAGTGTGGTAGCGATCCAATTAATTTGACTCGGCACATCAAGAGTGGAGCCACAGCTGACTCCGGAGTGAATGGGTTTTCTGTTTACCAGCGGGGCCTTTTTCATTTGCTAAGATGTATGTGTTGTTATGTCTTTCATAAAGATGCCATCGTTTGTTTTTATACTTTGGAGATCGATGTTGCTGGTGTGTAGAATTAGAGTTCGGAACGGAAGATGAACAAACAAAATGATCACATATTTTACATGCCTTTTAACTGTTTATAGGGTGTATACGAGCAATTTGTTTTGATTAGCAAATGGAACTTTGTCGTAAAAGGTTTTGACTGGACTTGTAAAAACAAATAGGGTGGTCGGATGAGTGCTGTAGAGAAGTACATTGAACTGAGAGACCATGTGGTCGTGACTGTTCAAAATCCTTTTTATTAAGCTCGTAAGATATCTAAGAGTATGCTGGCGTATTTGTCTGTGTGTGTGTGTGTGTGTGTGTGTGTGTGTGTGTGCCTGTATGTATTGGAGCCCTTTACCCTTGTGTTAAAACACCATCAACCCTCCTCCCTCCCGATTTTTCAGTGAAGTTTGTTTTTGCGAGGTGCTTTGATGAATGAGCATTGAGGGTCTAATGAAAGCGTGCGAGGGGGTAGGGGGCAGGGGGGGGGGGGGGGGGGGGGGGCTTGTGGGAGCTGGAGTCGGTGGCCGCGTTTGGAAATACAAACCTATTTCACCATCGCGTTTCAACCTGGCAGTCACTCCTTCTGAACTCCCTCTCCCAGAGTGCTGTTTGCCGTCCTCAGAGTCCATTATGCCGCCATCATCGGTTCCGAAGCAAGACAAACACGGGGAACGTTGCTACGCGCAGGCTGGCAAACAACACAGAAAAAACACACACAGCAAAAACACAACAAACACAAAACACAGCACCAGCATTAGGGGGGGGGGGGATATGTCAAATGTTTATTTCCTTTATTGTAAGGGGTTTGGTTACAGAAGGAGTTAATCAGATGGGCAAACATAGTGCATTGGGTCAGGAACCCCTCCTACGGGATGTATTTTATCGGTTGAAGATAAAGAAAGAGGTGAGGTCAGGTAGCGTACAGTGTGCCGTGTAAACACAAGCTGTGCTTTTCTTCTAGGTGGGTGTGTCAGCGTTGTGTGTGTGTTCAGGCCGTGCCAGCTGACCCGGTGGCACAGGCGGGGGGCCAGGCTCCTCGTGGTGACAGTGTGGCCGCCCATTAGTGGCAGCTCCAACTGAATCAACAGACGTTAATGGCAGGCTATAGGCTGGGGGGGGGGGGGACCCTCCACCTCCACCCTCTGCCTGCTGACAGGGGGCCGGGAGTGGCACCCAGACAAAGCTAACAGGCGCTGGCCACCTGCCATGTCCTGGCCTCAGCATCACACCCCTGCTGTATGACGAACGACGGGGCCGTCTTTCCCAACATGGCAACCGGTCTGAGCGGCAAAGAGCATGGCAACGCAAACAAACGCCGTGTGCAGAAGTGCAAAAATAAAAATAAACAAAGACTCCAGCAGAGCCACTGTGATGGAACCCCCCTGTTCCTCTGGTAGATTTGTATGCGGTGTGAAGCCCCGTAAGGTCCTACTCCGTCACGAGAGCCTCTTCAAAGCAGCTGCACGGCCCGAGAGGCGCGCACCACAGACGGAAGACCGGCGGAGAAGAAGAAAAGAACCCCAAAGAGGGGCTTTCTGTGTGTGGTTCCCCCCCCCGCCCCCCCGCCCGCGCGCTGAGTTATACTCCGAGGACGGAGAGCCAGACGGGTGTGCGGTTTAGATGGGCCCGCTTTCAAAGATGAGGAGGGGAGTGTAATGAGGACAGATTGTGTGTGTTGGCAGGCGGACAGAGCGCTACTGAGCAGGGAGCAGGGGGAGCATATGGGCCGTCCACTGGAGGGGGGGGGGGGGGGGGGCTGGCCCACCCACCTTTTGACAGACGACACGCAAAAGCGTCACGCAGAGCAGCCGGCTAGCGCCAGGATTCTCCGAGGCCGCACCCGGACGGTGCCAGCGGCTCGCCAGATATTTGCCCGCCACCTCTCCAGCACCCTCCGCTCCTCTCCTCTCCTCACCACCGCCAACCCCGCCATCCCATCTCTCTCCCGATCCCGATCCCACTATTCCGGGCGCGCTCAAAGCGTGTCCCCTCTGGTGCGGAACCCATTTGAACAGGCATCCCGTTCCAGAGGCCAGGATGAGCTAAGTGGCCACGCCGGGCGAAAACCTTCGGGCCGTCTGGTGTTGGTCTTCGTCGCTGACCGTGCGCCCCAAGGCATTGTGGGGAGAAGCGAAACTCACAGAGCAACTCCCTCACTCCGCAGAGTCATCGTTATTTTCTCTCTGTTTTTTTTTCCTTCTTCTCTTTTGGTGCCTGTGTGCAAGATGACATCACCGAGGGGCCATAAACTTTCCCAGTGCATAGTTGTCGCCTCTTAGGAAGCCTTGTCTCCTGCATGTCGGCGCCGATGACCTCAGGACTCTGGGATGGCGCGTTGCGTGTCGATGGCAGACAAGAACCTCTCTGTATGTGTGTGTGTGTGTGTGTGTGTGTGTGTTTGGGGGAGGGGGGCTATGGGGGGTGGTGTATCAAATGTGTAGAGTGATATGTTTGCTTGCTCAGAGCTTTGTGCTGTCACAACCCGTGACACATCAAAAGTAGCAGTGTGCCAATAGACACAACCCCTGGGTGCGTGCGCCCGTACACAGACATTGAGAGGCACACACACACACACACACACAAACACAAAGACACGCACACTTATAAGTCGATACGCAGACATCACGATGCAGACATGAAGGGGTGCGATGATAGAAAACAATGTCTTACTTATACTAAACTAGGGACATAACCATCAATGCTGCTTTTGTTGGAGGAACTATTTCAAAGTTGCGGAGACTTAACAGACCCTATCACATCATTGCCTTTAACACCCCTGCACAAACAGCCTTGTTTCATGGGAAAATAGCTACGTTTCAGAGATGGGAAAAAGCAATGCGACTGCACAAGTAGCCTTGTTTCATGCAATGTGACTTAAAGAGAGACTGACGTTTTAAAGATGTCAATCAGACAATATGGGTTCCACCTACTGAATTACGTTGATTTCAGGGTAAGCTTTGTGTGTGTGTGTGTGTGTGTGTGTGTGTGTGCGTGTGTGTGTTTGTATCTGTCTGTGTGTGTATGTATGCATGTCCGTGTCTGTGTTTTGTTGTTGTTGTGTGCTTGTCTGTGTGTGTGTGTGTGTGTGTGTGTGTGTGTGTGTGTGTGTGTGTGTGTGTGTGTGTGTGTGTGTGTGCGTGTGCGTGTGCGTGTGTGTGTGTGCATGTGTGTGTGTAAGAGAGAGCGTGTGTCTATCTCTCTCTTTGTTTCTGTGTCGACGTGTTCATTAGCAGGATCCAGCACCGGCACTGGCCTCCTCCCAGCTCTTGGGATCGTCCCTCCCTGCTCTTGGGATCGTCCCTCCCTGCTCTTGGGATCGTCCTCCCTGCTCTTGGGATCGTCCTCCCTGCTCTTGGGATCGTCCTCCCTGCTCTTGGGATCGTCCTCCCTGCTCTTGGGATCGTCCTCCCTGCTCTTGGGATCGTCCCTCCCTGCCATGCAGAATAACCGCCGTGTGACACGTGAAACACCAATGCCATGCTGCTTTCAGGAGAACGCAGGAGGAGACGCTGGGGAGGTGTGACGCCCGTGCCTATTTCCACGGCAGCGCTTCACATAAGCCTTTCGAGGAGAACACCCAGGACCTCACCGAGTCGTTTATATTTCCTTCGTCCTTTACCGGAGCAGACTTGGGGGTTTGGCCCCCGCTGCAGCTCCTCACATCAGTCAGTGGAGCCAACATAACTAGCGTCTGGCTAGAATCAGAAGGGCTCCCATTTAGAATCAGTGGCTGGCTCGGGCCTGTAATTCACCGATGGGGAAACAAATTGCTCTCCAGTCGCTCTCTCTCTCTCTCTCTCTCTCTCTCTCTCTCTCTCTCTCTCTCTCTCTCTCTCTCTCTCTCTCTCTCTCTCTCTCTCTCTCTCTCTCTGGGAGCCAGCTTATTTCACGCTATTTTGCCGGCTGCCATTCTTTTTCCAGGCCTGTGTCATACTTCCAACTATTTCAAACACTTCTCGAGGGCCATTACCATTTGGGAAAGGCAAAGGGCGGGGTTGGCTGTTTGACAGTGTGTGCCCTATTATGCTAGTAGTGTACGCACACACACACACACACACACACACACACACACACACAAAGTTTCTCACCATACAAACAGCGATGTAAGTCGTTGTAAACTCCTCAAAGGGTGGTCAGAAGAAGAAGTGGGGCGTTCATTTCCCACCGGCTAAAGACTTTTATCACCGGGGGCATCACCGCCACATTCCTGCACGCGGACCTGAGAGAGAAAGAGACACCTAAGAAAGAGAAGGAAAGTAACAGAGAGTGAGGGAAGGAAAGACGATGTGTAAAAGATCAATGAGGTTTTCGGAGGTACAAACAGCATGAGATAGATATACAATGAGCTGACATATATAAGGCCACAGCATTAGATGTATATGTATAGCAAAGGGGTGAAAAACACGAGATATAATTCAATAGATTTATTATTTATTATTTATTATTTATTATTATTTTATGATTCAATAGATCTT
>JAPMUY010005317.1:192500-220000 GCA_026901105.3 Galaxias olidus | reverse complement strand
AACAAAGATGACCTAGTTCACAAGGAGCCAGTTGGTGACAATTAATCTTTCATAAAGCTCGAAGGCGGGCAAATAAACACCGCACGTCGAGGCAGAGTCGTATTTAATTCAACCTGAAGTCGGCCCACCTGAATCCCATGCCCGCCACCCACCCGAACTCCGCCTCCCCTCCGCCTTATCAACGCCTGCCTGTCGGCTGCCAAAAGGCCTCCAGCTCTTCCCCTCCCTGCAATTAAACAATTACCACAAATTAACCCCTATCCCCCACTCATAAAGATACCAGACTCGTAATCCCCCCCTCCCCCACACCTCCTGTAATGGCCTTTGCTTCACCATACGTGGGCCCCCACCACCTCAACCCCTAGCCGCTTCGCTCCGTGTCCACGGAAACAGACGGCTGTTGTCGTGGCGGCGGAGCGAGTGTCGGCACGCCGTGCCCCGGCGGGAGGGCTCGTGATCGGGGACTCTGGGACTCCGAGCGACGCAGTGACGCGCGAGGACGCTCATCAAGCCCTGTGCCAACGTTCGCCCTCGCGCACTCGTTTCCATTCCAGCGAGGAGGGACCGGCACGGCCATACCAACCGCGTAGGTCCTCGTTCCTGTGGACGTAGCCGGTCGCCAGCTGGCCCGGGCTGCTGGAGGCGGCCGTCCAGCCCAAAGGCCTGCTGGCTCAACCGGTGGTCAACAAAAGCCTTTTCTTAAGCCTGCCTCCTAACCTCCGTTGCTGTAACTCATGACTTTGTTAAGGATATTAATGACTGGCTGTGTGCGCGTATGGGAGTCTCCGAGGATGGAACCAAAGAGTAAATTGTGCACACATCCAGTGTGTTTTCTCTCCTTTGCCAAGTCCGTTAGCTTTGGACGGGGGGGTTTGCTTTGGTCGGGAGCCACCGGAGTCAAATACCACGTGAGGTGTTCAGCCATGAAGTGTGAAATACAATTTCAGTGTTGTAAGTCGATAAAACAGGATCACACTACCCTGTGCAAACGCTGTTAAAAGTTTGACTTTTCTACACGCACATTTCGTCCACACAGCTACTGTGGTCTTTCTCAGTTATCACTGCACACAGTATTCGTGATTATTTATCCCACGTGAAGTCAAAGCTATCTCCGCTACAGATTGACCGGAGTGGTTTCAACATGAACTGTTATTTCGTAATGTCATGATGTGCCCAGGACCCTCCTGGATTCAAAGACCTTCCCTACGTGATCCTCCAGCCACAACTAAGGGCTCTGGCTGAAATGATTCATCACAGGATGATTAGTGGTGGCTCCGCTGCTAGGAATCCCCTCCTAAAAGCCAGCCAGCCGTGTTGGAGGGCTATTTGGAGATGAGCGGGCATCTACCGCTAAGCCTGCCTTAGATGTGGACCAGATCAACATGTTGTGTCTCTTAACAATTTCGAGGACGCCGCGCACCATATGGGCTGCAGGTTTAGTTTTGCTATTGTGTGTGTGAGTGTTTGTGTGTGTGTGTGTGTGTGTAAGTGTGTGTGTGTGTGTGTGTGTGTGTGTGTGTGTGTGTGTGTGTGTGTGTGTGTGTGTGTGTGTGTGTGTGTGTGTAAATATATGGGCTGCAGGTTTAGTTTTGCTATTGTGTTTGTGAGTGTGTGTGTGTGTGTGTGTGGGTGTGTGTGTGTGTGTGTGTAAATATATGGGCTGCAGGTTTGGTTTTGCTATTGTGTGTGTGAGTGTGTGTATGTGTGTGTGTGTGTGTGTGTGTGTGTGTGTGTGTGTGTGTGTGTGTGTGTGTAAATATATGGGCTGCAGGTTTAGTTTTGCTATTGTGTCTCTGAGTGTGTGTGTGTGTGTGTGTGTGTGTGTGTGTGTGTGTGTGTGTGTGTGTGTGTGTGTATTTGTAAATATGACCAACTGTTTATCTGTATCAATTAATGTGTTTGCGTATGTGTGTGTGCGTGTGTGTGTGTGTGTGTGTGTGTGTGTGTGTGTGAGTGTTTGGGTAGCCTGAGCTCCTGCACCAGCAGCAAAGGAAACAGAAAGTGAAACATGGAGCCTCCGCAGTGAAAGATAGGCCCTGTCGGCCTGTGTGGCTAGCGGCCCCATCCTGCTACGCAGCTCAGTGGAACAACTGACGCATGTAAGAACACCCATGATTCCATCTTACACTGCACTTTGACAGTCGTTCACTGCATGACCGCTAGTCCTTCTACACTCTGCAACACAGGTTGGCCTCCGCGATGACGGGGGGGGGGGGGGGGGGGGGGGGATTCGTGGGTGAGGGGGGGAGGGAACCCAACAGGGCAACCAGAGTAACCCGCCAAGGAATGCCCGTAAACACCACCGCCCGGCTACGCCCTTCGCTGCCCTTGGGACGGGAACACGCTGCGAAGCCCTTCACCTTGTGTGGGCTGCCCCTTGGGACGGGAACACGCTACGAAGCCCTTCACCTTGTGTGGGCTGCCCCGTTGGGACGTTGCCGTGGGTCTCGCCAGCACTCGCGCCACGTTTTAAACAGCTCCTTCCTCCTCCTCCTCCTCCTCCTCCTCCACGATCCGTTAGCCAGCGGTGGAGATGGGCTGCTGTGAAAAGGCCCAGGCTGTCTCTCTGTTCGGGTCTAATTAAAACTCTGTTCTTCACTGTTTATTTATGCATGGTAAATGGCCAAGGGGGGTGGGGGGGGTTCATATTAGACGCATGTTGTTTATTAAATGTCTGCCTTTTAATCGCGTGCTGTGAAGACGGGAAGCCTTTGCTGCGGTGAACAGGGGGGAAACGGTGTCTCGTTAGAGACGGGGTTTAGGGCGCAGTGAATGGGGCTGGGGCAGCAATGAAAGGGGCCGCCGCGCACATGTGGTTGGCTTGAACGAGCACTTTGACCAGAGGGGTTGTTAGAGCCAACGCTGACACACACTGACAGAGCCAGTGAAGGCAGTGGTCTGAAGTAAGGAGAGCGGGAAAAAGAACAGAACAAAAAGTGCGCGGAGAAGTAAAAGAAACATAAAAGTACGAGTACAAAATTCCTCAACCCGTTCCAGTATGCCGAAAAAATGCAGACCCCGGGAGAAGGAAACGAGAGAGAGAGAGAGAGAGAGAGATAGAGAGAGAGTGATGGTTAGTGTGCATGAATACGATCATTAAAAACCATTCATCGTTAATCAGCTGCGCGGCACGGCGGTCAGTGGAGAGCCCCGACGGTTTGAGTTTGCAGACTGGTGACGTGCAACGTGGAACGATAACAGGGCCGCTCTCTCCTCTCCTCTCCTCCTCCCGGTGTTCCCCAAGCCGAACCCATTTAACTCCTCCCCTCACCGTGGACGGAGTTCTCCTCATCCCGATGGCTTTGCCTCCGTCACCCGTTCCCCTTTCTCCCTAACCCTACCCACCCCTCCTTCCTCTCTTCTTATCCTGGTATTATGTATTTAAGCTGTCAGATCAAACAGCTCCCCCTGCAGAAAACCAGGACGGCCCTCATAATCAGGCAAAGTGCGGAGCAGCCGCGCCTGGAGGGGGACATTTCTCATGTTCCTCCTCTTTGGCGGGACGCGTTGCCTAATGGCATCCGACCGAGAGTTACGCGGCAAACGTGGTGACTCGCGTACCATTGTTTCAGGGGAGGTAATGGGATACAGGGACAACTTATTGTCGTTCTTCTGGCCACGCTTCGATGTGACCGTCTTGCGGTTGGATGTTCAGAGTCGAGCAGCGGAGCGACAGATGGCAGCACCTGAGCCAGCCACAGAGAGCTGCGGCGGCCGTCCACACTGGACAATGTCAACTCCGGACGTGTCGCTTTATGGTTCTCTTCGGTTCTGAAATGGGGCCGCACAGAGTTCTGTATACCCCCGTGGTGTCGAGATTATCCCAAGGCCCATACAGGGAGTCTGTGGCATACTGCAGTATCTACGTCAAAAAGGTGGCGTGCATGCCTCGCACATAAATCACCTGGGCTGCTTAGTTTCTGCGGAGTGAGCCTCCTTTTCTTTCTCGTTATCTGGCTCCCGCCCACCGTTCCTTTTATTCCTGACCTGAAATGAAATTTGAAGGAACAATGGGGAAGGAGGACGGAGGCAATAATAGGATCTATTCCAGGAGGCAGCGGCGGCGGCGGCCGTGTACCCGCAGTCTTCCCTTTAAGGACTCTTTGCAAAATGGGACCGCACTCTTATGAAATTGTCCTAGCCTTTCCTCCGATTGCCTTTCTCGTCCGCGCCTCCGTTATGTGACTGAGGTCAGGTATCCGAGGCTCCTCCGATGTCTCCGTAGGATGGGTACTCCGCTTGCTATGACGGACACAGCGAAGGTCACTCTGCTAGTGCAGCTCCGGAGGTTAATCACTCTGAGGATGTGGTCAAGGACACGTTATCAGAGAGACTGACGGCCCCTGGTTTGTTCAACCTAGAACATACATTATATGTATGGGGCATAGATGGTATATGGACAAGGAGAATAATGTGTACTTAAATGTGTACTTATATGTACTTATATGAGTAGGTAAGCCAAAGGATGACAGTGCAAGAATACATTTAAATGTTATAGCATGTGTATATGTGTATATACATCTATAAACTTCAAGGTAAGAATTATTTTGAGAAATGCATACTGATGATATAGAGTATACATTCAAATATATATACTGTATATTAATATCAGTATCTGCATTTTAAATTAATTCTTACCTTGAAGTTTTAAGCAATACAGACACATACAATGACACAACTTCAACTTCCATCTGTACATATGGTCAGAGTCGAAGATTAGACTTCAGTGGAAGATTGTAATTCAGCGGAAAATGATTCTATTACTTTGGCTCTTTGGGAAACCCATCGGCAAGACCAAAGCCTCTGTATTTAATCATCCGAGGTGGAAGCGTTTGTGTTATTATTAGCCGACAGTATGCTGGCAGTTAATCTGAATCTAGACCAGCCCAAAGAGGAAAGAGGTGGTCAAGGTCTTGGCCGTAGGACCAATTAGGAGCGAAAACCCGCGGGGGAGAACAGAAGTTAGGCGATTGTAAATCTTCTCCGCGGCCACGTTTTACGACGGGGGAAGGATCAGGCACGACTAGAACAGGGCCGAGCGGGATTCATTTTTGGCTCTTTCTTCTAACTCCAGGGGGCTTAAACCCGGCGGTTCCTCCACAGTCCACAGCCACGGGTTGCTCTGGTGCCTGATTGCGGCTGTGTGTTGTCGTGGTCCCCCCCCCCCCCCCCCCCCCCCCCCCCCCCCCCCCACCCTGGCTGACTCATAGCTTGGAGTCGGGCCTCACAGCCTCAAAGAGGAGTGGGCCGTCTTCAGCTCGTCAGTGGGGGGGTTCTTGGAGAGCTCCGTAGTTTTTTCCTTAGCCACGCGCATTGCTCGTCCTTAAGCGTTAGGCTTGGCTGTGACTATAAAGGTTAATGAATAATGAGATCCTATTACATTGATAGTGCACGATTAACTTCTCTGGATGGGCTTCATCCCCACCCCTGTTCCCTTTCAGTTGCCCAGTGCTCCGACGTACCGCTGCAAACCTCCGAGCCGTTTCAAAATGAAGGTGATCCAGGAAAAGGTACTTTCTCTCTATCCCCCCCCCCCCCCCCCCCCCACACACACACACACACACACACGCACACACTACACCCCACACCCAATCCATAGCGGTCTCAGTCCTGACATGCAGTCGGCCTGTGTTCACCTCCAACTCTCAAGCCTCTCCCTATCCTCTCCCCGAGGGGTTAATGACACCCTCTGGAGGCCTCCACTGGGCTCCAGTCCACCCACTCGGACGTGCGATCCCTCATCCCACCTCCCCGTCGGCCCACCTCCATCCCGGGCGGTTTCCATGGTGAGGGACGTCCGTTTGGCGTACACACAGCGGCCACAAAGGGAGAAAGAGGCTTTTTTTCTCAGGGGAAAAAAAAGGGAATCAAATCACCGGGGGGAAACACAGGTCACAATCACGCAAAGGTCAAAGGTCAAACCTGGGAATCCCTGATTCCCCCTAAACAAGCCCCTAGTCTCCTGAACCTGCCTAACCCCGGCTCCCCTAGTTATGATTAGAAACCATAACCTCATGTTTCACTGTCACAGGGTGTCCACATCCATTTAGTCTGAGGAGGCTGCAAGAGAGGTTTGGTGGGACTCCCCACACAAGACTCCCATTGAGAGGGTCTGTAGAATCACGCACACAGGGTGGTTACAGGGGCCCCAGGATGCAGCCTTTTTTTCTGCTAATCAAAGTAGTTTGCTGTAAACTTTGGCAGGCTGTTTCGATACTTTGATGGGTCCCCTAAGGTCAGCTCATTTCATCCAGACACACAGGCTGGGTGTTGGAGCGATTTGTCAACCAACAAAAAAATACTTGGATTTTGTAGAAATAATGATAATACAGTAAACAGTTACAAGGCCAATATATACATTTATTAGAAAAGGATGCAATTACGTATTCCGAAAAGCAATTCACAGTGGTAGATCTATGCTCTCAAAGTTGTTCAGATTCTTTTTAATGTTCCAGACATTCGCCAAAAGTTCGCCATCCCCTTAACTTATTCATTGATTCTGGTGGTGCTGCTGTGTTGAAAAATGAAGGAATGTTCTGAAGGAGTTTAAATGTATCCCTTCCTTACCCGTGGCTGCTGTAGCTTCGAGTTTCCATAGGTGCCTCATAATTAAGGCCATTACAGCAATCAAACGGAAACATAAAGAAGGTGGATTTTTTCCTTGCGGTGTAACGTGAGGGGCAGGGTAGCTTTCATTAAGGGGCAGAATGAATCTCCAGTACAGCGGACCTTCTAGTAGGCCGCGGCTTCCCAGGAGAATGGCATATCAATCTGAATATCCCCGCGTGTCATAACACAGCTAATGGTTATGAAGGAGGGCTGGGAGAGCGAGGGTCCGCTGAACTTTTTCTTCTCTTCCACCCCCCCTCGCGCCCAGAGTTCAACCTCTTCTCTGTCTCCAGTGGCCTTTTTTAGGGCTGAGAGGTTTGATGATAGACAGACCGTGTTTTTCGGAAAGACAAAAACATTTGCCTTCTGTCCTTTCTCAGTCTCCTTTCACTTTTTTTCCCGAGCCTGTTGGTTATGAAATGTTTTAAAATTCGAATGTTACAAGACACCCTCGCAAACAGTATACTTTATTAAGCATTTGCCTGCTTGATATGGGGCCAAATATTGTAAATAAAAAATACCTTTCTACAACTAGTAAAGCAAAACTTTGGCATTAGAAATGTTATCACGCAAAAATACAGCTAGCTGCTGACAGGAAGACCGTAAGCACCTAGAACCTAGCTTTGGGGAGCGGTTTTAAGTTGAAATCTTCCAAAAATGTAATTTATACATTTTATTAG
Source organism: Galaxias olidus (assembly GCA_026901105.3). Classification (NCBI taxonomy): domain Eukaryota; kingdom Metazoa; phylum Chordata; class Actinopteri; order Galaxiiformes; family Galaxiidae; genus Galaxias; species Galaxias olidus. Next base: position 212,711 of record JAPMUY010005317.1, on the reverse strand, counting down.
TATCATAAATAATGAATGTAACCCTTATAAATAATTCCAAATTTGGTCAGAATTATCAGGGATATCAATATGTGTCTAATGCATTGCTATTTAAACGTCCCCTAGAACGGACACAACACAACAACGGATCCTGCTGACTTCTACTAAGATCTAGCTTGGTTCTGATCTGTCCCTGACTCTAATCATCAAATCATGGGGCTCACCATGCTGTGCTGTAATTGGACACATTTTCAATCTCCTCCCCAGGGGTTCATGAGACCCTCGCTGTGGAGAGTCTCACATAGTTGGTCAGGCATAGATGTGCTTTGACTGGAGACTAGGAGGTAGAACCCCCCTTAATGGAGAATTCCAGTGGAATCAGAGAGGGTTTTCCCAGGGAGACATAAAAGCATCGTCACCTCAGAGGAAGCTTTTACAGAAAAACAAGCTCTCATCCTTCCTCTTCTGCCTTCCTCCGCCTCTCTCACAAGTCAGATTCAAAACACTTGCAATCCAGTGCCCTTTTTCATCAACCGATCCAGATTTCATTGAAGGCTGCGAGCAGCCCTCAAAGGATCAGACACCAGCCTTAACTAAGGAGCAGACTGGGGAGGAAGTGGTATTTGTTTGATGTATCAGCATACACCTGCAGCAGGAGACGGCCCCTGTCTCTCCTTTGAGTCTCTCCCTCTCTCCCCTTCTCTCTTCCTCCTTTCTTTTCTTCCTCCCTCTCTTGCCCTCTGTAGTCTATCTCTTATCCTGTGTCGGCCATGCATGTCGGGGGGGCTCTCGCAGGGCCTGGGGAGAAGAAAGACTCGGCGGCGCCCGGCTTGAAAAGAGTGCAGGGAGGGAGACATGGGAGGGGAGAGGAGGAGGAGGAGGAGGAGCAGGCGACTCCTTGGGAACATCTTAGATCTCCTGGCTGGGCTTTCAAGCGTCGCTCCTCGGATATCCTCACCAGGCCATGTGTGTCCCACAGGGCTGCAAGGCTCAGGAGGGAAACACACGTGCGTCCTTCTTCTCTCTCCTCCTCTTGGTTTTCCTTTCTTCCCTTTTTTTTTGTCTGTTCTTCTTTTCATCCCTCCCTTTCTTCTTTTGTATCTTGGCTTTGTTCCGCCTCAACAAAAGCCCGCTGTTGTACCCGGAAGGTTGCCCCTAATTCCTAAACAAAACGTGTGCCACGTGGCTGTGTGTGTGTGTGTGTGTGTGTGTGTCGTTGCATAGTGCGTTTGTGTTTGTTTATGTATGTGCTCGTCTGTAAGTGAATGGGTTCGCGTGCGTTTTGTTTATTTATTTACCCCCCTTCTCATTTTTCTTGAGCTGATTTTCAGGAAACAGACTTAGGAGGGGATTACATCTGTTTGCCAAGTAGTTGTGTCAGTTTTTGGGATATGCTGTGTTGGAGCCAAGCATACGATCATCTGCAGAGTTAAGTCCCTCGCAGTCCGCACGAGCTAAGCGTAAATCAAACGTACCTTGGCTCCCCCTTTTCCTGGACTCCGAGACAAGGATTTTAGCAAACAGAACCGAACAACATTGAAGTGTTCAACTTGTAGCAGTATCGTCACAAATATCACATTCATTTCCCATAAAAACCTTGATTTTGTTGTTGTGTGTTCAAAGTCCTGGAATATAGTCCTCTTTATATTTCTTCACATTCTTTCTTTTCAAACACTGTTCGTCTCTATAGTGAGTGGGCAGACGTCCTCCACCTTAACTTAGCCTCTGTCCTCCTGCTTTGTATCTGAGGTCCTGTTTGGAAGCCACTCTGTCCTAACGCGCTGACGTCGATGGGGGGCTTCGGGGCTTCATCCCCTGTGTGCTCACTCTGGTCAGGAGAGTCGGCTGCTGGGGGGACGGCCATGGAGAAGCAGTGGCATGCAGAATGCAACGCTAATCCTTTGCTGTTGTCGATGGAGTCTTTCCGTTCTAAGATGAATTCAAGAGAACAGTCAGTCTTAAAAGCTTTTCATCGCTAGATGTTGGCATGGTGGCAACGGGACGGTTATGATGTGTACGCCACGGCACCCACGATGAGCAGCGTTCTCTAGTGAGACGTAAGGGGAGAGACCGGGTCAGTCAAGGTCAGTCATATTCTCCCCGTGTTCCAACCTGAGCCCCCCCTGATGGAGCTGGGGGTCGAAGGGTCAGGTGCCACGGGAGCCTCACGGTCCCCCCGCGGGGACCCGTTGGGTAATGGAATGGGAGACGTAGGGTCAAATGGAACGATCCGCGGGGTGTTCCCCTCCCGGAGGGAGACGGGTTCAAGGGAGAGGGGCGGTTTGATGTTCGATTTGGGAGCGTCAGCGCCGGCGTTAACGGCCATTAAAAGCCGCGTGGCGTGACAAAGGGCGCCGTAAATCTGATCACACATTGGGCCTCACGCACGCGTGTCGGCTTGGTTTCATTCCGCTCCGTGGCCCTGATATCTATCGCCTTGGGTGTTCTTGCCAATTATTCAAGATCATTTCATAATGGATTTTGAGTGAAGCATAATTTATATACGATTGCAAAATGTGGAGTGTTGTGCTTCAAAACTCTGTATTGAAATGGTATTAATACAATATGTGGGTGAAGTGTTTTTTTTGTGTTTCAACACATTATTTTGTGGGTCTTCTATAGAAAAATGGAGTTCATCTATCCACAGTATGAGTGCACACGTATATAACTGGGGGACCATGTAAACACAAGCAGGTCGGGACCGCCGTGTCAGTGGAGTCTCCTCACCTGTCACCTGTCAGCCGCGTCAGGGCAGCGGCGTTGTCGGCGGCGACGGGGCTTCCCCCATCCTGCGGAGGAGGGGCCATGACGGGGGACATAGCCGGAGTGACAGCCAGCGACAGGCCTGTGATACGCTCCGCGAGCAGGGGGTGGGGGGGGTCAGGGGGCAGGGGGGGGTTCGCCTGTCCCGGTGTCACCGCCGCTGTCACTCCGAGTGACAGAGTGGAGGCGACGCCCGGGGTGAAATGGGGCTGCTGGGATCCCACGCCAGGATGCCTTCTCACTCACACACACGCACACACATGCACACACACACACACACACACACACACACACACACACACACACACACACACACACACACACACACACACACACACACACACACACACACACACACTCTATCCCATTTACACACACACACACACACACACACACACACACACACACACAAACTATTGGCACTGTTAACTAATGACATCCACTCTCTGAACAGCACAACACCGTTTCCACCACTGCAATGGTTGAATAATAAGATACAACAATTAATTCAAGCCTCGAGCAATAGGGGGTGATACACCAAAAACACTTGGAAAAGCAAATGAAACCAGCCACCAGATCCTTTCACATGTTAGCTTCTGTTTTCTTAACCGGCCACAGTAAAAGGCTACCGAGCGTGTGATCCCCGTTGTAAATTCCGTATCATGCAGACGTGTGCTCCATTGGAGTTTTCGCTTCGAACGATCCTCTTGTGGGATTTAATAAAAAACCCACAGCTGAGGGGAAGAGGGAAAGTCTGGGACCACCCTCATTGCTTTTTCCACTGGCCTTAACAGTGTGCACACCGCACCGTCTGACTCTGCATGTGCGAGGATGGCCGTCCTGTACGCCGTGTGAATGTAAAACAGGCCGGCGTCATCGAAGTCCATCCAGGACCAGTAGCCTGTCAGGCCGAGGCAGCGATTCCTCCACCCACCTGCCAGGCTCCACCGATGGGGCTGCGTGTTGATAGATCTCTGCTATCAGTCCTCCAGCCACAGGCCGCTCCGAACCCAATCAGGCGTGCGATGAGAAGCGTCTCTCCCCTGGATGAGCTATAAGCCCCTGGAGACTGCTCCACTCCCCTACACATCCCCCGTCCGTTGCCCCCGCTACTCTGCTCTGATCTCTCCGGGCCTAAGGTGCAGGGAAGGGGGGACGTCCACCGTTTGTCTGAAGGCTCTTACTGGAGGGATTGAAGGGTTGGTGGGGACCTTAAAGAGAAGTCCATTACAGCCCCCCCCCCCTTACAATATCAGCACCAATATTTATTCTAGGGACATCAAAAGAAGGTCATTATCCCCTGCCCCCCCCCCCCCCGCCCCTCCCACCGCCCGCCTTTCGTCCTCGACCCCCCACCTTCAAAGCACTTCTATCTGTTGTACAGCCATGGAGGTCTTGAGATATTCCGCAGTACAATTTATTTTGCTCTCTCTCTCTCTCACCCCTTCCTCGGTGGGCAAACTCCATGTTGATTAGTGCAACGTCTCCCAACCGGTGTGCCGTGGGGATTCTGGTGTGCCGTCAGACGTCACCAGGTGTGCTGTGGAATTTTAGGAATTTCACATTTCGGAAAGGTAAACAAATGTTTTATATTGAGTTTGATTCAGGTTTACGTCTGGGACGTGCCAAAACAGTAAATAAAACGTTTATGCAAGTGGTTTGGAAAAGGTTGGGAAACGCTGGGTTGGAGGATTTGACACCGGCCCAGACCTTTTTATTTTTTGGGGAAATCATTGGTGCGCTTACTACTACTTTGGTGCCCATATTAGAGCCTTACATGATAGCCTCAGCCACTGGCTACTTCTTTCTGCTACATCAGACACAGCTTTTATGGTCTGGGCTAAATTCCCTAATATCTGTGTTCTCCAACGTCGCTGTTCTGCTAATTCACCATTCACAGGGAGTTGACTTTGGCCATCCCTGTTATCTTGTGCCAAGTCCAAATCCTCCTCGTCCATGTTGTGCTTGTCTTACTATTTCCGTATGGGCTGTTTTTTTTTGCCTGCAGCACTTCTTCTTTTGGATTCCCTTTCTGTTCTGTTGCTATTGTGGGTGCTACTTTTCTTACTACGCTATCTCCAGATTGTTAATTTAATATCTAATCTACGTGTAGTGCACGTAAATCCCTCTGTAAGTCCGTTAAGCGTCAGCTCCAGAGCACCTTTCCCAGTCCAAACTTCAGCTTTCCTGGCAACCCTGACTTCTAAATGCTCTCCATGCCTGTTCAAATATGTGCTTAATCCCTCAACCTGCTCTGTGTCTTTCTGTGTAGCTTTATACCATTGAACCACTCTGAACAGGCTTATTCAAACACAGTAGGATTCGAATCCTCATCTTTGAAGAATATTTTGTTGCACAATTTCCCCTTGACAGCCGGTATGCTTCTGTATTTGATTGGTTTTATTTTCATTCTAGCCCATTAAGGTTAAGGTTATCATTGAGATTACTTAGCAGACTGTTTGTACAAGGAGCAGTTGTTGTCAGTATTGTATTAATTAATTAATAAACATTAAACAAAGTCCTTTTAAAATGCTTGTTTTGGAAAATTTAGTATGGGGAGGAAATGTATATTTTTTTAAGATGAAAAACAGAACAAAACAATTACATGTTCTATTTCGTTTCTCAACTACAATGGAAAGTCCTTTTTTTTTTTTTTTTTACTTTCAACGAAAAATAAAAGAGCAAGCTTCTTTTTTTTTGCTGCTAGTTGATAACAGTAACCAAGCAATTAAAAGATAAAACGTCTTTCTTCGTAGGCCTCCATTAATTGGGAATTACCTGGTCGGATCAAGAGGTCAAGCGATAAGGCAGTGGGGGCCGTTGCCGGGCCTGAACGCCGTGGGTGAAGTTGCTTGCGCTGTGGCCGGGCGGTCGGACGGGTCCAGGCCGCATGGATCTGTTTGTTCTACTGGAGGCCTGATGGGAGCTGACCGACCTGGTCCTCTGCTAACTGCTGAGGAACCGTTTCAGAGCGCCGGAGGGAGGGAGGGAGGGAGGGAGGGAGGGAGGGGGGCCGCAGACAGGCAGACACAGATAAGCATCTTGACCTGATCCAGACAATTAGCGTCTGTTTACTTCAGGAAGCTGCCGGCAGTGATAGATCAAAGAGCCCCGGGGCTGTATCGATGACTCCGGCGACTGCCTGCGCTTCTCTGGTGCTATCGCTCTCTCCCTCTGTGTGTGTGTGTGTGTGTGTGTGTGTGTGTGTGCGTGTGTGTGTGTGTGTGTGTGTGTGTGTGTGTGTGTGTGTGTGTGTGTGTGAGTGTGTAGGTCTGCCGGCGTCCTGTGGAGCCATGACCTCAGGAGAACTCCCACCCTGGCCCTCCCACCGGCCCTGAGGCCAGGCTCCCTTTGACCAGACTTCGGCTACAGCTTCATTCAGTTTACCCCCTAACCCAAACTATCTGCTGGTCGGGCTTGATATGGTGGGTATGGGATTGGATAAGGTCCGTCCGGTCTTTGTCTGTGTGTGTGTGTGTGTGTGTGTGTGTGTGTGTGTGAGAGAGAGAGAGAGAGAGAGAGAGAGAGAGAGAGAGAGAGAGATACAGGGAGTGTGGTCCCACAAATAATTCAACCACGCTGCATAAATTTGAGTGTTATCGTTTAGGAGGACCCCACAGAGACAACACAGGCAGATAACCCTCACACCCCCAACCCCTCCTGTTATGACGGTGGACATAGCTACATAGTCTGTGGTGGGGGGGTGTTTGAGGGGACAGTCTTCTTATCTCTGGCCCGCACGGTCCCAGAGGGGGGCTGCATGACTCCAAGCGCAACCGCCCCGTTTCCCAAACCTGAAGGCAAAAATAAGCCACCTCTCAGCTATCAGACTGCCCCCCCCCCCCCCCCCCCACCACCTCATCCTCCCCCGCTGTAAAAACCCCTGTCTATCTGAGGACGGGACGGTCTGACGGGGCAGTCTGCGTGGTATGCGTAGGTGCTGGCTCCGGGAGACACTGCCGTACAGAGCGCTCACACCTCCTCCATAGAACTCCCTATCAAGACGACCACAGAGCCAATAAGGGGGATGGCATGGAGACGGTTAAGCTGCATAGAGTGCAACAACAAGTCCACACACATCGGGACTGAGGCATCGACGCCCACTGCCAGCCTTACCCTCCCCCCCCCCTGTCCTCTCCACTACCACTTGGAGTGAGCTAAACTTGAGCGGTGGTCTTCACATCCTCATCCGTCCTCACGGTAGTCCCATGCGGTGTCCTCACATCGGTTGGTCTGCCTGACTGCCTGCCTGTGTGCAGGTGTGACTACATTTCCCATGTTCTCAACTATGGTGAGATTCAAGCCATGCTTTCAGTCCCAGAAAGACTCCTATGGCGTCCTCACACTTTTCTACGTCCTTACCTTCACTTTCAGCCCCCATTCCGCTCTCTCGATTGACAGGGAGAACAGATCAACGTAAATCTAGGTCAGCTCTCCACCCCAATTTAGGCAGTAATAAGTGAGTTATTTCTGTGCGACGCTGAATGATTCATCACAATGGGATAGAGGTAAGACTCCGTAATGGCTTTGAGAGTGGGAAAGGGTGCAGAGGAGGAAAATGAAGGGAAAGAAAAGCTCTTTTGCCCTTTTGTAAAGTAAACGTCGAAGGTGATTACATAGTGCCTGGATAAGAGGGTATTCAAGTCGGACGGCCAAAATAAGAGGGTATTTATTCTTTTGAAATGAAGTATGATTTAACCCCTAAACCCTAACTGGAATCTTAGCTCTGGCTCATTTGCGAGGATTTAAAAACCTAAAACTTGAAAGACTTTTTCAGCTTTCAGCAGTTTGACCACCTCGACACACATCAGAGTGGTTGTTAGCATGGAAGCTTACAAACCAGGGCGGTCTACATCGGGGCCGCACGTGACCAGCAGCCTCACAGTGTCAGAGTTCATTTCCTTCCCACTGGATCAAGCCCCGTGTCCCAGGCAGCCCCACGTATTTGACTTGACAGCTTCAGAGTCTCGGCGTCCTCTTCCACCCTACCCTGAGGGCCCTAGTCCTTCCACCAATGGCTTACTCATGTCAGCAACGGTGACCCTCGGACAATCACCGCCAGGTTAATAAAGGGCTGAAGAAAGGCCAAGGGGCACGGAGGGAGGGAGGGGGGTTTTGGTTTAGTCCAACCTGGCAACCTCTGTGTGTGCCCTCAGTCCAAAGCAGCCAGATGTATCAGGCTTCAAAGCGGTCTTAGAGCCGCGGGGGTCACTGGGAGGGTTTTGTGAAGGGGGTGGTGGTCAGGGCTCTGGGGGCTCTGTAACGCGATCCTTTCATTTATCTTTATCTGTTAGCCACCCAGCCCTCCTGGAGATAACCCGTCGTGCACACACACACACACACACACACACTCAAACTGATGCACACACACACACACACACACACACACACCTCCTGGTGCCACAAGCGGCCCCCTCTCCTCCAGGTCCGAGAGCCCCGTCACAAGGCCGGCCGGTGGTCAGGTGCCCACCCCACAGGCACGTTCCATGACGCCCGAGGGCCCCGAGGAATGTCTCCCTGTCCGCTGGCTGACCCGGGGGCCCCAAGGGGAGAGGCCCCTGCTCGGAGCCCCGGAGGCCCCAGCCATCCACTCCGTCATGTGCTGAGAATGCCGACCCCCCCCCCCCCCCCCGTTCCCCTCCGCTCGCCCTCACCTCTGAGGAGCCATTACCTGATGAGGAGTGGCAGTAATCAAGCAGATAGACTCTCATTCCTGCCCCTGCTAATGAGGGCCTTTACCTGGCTTAGCCCACCCCCCCGGGCCTGCACGCGGCCTTGACAAACAGACCCATTGACAAAGGCAGAGGCCAGGGGCGGGTCGTGTGACGCGGGCCGGCCAGCTCCGTGTCAATCTACGGTGGGGTGAGGAGCGAGCGCTGAGCCCCTAGTATCTCCTCATGAGAGAGAGAGCGAGAGAGAGAGAGAGAGAGAGAGAAAGAGAGAGAGAGAGAGAGGACATGAAGGTGGGGGGGGTGGAGTGGAGGAGTGGGTCGTTCTACCAACACGTCCTGGTTTCAACCGTTTCCACTCTTTGGATAATGTCTAAGAGATCGTCTTCGAGGTGATTGCGTTTCAGTTTTTCTTCATCTTTTTTTTGGGGGGGGGGGGGGGGGGGGGGCTTTGTTCTGGCTGAGGTGGGTCTGTCAAAGCGCAGCGCGTTCCAGACGAGTGCGAGAGCTCACGCCCCCTCGGCGCTCCGGTGTCTCCCGTTGTCATTAATAATTCCAGCCTGTCGCGCTCCTCCCGCAGCCCGCTTGTCACTGACTTTAAAGGTTTTCAGCTAATAAGTCTCATTTCACTTCATTAACTCCTGGCTTGGGGGTCCATTCGAGCCGAAATGATATATTACCCCGGCACTTTGCAAACAGGAGTGCTAGCCCGCACACACACACACATACACACACACACACACACACAAGACCATATGCATGTGCACACCTATACGGACGCACACACACACACACACACATACACACACACACATGGTGGGGTAGCCTGAGGTGTGTGTGTAGTGTGGGGGGGGGGCAGGCTCAGATGAGAGCAGAGAGACACACACAGGAAGAGTGTGGTGGTAATGTGCGGTAATGGCAGTAATTGATGTCGGTGTGCTGAGTGCTCTGTGTGTGTGCAGGCTTTGACTCCTCCAGTGGTAACTACAGCACAGCTACCCCCCGGTGCTCACAGCAACAACCCCCCCCCCCCCCCCCCCCCCCTCACCACTACCCATATCATATTCTGACATTTTCACATTTTCCTCGTTTACCTCGAGCGGAACGCCATTGCCCTTGCTCTGCCCCCAAATTAGGCTGAAAATCATTACCGCGGCCGTAATCTGTTTGGGGTTTGGGAGACTCGGCTGGAAGCATCGAGGCGGTCTATCGTATTTACACAAATCCCCACAGGGCGCGTCGTGCCTGGCTCGTTCTGTTTGTTATTCTTCCCTGTTTCATCGTGTTTTACGACACCGAGCCTTTTCCCCCCTCTCGCAGAGAGAAGTTGTTGTCCACGCTAATCTGCAATCAAGAAGCTGGATCGCCATTAGAGCGACTCGTTTCCTCACTGAACGGGCTCGGAAAATGTAGCTGCCTGTCAAGCCACTGTTTTTCTGCCACGGAGGGATAGATAGGTTCTATGTGTGCACTTGTGGGTTTGGTGTGTGTGTGTGTGTGTGTGTGTGTGTGTGTGTGCCTGTGTGTGTGGCGTGTGTGTATGTGTGTGTGAAAGAGAGTTTGAGAATGTACAACCCAGCAGGGGGATGGGATCAAACAAAGAGAGCAGCCTTGAAGAACGTATCACCGGCCATCAGCTCTTATTGTGACGTCGGCCTGAGAATGTCACGACTCATTAAGCTGCCTAATGGGTGGTATATATGTGTCTGTGTGTCAGTGGGAGACGGATAGAACGAGAGAGAGAAGAGAGAGAGAGAGAGAGGGAGACTGAGAGAGACAGAGAGAGAGAGAGAGAGGGGGGGGGGGAGAGTGAGAGAGAGAGAGCGAGATGGTTCGCTGCCCTGTAGAACTGTGTAATCTAACAACAGCAAACACACGCACAAACAATTGGATTTACTAGAGACCTCTAGCCATGTTTTGCAGCCACGCTCTAAAATCCAAATCGAACAGCCCTTTCACATGCTTTCAAAAAAGTCAGTCTGACTTTTGTCTACTAAACCAAGGTCAGGGCGAAATAAAAGAATAATAATAATAATAATAATACATTGAATTTATAAGGCGCCTTTCAAGGCACTCAAGGTCGCCGTACAGTAATATAAAAACAGTTCTCATAAAAATAATAAAAATAAATAAATAAATAAAATAAAATAAGATCAAAATAAGTAGTATACAATTAAAAAGGCATGGAGCCTGCAATCGAGCATTAAAAAGCATCACGTGGGACAGTAAGCCAGCCTAAACTGAACATAGAATGAAACGCTATGTCAGGTGCTGTCTAGACCAAAGGTAGATTGACATTCGCTGTACCATACATCACAGTCAGATGAGCAGCTGGGCTTGGGACATTGTTCCCTAAAGGAAATATGGCGGCCATGCCAAAATACTTTGGATGCTCCAGTTGCGTTTATATTATCCGTTATGGAATATGGAATGTGAGCCTGTTACACCAGACAGCTTTAAAGACGAGGGGAGAACTCCCTTTGTGATTAACGCTCACAAGGGCCTGTCATGTGTGCATATTGAAAGATTTGGAGCAGAGGGAATTATGCTTTTTTCTTATCTATTGACAGTGAAAAAGATGGATTCCAAGATATACAAAGAAAAGTGAATATGGATTATTTTCGTTCTCCAAGAACTCTTACTTGAACGTTCAATTGGCAAACTGGTGAGAGGTTTGACAGCATAGAAAGCTTCCTCTTTTGCCAAAGTCATCAAACGTTTTACTGGCGCGACTCTGTTTATTTCCCACTACCAGGAAACCAGAGGGTCTTTCCCTCTTTTATGAGCCAGTAAATCTACCCGATGAAACTGCTATTTATTGCGAGTGTTACTTAAAAAATAAAGTTGATCCTTCTCCAGCGCAGTAATTCGTTTGGCGGTGAATTAACTTTAGTGTGTAGAGGCATTAACTGGTTACTCAGCTTTGTAGACAATACAGTCCTGTGTTTTCATGTGTGCTCATTTTCCCAAAAGCTCCTTGAATCCACCTTGCTGCTGAATTCAAATGGCTTCTTAGGCCGAGGTCAGGAGTGTCGGCGCGGTCTGCATCTGCTCCCTTGTAGCCCCCCCAACCCGTCCACCCCCCTCAGCGCTGGTCAAAGTGAGCAGCCAGCCAGTCTCTAATGTGCATCAGCGACACAAAGAGCATGGGGAAGAAGGGCTCTGCTCCCGGGGATGAGTTGCTGAGAGACACCCCAGATTTAAAGGCACCATTCCGGCACCACACTCCACGCCGTTTTCACCGTAGCCGGTTCACTTCTGAAAGGTTCCCGGGTCCCGTTGCCAGGAGCCAATGGTTCAGAATTAATCCGCAACCGATCAGTGCGCTCCTGCTCAGGGGCACGACGAGCTGTTGACAGGGTGCGTGGAAGGAGACGGCAATTTTTTTTACTTTTGCTAACTCTGGGTCTGTGGGTTTGAGGTGCGACCCAAATTCCGGACTGGGGGTTTGGGTGGGGGTGTGAAGGGGTGAATGCGGAAATATGGAAATGTGGGAATTCCTTTCATTCCAGTGTTTGTGGCCGGCGTTGGGCCCGGCCGCTGTGAATGGGGCCTTGGTGATATATGTAGTCTGTCCGGGTCCTTTGTGTGCGGGCCGCTACATCAACGCTTGGCCGTCTGAGGGCAGGGGAAAAGGAGTGTCACTTCTGATTGAAATGATGAAGATGTTGCTCCGCACACGAGCACAGGAGCCCCTTTGTGTTGGGTTTTGTTTGGCCACTCCCTCTCCTTCACACAAGTTTTGACTTTTCCTTACTTTCTGAATGCACGGAATCCTTCGTTTTGGTTTGACCCACAGTTTATGGGAAGGATGGTTTCAGGACTAGCTGCATATGCAAACGTTTGGAAAGGGGCCAACATTGAATTTCTTACAGGGTTAAAATAACTGGGGCCATGGTAATTCGGAGCGGCATTTGAACCACACACACACACACGCTCACTCACTCACACAAACAGACTTTCCAATTTGGTCCAAAATGACTGACCCTTTGACTTCTGCACCTGCTATTCTGCGTATGGCATGAAACCTTGCAAACGTACATTCATTCAGACACACATGCACACACACACACACACACACACACACAGCCACACACTCACGCACTTGCAACCTGTTGTGATTTAGCCCTTTGACACTGCGCCTGCCCCCTACCCCACCACACTCCCTGGTCACCTCACGCTCCCTCTCACCAACCTGCCGAGGCACATATTCTGCACTCCAATCATAGCTGACCCTGTGTGTGCCCAGCATCACCAGCCAGGTCAGGACCTCCGCCCATGCAGCAGGCCTGCCTTTGACCTGGGCTCACAGGGCCACAGGTGCAGGGCTAGGAAAGCTGCCTGGTCCTCGCCTCCCAGCTCTCCAGCTCTGTTTGCAATAAAGGCTAACCTCAAAGTCAGCTGCCAAACAGCAAACAACCCCGAAGGTTAGAGGCTTTTGATAACCAAGATAAGGCTAAAACCTTCTTCTTTTTTTTCTTGACTTTGTTGGTTTATCGGATTTGTATAAATGAACCGGAGCAAAGTTCAGTTTGTGTAACCTGCGGTCAGTATTGAGCAGGTAGAAGATTTACTAATGGTAACCTTTGCTTGACCCCTTGGTGGAAATGTATGGATTTTTCTTTCAAAAAAGACCATTTCTTTTTGCGATGACTTTTATATAACAGTGAACTCTTCTATCCAGAAACCTTTTTTTTTTCTTGCAGAAATGTCCAAAGATACCTCCATCCTTCACTGCCGTTCGTAGACCTTCTGCATCGATCATATCTGTTCTCTTTAAATATTAACAGATGACGTTGCCCTATTTTCGGGAAACCTGGCGACCTGGCGAGTGTCTGCCGTGACCTGCCGGCCTGCCTCACAGTTGACATGGTAAACATGGTGTAGTGCTGCCTGCTCTGAACCCGCTGTGACGGAGCTCTTTGTTTGAACCTTTCTGAGACCAGCGAATAGATATCAAGCAAAGTTCCAAAGAAAACGGTGCTAATTTTCCTTTGAGGAAAAACAGATTTGACTTTGCTTGTTTGTGGACAACAATGCCAAAAGGTCCGATATCGGGCCATCTGTCTTCTGAGAATCAGCATTGCTTAAACCAGAAACACACGTAGCGAAGCATATCATGGACTATCTACAAAGTGACAGTGTGTAGAGCTTGTGTGTTTAGCTTATAGGTTTGATTCAGGTCTGACAATAAATAGCCAATCCAGATTATACATCCATCTAGACTGTCTTGAAATTACCCCCCCCCCCACCTCCCCCAGATAAAGATACTGTTTCTTTTCTTAGGAGAAAATAAATTAAAAAGATTGCTATGCCCCCAAAAACAGAGACATCTATAACTTATTGCAGTGTCCCTGTTTTGAGTCTATGAGATTCATTGGAATGTAAAAAAGGGGAGAGCGTGAAAAAGGGTATAAAGAAGCCCCTTCCTCACAGCAGGGGTCTTCAAAAGGATATGCACATAATAAACCCCCCACACACACAAAACACGCTCGCTTTTCCCATAGATAAGACTCATACGCCGACATACAGAGAAACACACACACACACACACACACACACACACACACACAGACACACACACACACACACACACACACACACACACACACACACACACATATGCAAACTCTGTTCCTTAGTCAATTACTTTGACACACACACACACACACAAACACACACACACCCTTCCTAGTACCAATGTGTGCTGCACACGAAGGTTGGGAGTCTAAAATTGGGGGTGGGATTCAAGGCGAGGACTGAATGAGAGGGGGAGGAACAGGGGGCGAGAAAACAACAACAATACTCGAACAGGAAAGAAGGCTGAAAGAAAGGGAGGCGTTTGAAAAGAGAGAGAGAGAACAAGGCCAGGGGATCGGAAAAGAACAGCTGATGAGAAAAAAGAGGACAAAAGTGATGCGGACGAAAATAGAAAATATTCTGATGGGAAACAATTGCGTACATGTATATGTGTGTGTGTGTGTGTGTGTGTGTGTGTGTGTGTGTGTGTGTGTGTGTGTGTGTGTGTGTGTGTGTGCGTGTACGTCTAAAAGTGTGTGAATCCAAACACTATGATTCTGTACGGCTTCATTCTTTCAAGCCTCTCCCTCACCTTTATCCGTGTCTGTGTCTGTTCCCCTGCACTCAACACAGCCTTTATCCGTGTCTGTGTCTATTCTCCTGCACTCAACACAGCCCTTATCTGTGTCTGTGTCTATTCTCCTGCACTCAACACAGCCTTTATCTGTGTCTGTGTCTATTCTCCTGCACTCAAACACAGCCCTTATCTGTGTCTGTGTCTATTCTCCTGCACTCAAACACAGCCCTTATCTGTGTCTGTGTCTATTCTCCTGCACTCAACACAGCCTTTATCTGTGTCTGTGTCTATTCTCCTGCACTCAAACACAGCCCTTATCTGTGTCTGTCTATTCTCCTTCACTCAACACAGCCTTTATCTGTGTCTGTCTATTCTCCTTCACTCAACACAGCCCTTATCCGTGTCTGTCTATTCTCCTGCACTCAACACAACCCTTATCTGTGTCTGTCTATTCTCCTGCACTCAACACAGCTTTCATCCGTGTCTGTGTCTATTCTCCTGCACTCAACACAGCCCTATCTGTGTCTGTCTATTCTCCAGCACTCAACACAGCCCTTATCTGTGTCTGTCTATTCTCCTGCACTCAACACAGCCCTATCTGTGTCTGTCTATTCTCCTGCACTCAACACAGCCCTTATCTGTGTCTGTCTATTCTCCTTCACTCAACACAGCCCTTATCCGTGTCTGTGTCTATTCTCCTGCACTCAACACATCCCTTATCTGTGTCTGTGTCTATTCTCCTGCACTCAACACAGCCCTTATCATCCACAGTGTCCTTTTTCGTGTGGCATGTTTTCACATGTGCTATTTGAAACGAGAGCTCACACACACACACACACACACACACACATTATGTACTCTTGTTTCGTTCCACTGTTGGGGATCAAGGCCTGCCATACCCTGGGCCCGGACTACTTTGGGGGGTGCTTTGCTGAAAAGATCCGCCGGTCCCTGCGTGACAGAGGGGAGTGAGTTTAGGAGGGTCAGCACGGTCGCTCAGGGATAAAGAAGCCCCCCCATTGTCCATGCCGAGGAGATGGCTCTCAGCGGGGAGTCTATAGAGAGCAGGGGCGACGCTGACACCCCGGGGAGCCCCCACCCCTAACCCCACCACCCCCTCTCCCATATGGGCAGGAGGTCTGGAGGGCTGCATGGCTGTCATCAGCTGGGGAGTTGGTTGGTCGACGTCGGGCTGTGTTCCTCCTCTATCGCCCTGGGTAACACATTCCCCCCGGTCCTCCCCGCCTAGGAAAAAGCCGCAACAGTGGCAGGTCAACCAGCAGACCCCTCAGGTTGGAACTGTTTCGGAGACCCCACCCCCCCCCACTCCTCCCCCCAAACCTCCTTCAATAAAACCCCAGAACACGGAGCGGGACAGAATAAGAGCTTTGTTCCTGGAGAACTGGCACAAGCTTCTCTTTCCTTTACCCTGCTGAACGGTGGGAGTGAGAGGCAGAGGAGAAGAGGGGGACTTAGGTTCTGTGTGTGTGTGTGTGTGTGTGTGTGTGTGTGTGTGTGTGTGTGTGTGTGTGTGTGCGCGTGTGTGCGCGTGTGTGCCTGTTGGTGCTGTTGTGCTATCATAGTTTCAAAGTGTGTGCGCGTGTGCGTGCGTGTGCGTGTGCGTGTGCGTGCGTGTGTGTGTGTGTGTGTGTGTGTGTGTGTGTACACTCCACTACCGAAGCGATGGTATGGATGGGGGACTGTGTTTGGGGGGAGGGGGGAGCCTGCAGGGGTCTTTGAGCCGCTCGGAATGCCACTGGTCTCCCCCCGTCTTCCAGGCAGGAGATGGGCAAACATGAAATCACAGTGGAAAAGGCCCACAAAGGAGTGGTGGGACGCTGATTAGGGTCCTGCGGTGGGGAGGGACGGGGGCTCTTGTCTCGGGACCCCGGAGCCCAGAGTACGACCTGGGGCCCCATAGTCGGGCATGAAAAGAGCCCTTATGAAGAGTTGGCTGTTCCGCCTGCTGCGGATTAAGGGCCCGAACACACTGGCTGCCAACACGGTGTATATGTCTTTTATTTTATCACTCACTCACACACATCACGGGGAGGGGGGGGGGGGGGGGCTGCTCAGACGCTTCCACTGTGGGAAGTTCACGAAACACTATGAAAGGCCGCGGCGTTTATTTATTAAAAACAAACAAAAATTCAAATATACACTCGTATTCTGTTAAACTTTTAGACACGGGCAAACACCTCGTACGTATTACCGTAGAAGGTGTTTGTGGTTTACTCACATACTGTTGCTGCCGCTGCACAGCGCTAAGGAACCCGTCATAGCATTTAGACAGGCACAGAGAACGGTCCTGAAAAGGAAACGTGTGTGTGCTATTGTATGGATATGTGCTGTAAATTCATATTGGCTCCCTGGCAGCCCTGGGGGCTACGTTAGCCTTCATCCACTGTCCTGTAGGGACTTAATAGATGTCAGAATGTCTTCTCCGTTTACCTTGGAATTACTCGTCCCGTACATCAGCGGGCGTGGCTATGCTGGGGCCCCTTTGTGACGTCTGCCACTGCGCCCCCTCCCCGCCACCTCTCCGCCCCTGCCTCAGTACCCCCGTCTCTAGACGTCTCGGGAAGAAAAGCATGTCGTGCTCCAAACGGGATTCCCGAGGTAAGGGCGTAGGGCTGGTAATGGAGGCAGCGGGATGGTGCCATGTGCAGGCCAGGGGCGCCATAGGTAGTACAGCTGCTACCAGGAGGAGAGGACGATTTATGGATCGAGTCGTTGAGCCTAAAAACATTAAAAAGGAGCCAAAGCATTACCTTCACCTGGGCGGTTTTCCATGTTCAAGTAAGGAGAAAATAGTGTGAGTGTGTGTGGGTGTGTGTGTGTGTGTGTGTGTGTGTGTGTGTGTGTGTGTGTGTGTGTCTGGGTGTGTGTCTTTGACTGTGAGTCAGTGAGCGAGGGGGCGATGGAAAATGAGCCTCGCTAGGACTTGCAGCGAGTGGCAGCAACGGGACCCCTTCTGAAAAGGGCCCCGCCGGGGACGGCGAGGTGCGGGAGAGGTGCACTCTAATACCTTAAATCTTACATCCCGTAACCATGCCATGAAAGAATCCCCTGACAGCTCGTCAAGCAGGCAAGGCGAGAGGGGCTGGTGAGGGGGGTGGGAGACCAAAGCTGCCTTTGTTCAACGCGGTCTTTACCACCTCAACCTATTGACACCCACTCTGTTAACCACGGTGTGTGGGTGTAGGTGTCGGTGACTGTGTGTTCTTGTGCTGAATATTCATGTGCCATAACGTGTGATTGAGTGAGTCTGCGTGCGGGAGAGAGAACGAGGAACAGAGAAGCAAAGTGAGGAGGGGAGCTATTACTGCACTCTTTGTTCACCATGTGCACTTTGCATATGGGGTCGTTTCTGTGTGCCGTGCGTGCCTGTCTGTGCGTCCTCTACCTCTGCAGGGAAAGGTGTGTGCGTGCGTGCGTGCGTGCGTGTGTGTGCGTGTGTGTAAGGTGTGTGTGTGTATGTGTGTGTGTGTGCGTGTGTGTGTGTGTGTGTGTGTGTGTGTGTGTGTGTGTGTGTGTGTGTGTGTGTGTGTGTGTGTGTGTGTGTGTGTCTGTGTGTCTGTGTGTGTGTGTGTGTGTGTGTGTGTGTGTGTGTGTGTGTGTGCGCACAGTTGGCACAGCACCCTCTGACTCTGGCAGCCTGCTCCTAACGTCGGCCCATTAGGTCAGCGATGAGGTCATTGCTGCTCCCTCCGGACCAGCTGGCTGGCTAAAGGGCGGCAGGCCCGGACAACGAGGAAGAGGAGGAAGAGGATGAAGAGGAGGAAGAGGATGAAGTGGAGGGAGGTGGAGGGGGAGGGGGTTGTGGCAATTAGCGTGCCCTCGGACTGATTACCTGTTTATCCTGCTGCAGCCACAGCCAGTGATACCGGTCTCCACTCTACTCTCTCTCTCCCTCCCTCCCTCCCTCCCTCCCTCTCTCTCTCTCTCTCTCTCTCTCTCTCTCTCTCTCTCTCTATCTCTTTCTCTCTCTCTCTCTCTCTCTCCCTCTCTCTCTGGTGTGTTTATCCTGTTGGCCTCGTGATGTGACCGTCTGGAGAGACAGAGTGATTCATGTCAGACGTGCACTGGAGTTGGAGAGGGTGAGATGGTGTAGGACGTTCACACAGGACTGCGTGGAGGAGGAGGAGGAGGAGGAGGAGGAGGAGGAGGAGGAGCTCTGCTGTGATTACCAGGGAGGTTTTAATCAGCGGGGACTTCCTCCGACCCGGCCAAGGAGTAGTTAGTGCGGGCCCGGCCCGGTGCTGTCAGAGGAGACGGCCGGGCTTTGTAATGGCGTGACTCATGTCCAACGTGAAGAGAGGCACTGTGTGTTGACGGGCGGAGTGAGTCGTAATTAATGGACTCCACAGACCGCACTCAGGGCTCTGGCACCAGAACCCACCTCCAGCTCTCTCTCTGTTTCTCTCTCTCTCCCTCTTTCTCTCTCTCTCTTTATTGCTTTTTCTCTCTTTGACTCTCTCTCTCTCTCTCTCTTTATTACTTTTTCTCTCTTTTACTCTTTCTCGCTCTCTCTCTCTCTTTCTCTCTCTCTCTCTCTATCTCTCTCTCTCTCTCGCTCTCTCTTTTTTTTCTTTCATTTGGGTACTATCCTCCCTTAGCTCTCTTACTCAATCAGTTACTTGTTTTGTGATATATCTCTCTATTCTTTCGTAGTGCCTCTCTTTTCCCCCCTCTCTTTTTATCTCCCTCTCATTACGTCTCACTCTCCCTCTCTCCGCTCTTTTTTTTCACCTCCCAGATTAATTCCGACCGCAATCCGGAGAGAGGTTTTAGGGGATGAGATAGACGTGTCTATACGGTCCTCTCCGTGCGAGCAGACACCAGGGAGACGAGAGGGAAAACCCGGAGGACAAGTGGGAAAACCCGGAGGATGAGCGGCGTCCAGCGGAGCCGGTCCCCGCCGCTGACTGAGCTAAGGCGCCGTCGCATGAGGGGGAGAGAACGGCACGGCCACTAGGGTCTCCGCGATCGGCAACCCCCCCCCCCCCCCACTGCCGAGTCTGCGGTTAATTAGCACAGCCGTTATCTAGCCCGGCGTAGTGAGCGATGAACACACAGCTCTAATCGGGGCCTGCTCCTATAAGCCGGTCTGGGGAGCGCCCTGTTACCACGGCGGCGGGGGCGGGCGCTCGCGCTGCCTCCATTGGTTGCCCGCCCCACCCTATGAATAAACATATCAAAGATTAAAGCAAGAGCAGGAAGGGGGGGTAGGGGGGGGGGGGGGGGGATTGTTTACCGTCTTCCAGGAGCATAACTTTCAATACATACAGCTTTTTTATTCACATTGAAGTATCTCTGTGCGTTACAACACTATCCGTGTGGAGGAGGGCTTTGGGTGTCGTTATAAGAGTTTGGTTTCTCTCTCTCTCTCTGGTTTTTGATCCTGTGCCTTGGCTTCTTAGAGCCCTCATGCCCTGACGGTGTCTCCTCTCTCGTCTTGGACACAGGCATCCCAGCGGTGGCAAATCTCCTGGCTGACAGAGGCAGAGGGGGAAGAATTCGGCTTAGCTGAAGAACGGCAATGGATGGCAAGCCCCCTCTTGAGGCCCCCCCCCCCCTCCTCCTCCTTCTCTCTCCCTCTTTTTCTCTCTCTCTCTCTTAAAAACTTCATTCTGTGAAGTACCGTGGAAGATTTACTGTAATCTGGCAGATCAAAGGCGAAGAGAGCAATCCTATTTCCAT
>JAPMUY010005317.1:105000-185000 GCA_026901105.3 Galaxias olidus | reverse complement strand
ACACAGACACACAGACACACAGACACACAGACACACACACACGTACACACACACACACACACACACACACACAGACGTCTTCCGCTATGCCACACTGTATGTTAGGGGAAGGATACCATCATGGCTAGCTGTAGCTAGCAGAGATAACAACTACCCCCCCCCCCCCATCTTTCTGTGCGTTTCGACCCAGGGTTTGGGCTCCGACGGAGGGTCTACCGCCACTGAGACCTCCCTCCCCTACCGCCAAGCTGTCCCAGTGAGATAAGCAGGGTGGCATTTCCATCAGCAGCCCCTCCGATTGGAGCATTATCATAAGAAAGAGCCGGGGATCCAGTGGGCCTCCCCCTGGACGCTGATTCATGTTCAAAGTTGGGGATTAGCTATCTCGCTGTGGCACCCCCCCCCCCCCCCCCCCTTGACAAAATCCCTTCAAACAAGGCTAGACACACATTCAACAGATCACCAAGAGAGCCAGGACGGGAGTGGACGAGGAGAGGAATGGGTGTTGTGGGATGAGATGGAAATGTAAAGGGGGGGGGGGGGGTGGAATTATGTTGATAATACTGTGTTGGCTTCTCTCGTCCTCTCCTCAGCCCCCCCCCTCTCTCTGTCTCACTCTCTCATTACCGTCCCTAGCTGTATCCCACTTTCTAATGGCTACCGGTTGCCAACCAACAGGCGCCAGCCCGGTTAAATTGCAGTCTTATCGGTTTAATTCTGAGGAGGCCACCTTATCATTCTCTGTTGCCTGTGCTCATTGCCGACTCCCTGTCTGCACTGCTGCATGAGACAGACAGTGGTGTGCTGTACGGCAAGCTCTGCATACTGACCGGCAACCATAAAACAGCTTTAATCTGATTCCATTGCCGTGCCTCTCGTTCCAAAACTGTGAGATAGGAGTGTTGAGAGAAGACAAGGCCTTGTGTTTTTGAAAAGAGACGGCGGATGAAAAGACAAAAGCAAAGGGGCAAGAGTGCTCTCTCTCACCTCTCCCTGTTGAATGTTTTGTCTGCTCAACAGCAGGACCCCCTCCTAACATAACACAAACCATGGGGGCTTTTGAAGTGGCAACGCAGACAAATATCTCACGAAAGCCATCAGAAGAGCAGACATTTATTAGATTATTCAAATGCTGGCTCCTGTCACGTGGTGGTGGAGATGGCAGAGCAGTGTTCATTTCTCTCTCACTAGGGGAGCTGGGGCTGATCAAACTCCACGCTACGCCACCTCTTCACCACACAGCTGTTCAAAGGCTGTGTGAATTTGATGTCTGTGCTTTAGTGTTTGTTTGTTTTGTTTTTGAAGGAGCCTGTTTGGTTCCTGAATAAATTGTCTGTATATGCCTAAGTAACGACGTCCAAATTGTACGGCTGCAGGAATGTTTTTGCAGGAATGTTTATGTAAAAAACAAACAAAAAAGTTCAATATTTAACATAATTTCAGACCTAAAAACTGCTTGGTTATTCTGTGTTATAATTTCCAGTGTAAAACTGCTGTCACAGTTTGTTTGAATGCCATTACCGAAGGAGGGAAAAAGATGTTGCTTCTTGGGAGACAAGTATGCGCAACACGTTTTCTTTTGTGGTAGACTTTCTCAGTCCCTCTCTCTAGCAGGAAATAATGAGCCTAGGATTAGCATTATCGATGTCCAAGGGTATGAAGACACAATCGAATGAGTAATCACCACATTAACACCCCTCTTTACCCTTAACCCCCATTTTGCAGTGAAAACAACACCTATAACATTCTGGTAGATTGTAATTGGTTACGAAGTGCAGAAACTGTGTAACATGACTGTAATTAACGTAGGAGGTAGACATTTAATTAAGACTAGATTGATGATTGCTGGTTTATTAAAATCCATGCAATCTGAAAGGATATATTAATAAGGGACAACTTTGCAATTGCAATAAAATTAAATTAGTGATTCCACTCCTGTTAAAATAAACATGCTATGATTGATTTGGAGTTTGAATATTATAAATTGAATGCATACTGTAATTTGCAGAGGGGACATTAAGAGTATGTTTCCTTTGCATGTTTTATCACAAACTATCAAAGAAGAGAATGAGAATGATACATTTAAGGCACAGAAATAGGCACAGTAAGGCACAGTAATTTGTTAATCAACAGCAAATGTACATGGAGAGAAAAGGCATATACACACACACGCGCACACGCACACGCACGCGCACGCGCACGCGCACGCGCACGCGCACGCACACACACACACACACACACACACACACACACACACACACACACACACACACACAAACACACACACAACTGTTTTCTTCTAAACAAAGCCAGCTGAGTGTAGCTGTGGCTGCTCCATAGCGGCTGTTCGGGGACTTCTATTTATCATTTGATTAGCTAACGCAGGACATCGACACTACCTCAAAACACATGGCAGTAAAGCCTCAGTAGAAAGCCTTTTGGTTTGTCGGCGCACTTAAAAACACATTAAAAGTAGCAGAGCAAATAAAACATGCTACCAGCTGATTGGGGAACAAAGCGAAAACAATCAGGAAAGCAAGGTTCTTCAAAGTGAGAATAAAAAAAAGAACGCATCTGATCCATATTAATGCAAAACCGTTTACGAGCCCAGCTTATCTTTTAATGTTTGCCCCCCCCCCCCCCCCTTTCCTTTTCCACTAAACGGGCACAATAATATTAAGCAGCCGTCAAAGCGTGTACATGATGTTTGCATTACATACGAGAGAATAAAGCGGGGTAAGATTAGTGCTAACGGCAGGGCCAACCCCGTACCTGGCACCACCTCATAGCTGAAGATCACATGGCCATCAGAGCACGCATGAAGTGCTCACTCAAGAGACGGCAGGTGCAACGATTTTCGTTATTTAATGAAATAAGCAACGTCGAGCAGATCATTTGCATTTTATCAACCAGGGAAATGGAATGAGTATTCCAATTCATATACTTTTTTTTTTCAGTTCGTTGCCATGACAAATAATGAAGTATACATCACAGTGGGCCCTGTGATGGACTGGCGACCTGTCCAGGGTGTACCCCGCCTCTCGCCCTGTGTCCGCTGGGATAGGCTCCAGCCCCCCCCGTGACCCTGTACAGGATAAGCGGTAAAGTTAATGGATGGATGGATGGACATCACAGTGGAGTTGAAACTATGTGTACTAGATGACAAGGTATTTTGGGCCTATGATCAGTGCAGCACTGATCACTGATCAGTTACATAACAATTCATACATCTATTCCAGCCCCAGGGCTCCTCACAACCGTCCATCAGCCTCCATTGATTCACCATTGATTTGCCCCTGCTTTGGGCCTATGATCAGTGCAGCACTGATCACTGATCAGTTACATAACAATTCATACATCTATTCCAGCCCCAGGGCTCCTCACAACCGTCCATCAGCCTCCATTGATTCACCATTGATTTGCCCCTGCCCTGATCAAAGCTCCGCCGCTGATACGTGCACGAGAGACCAATCCTGTTTATGATCTTCCCCGTTCCCCTGACGTTACTATGGTGTAGTCCTACAGTCCAGACCCTCCTGGAAAAGTCCCCCTCTCCACCCCTCCTCCCCATCCTTTTCTCTTTTTTTTTTAATTGCACCATCACCACCTGGTGTCCATTCACTTATTGATCGCCGCGGGCTACGGTGATCAGCTGTGGCTGGGGTTCAGTACTTAGCATGCGTAATGTCCCGGCGGTTCAAGAGGAACCGTCCAGAAAACGAAAAAGAAAAAAACACACCAAACAACCACTACCGTGCCCCCCCCCCCACCCCTGGATCTGCATGATGTCATCCTGGCTCGGCCTGGGTTCTATTAACCAATGCTCCACTGTCAGCGTTTACTAAAGATCAGCTTAACCCGCCAGAGAGAAGGTCAGACAGGACCTATGGGCCTGCTCTCCATCCACTGGAGACTCCCGCTCTCTGGCATTATGGCTATGTATCAACTCACCCACAACCCCTGTGCCCCTGCTGCTTCACAGGGCGGGCCTGCGCTGAAAATACCCCTGTTATTCATGCCCCCCCCACACGCACACACACACACACACTCCCTTTTCTCTCTTGACAGGTCGTGGAGCTACGTTGCCAATCCAGCCCCTCCTGGCCCTAATTCTGTCCCTCTCCCGTCCCCTTCCCCAGAATCCATCACTCTGGGACGACGACAATGGAACGGAGGGGGCAGGCCCATATGAGAGGGGGTGGGGGAGAGGTGGGGGTTGTGGCTGAGAGAGAGAGAGAGAGAGAGAGAGAGAGAGAGAGAGAGAGAGAGAGAGAGAGAGAGAGAGAGGTGGGGTCGCAGGGCTGGTGGAAGTGGAGAGGGACACGGAGCCACGCTGGAACGCCTCCATTCTCCTGGCTCTCAAAGGGCCGGGTCCAGGGGTTAATAGCGGGTTGAATGCTCCTTGCAGCCCCTTCCTCTGAGGCTGCCATATAGGTGGAGATGGGGCTCTCATTGTGGCCTTTGTATCAGAGCGCGGGGAGACAATGGTAGGGGACCTCAAAGCTCCGGGACTTACCTCCAAAAGGGCCGAAAAGTGGGGGGACGTGTGTGTGTGTGTGTGTGTGTGTGTGTGTGTGTGTGTGTGTGTGTGTGTGTGTGTGTGTGTGTGTGTGTGTGTGTGTGTGTGTGCACTGGGGTGTGCTGCTCGGCTCTTCAGGTCGGCTCAATGCCTTCTTTGAGTCTGCTTTGGGACGGGCGGACAAAAGAGAGGAGAGGGTGAGAGAGAGAATGGGAGTGTATGGGAAGAGGAGGAGGAAGAGGAGGAGGAGGAGGAGGGTGGGCATCGATCGCTAACCTGTGCGCGCCCCCTTGTAAACCCAGCTGAACTCTAAAGGGGAGTTCGCGCAGCCCCTGTCCTTCTCCTCCATTGAAACTCATTTAGGCTCCCTCTCTCATTAGCTCTCTGCCGTGTCAGACAGCGTAGCCTCATACAGTGTACAGGGAAGTCTGCACCCTGTGTTTCTACGTGGCTGCCATCATGCTGAATTTGATATCTATTGTGAATTTGACGAATGGTTAAGACCGTGTCAGGCGGAGGCAGCGCTATTAAACCTGTCTCCATTTGGAAAGTCTGGCAGTACAAAGGCCATCGCTATGCACCCACTGTACGGTTGTACTCGTGTTGTTTAAGTGTTTGGTCTCTCGATTTGACATGTTTTAGTATGCATCAATCTTCCAAAGAAGGACGTTTATACGGGGCCAAAATTCAGCGTTTTAAACGTTCATGTCATGCTTTGAAAACAGTCAACGAGAAAATAAGGTTTTCCCTCAGACAAAACAATCAGACTCCAAACTCTTACGGCGCTTAATCAAATCCGTCTGGCAGTACATTTTACACTGCAAGGCCCATTACTTCTAATTGGGTTCTAATTCGGCGACCGCAAATCAACAGTGGCATGGGGGCGCTTGGCGTGGAGTGGGGGTTAGCTTAAGGTAAAAGTGAGGTGAGACCGAGAGAACAGTGGTGCCCCATATCAATGCCTCACGGCCCTTTCAAACAAGCCCCGGGTCCTTAGCCTCTCATCTGGGTTACATCCAACCCTCTGGTTGAACCAGAACACAAAACGAAGTGCTTCTTTCGTATGGCACCCAGCTATACCTGCTCGTTGGAGTTTTATGTTCGGCTAATGACGCTCGTTTCAGTTCTCGTTTCGTCTCCGCCGTCGACCGCGGTGCCCTCACGTTCCACTTTCCACCGTGCCCTTTGCTATAAAAGTGCAAAGTGCCTGTGCCCTTGTACAGCGGCGCCAAGTTTCCAGCGTTCGGACAGACCGGCCTGTACAAGTCGCGGCGAGGATTGATGGGGGTTTTAAAACAAACACACCGCGGAACACCACTGGAGCCCGCGGGTCCCTGGACGTCTGCCTCCGCCCGTGGGTTTGGGGCCAAAGACGACCCGCCGTTCAGGCTGCGGCCTCCACCCGGCACGTTACCCAGCACCTTGTTTCTCTTAGGGACCTCTGCGGAGTCTGAGACTTTTCCACGGAGTTGAGGAGTAGCTATGACATTTTGCAATCGGTCCACAATAGCCGAGCAGATGCCAGACGAGGACAGAATGGAAATCGGGACGTGATTTTTTTGTTGTTTTTCTGAACAAAAGTGTCTTGTGTATCACGGAGTCGTGCTTACATGGCAAGGGATAGGCCACGCAGCGAACAGCGTCTGATTCGTAACACATGAGAGCACTTTTTGCCAGCGCAGAGGAGAGTGAGTTAAGTGGAGAGTGGAAAGGCAATGTGAGAGCCTGAAAAATTGGGAACCAAACGGCGTCGGGCCAAGGTATGAAACCATTAGGCCTAATCAATCTCCCATTATCCGCTCCTTAGAGTGTGAGAGGAAAACCTAATCCCATTGTCTCTCCTCCTCCCCCCTCCACTCTGCAACCCTCCTCCTGTTAGAGGATCTCGAGGGTTCACACCACTGGAACCAAGGCTCCCCCCTGGAAAAAAACAATGGCCCTTCCATCTTTTATGAGGGGGACCAGGACAATCGTTTCTCTTCCGCTCTCTTTTGCCCGCTCTAATTGAGTTCCGCTGTCAGCTGCTGGAGCAAAGCCCCGCGAAGGAGGAACGGCCCTCCCTATAGGATAGTCATTCTCTACTGTGCGACTCTCCGGCCAGCTGAATGGGACTCCTCTCGATCCCCTTTCCTTTCCTCCCCTCTTCAGCCCTGCTGATCCTCTGTCCCGTTGGCTAAGACAATGTGTTTTGTTTAGTTTTTTTGTTTTTTTTACAGGGAGTCATTAAAAGGAGTTAATGACTGATTTCGATGGCACTTTGGAAGGAGGCGGGGTCTTATTGTCTTGCTGCGCCGGTGAAAGGGAAAGTTGTTTCTGGCTCAAGAGGTCGCGGAGGATTAGAGCGCTCCTTGCCTCAGCGAGCGGAGGGATCGCCTCTTTCATTCTGCTCACTCGCATTTGCATCCAAATGTCCCTCAGTTATTTAAGTTTCTTTAGGCCAATGGACTGGCCATTTGCATTTGATTTGTGTGCTTTTTTTTGTTTTTTGCTTCAGTAGTGTAAGGCCAACTTTACAACGTGGCAATGAATGATTACGCTGAGGGATTTAAAAAACAAATTTAGGAGATTAAGACTGAGATGTTTTATTTTGGGGGGGGGGGGGGTAAAGTTAATTAAGTTAGTCTGTTTATACGCCAATAGGGAAGACATAGAACTAGCAACCATAGCATGCCAGAACTGTATGATTTTAACATGAACTTTGCTTAAAGCATAACTGTATCCTTGTTGGACTTTAGCAACACTTTACTTCCTGCTATGTGGAACACCACCACAAGGACGTCAGCGGAACACCAAAGAAGTTGACGCGACCTCTCAGCTGGGACCGTCCAAAGGTCATGACCCCCCTTGCTGGTCGGGCACAGCTGGCGTGCGCGAGCAGCGGAGCGACGGGGAAAACGAGGCACCGTCATCATCGCCGAGGCCCACAACCACCGCCGTGCTCTCCACCTGCCGTGGCCGCGGAGGAGGAGAACCCATCCCGGTCCAGGGGAAGCTCCTGCAGGGAAACCCCACGACACCACAAAGAGCCCCCGTGGACTGTCCAAGCTGCTACAAATTAGACAGAGGACAGCCCTCGGTGAGGCCAGTCATTAGCATATAAAGAGATGAGATGAGAGCGCGGGGGTAGGAAAGGGATACGGGGAGGAGGGGGGGGGGTGTCTTGTGGTGCCCTGCGGCCCTGGGTAACGACCGCCTAGGGGCCCTGCCGGGCTCCCTGAACGCACGGTGACCACGAGGTGCCCAGACGCTGTCGTTCGTTTGTCATTGCTTACCTGGAGGCTATGGCCCACTGGGGGAGGGTGTGTCTGACGAGGGGGGGGCAGGTGGGGGAGTGAGAGGGGGGGGGGGGGCCTCTGGCTTGGTGGAGGCAGCTGGGAGACTGTGCCCTGGGGGCACAGAAAGTGCAGCGAGTGCAACATCATTATCCCGCCGGCCTAATTATTACCAACACAGTCGTTCTGTTACTATCGGTCGCTCTTTACCACCGTCGCTGTCATCATCATCAGTTGCCATGGGTCCTGTTCGTCTTCTTCATCGCCGTCGTCTTCCTCCTTGTCGTCGATCGGCCCAACGCTCGCAGCGCCACTCGGCCTTGGCAGCAGCTGTGAATTGGCTGGTTCCAGCTCCAGTGACGTCGATACCAGTTGAACCACCTCTTACAGTACTCCCTCCGTAGAAGGTCAAACGAGACGCCGGGAGATCGATTCCTGTCACCAGTCCTGACCAGGGAGAACATCATTAAAAGGCAGTTAGTGTTAACGAGGGTCGCGTCCCCATGTCCCATCACGGTTAGCGTCAGCTCAATGGAGTGTCGTGTGGGAGCTTCCTAGCCTGTTCCCATTGATTACTACAAGAACAACAGCAGAGCTATCGAGTCCTCCCAATCCGGTTCAATATCGGTTCCATTTAATGAGCGTCGACGCGCTGAAAAGGACTCTTACAGGTAATAGGACAATCGCTGTCCGTCGTCTGAGTTTGTATCAAACTCGAGTGCCTGCCGTTACACAAAAGGGTCTAGATCACATAAAATAGACATATTTAGAAAATGGAATATATAAACTTAAAAGAAATATAAAATTACAGTCGGTACTGTATAAATTCCTGGAATTACTTTTGGGCTAACATTTTGGAACTCACGTCCAACTCGTTGATTTTTCTGTGCGACCAGCTGTTGTTCATTCCCAGTTGTCACCCAAAGACTTGTGGTCCCTTTGTTCATTACACTACCATCATTGTATAGACACATTTATCTAAAGCCACTTACAAATCATGCATTTTTTCTTCTGCTTCCCTCGTCACCAGCTATGTCTCCATCCCTCCGGAGGAAGAGGAATGGCCCTCCATATTGATCCTGGTTTCTTCCCTGCCCTGTTACCAATGATTTGTTGTAGGGCCAGACAGCTGTACACCCCTGATGTACCGGCTCCGTGATGGACCGTTCTAGGCCTCGCTCCCCCAAGCTTCGCTGACAAGAGGTGAAGACAGATAGGGAATGTGTGTGTGTGTGTGTGTGTGTGTGTGTGTGTGTGTGTGTGTGTGTGTGTGTGTGTGGATGTGTGGGTGTTTGTTTGTGTGGGTGTTTGTGTGAGTGTGTGACTATGTGTGTGTGTGTGTGTGTGTGTGTGTGTGTGTGTGTGTGTGTGTGTGTGTGTGTGTGTGTGTGTGTGTGTGTGTGTATTCGACACATTGGAACTCAGAGGCATTCAAGCTATCATGCCCCCTCAAAAATTACTCAGTATTACAAATAAATATTTCATCACCGTGTTCCAGTATGGCTTTCCACATCCACTTAGAGACTTTGACAGATGACATATGGCTCATTGTCTGCTGCCGCCTTTGTGTCGCACTGCAACGGGATTCCTAATGACTTCTTTAATTACAAGGACGCCTGGAGATACCGCTCCCCTGGAACAATGGCCCCCACTGACTACGCTACCCACAGTGCAATTAGCTCGGGACACAACATCCTGGTGTGCGCCTCTCAGCCTGCACCTGAGACTAACGACTCGGTAATCTGCTATCAATTATCTGTCCTTCAGGTCCAGCATCCCACCCCTCTTCCTCTTTCCTCCTTCCTCTTCCTCCTCCTTTTTTCTTCCACTTCTGCAGCGCTCCGGCAAAACGTCATCGCCTCCGTGATTAACACCCCTCCGTCTCTGTAAACCTCCTCTTTTATTTATCCCTCCGTCCATCCTGCCCGGCTTAAACACTTCCCTCTGTTTCCAGTGGGCCTTGTTTACTTCCTAGAAGTAGGGCCCCCGTCCGGAGTGTAAGGTCCCAACCCCCCGGGGCTCCCCACACGAAGCCTTTCAACTATCTCAAGCAGTGTGGGCCACTGTCAGACAATATGTGTGAGTGTGTGTGTGTGTGTTTGTCGTCGTCTTCCGTTGGGATTCTGTCGTCTTATTCCGGCTAAAAGATGTTTTGTTTTTCTTTTCGGGTCTGGAATGCTTTTTGCAGCCTCTCCCCAGAAAGCTGTTTGCATTTATGAATACAGAGCAGTGTCTTCCCTTGTTAAAGACACGAGGACACTCATAACAAGAGACAGGGTGGGATGAAGAAGTGACCAGACTGCGCTTCCAGTCACCAACGCGTCGTGCCTTTTGTGGAACACAAACTTAATCACCATCCTTATTGTTCGCAGGCAGGAACTATACTTTAAGCCCGACGTTACTTCAATGGGAGGCCGAAAATGCACTTAGCGCTTCTGCTTGAAGCGGGGAGGTGTGGCCCCCTACCTCCACCCCGTGGCCCGGGTGTCCACTCTTGAGTGGTGGAGGAGGAAGTCTCCAGATGGTTTAGCACTTGTCAGCGTGACCCCCCGTGACCCCAGATGCTGTCCAGATGCAGGTCAACGGTGGAGTGCAGGACTCTGTCTGAGTGACATACGGCCCCTCGTAAAAAATAAATAAATATAAAAGGAAGAAAAATCCCAGCGGGAAGAAAGGAAAGAGGGTGAACCCAAGACCGAATGGGCCGCCCGGCTGTGAAATGGCTCGATATTTTCAATTTGGTGTTTTTTCCGGCCCGTCCTTTGGCCCGGCGAGGCCGGACTCTTGTGGCGGGGCGGTGGGTGAGGCCGACACGTTGGCCTGAAGTGGAGCAGGTCAGCGGTGGGGTGACCCCCTAAAACCATGGCAACGAGGGCCTGCTCTGCCTCAGCGGGAAGCCGTGAATGGCAGGTTTTTGTCGAAAAAAACAAAAAAATAACACACCTCCTTTGTAAAAAGAAAATCTCTCTACTCTCAGCAAAGCCATTAACGCTGCACACAGCAGGTGGTGTACCATGTTAAAGACTGAGATGATCGATTTCAATCTTGTTTTTAGGTCCAATAATGTGTTTTCTAAGTTGTGTGTAACATTGGTCCTCATTCACCAATTTACTGTAGTTCTTGCTTAGATTTGTTGATACTATTGATATCGATCATCTCGTCTGACTGGGGGTAAATAGGAACAAATCTTATTTCCCAAAAAGTTGAACTATCCCTTTAATAACCTCACGTTAAGATAGGTTTGGCTGGTCTCGTACTGTCGTGACTCCAGGTCATTCCCCACCAGCTAGTGTGAACCACAGCGCCTCAGTGCGCACTGTAAAGAGAAACCCCGGTGTCCCTTTAATTGAGCAGAGAACGCCGTTACACATTCTTTGACTCTACACGGACATTTCTGCTGAACCTCACAGTGAAGTGCCCGCGTCTGTAGCGAAGCAAAACAGCTGAGAGAGGTGCAGGTGGTCCACGACAAGAAGCCCACCTGCCTCGCACATCCCGTCGTCTCTTATATAAGACCATCGTGTCGTAAATGCTTGTGGATTTCCTTATTAATTAACCGCCCGGGTTTCAGCGGTCCCTGAGCGCCGTTGGGGGGGGGGGGGGGGGGGTTGGTGACTGGACTAATAGACATAGAAGCTCTGTAATGGCACGGAGGACACAGACGTTATTCTTTAGCCCCAGGAGTCCAACCCCCAAAACACCCCCTCATCCCCCCCACGGTCGAACCTATGGTCCATTTTTTAAGCAACGGCCATGAAAGTCAACGAACCATAGGAATATGTTTGCCATATGGCCTTTGATTGTGAGACGGAGGAGTGGAGGGAGAAAGGGGGGAGATGGAGCATAAAGGGAGGGTCGCGGGGCGGGGACCCCGAATTCCCCTGATGCCGCGAGGGGCCACGGCGGTCTCTGCAAGTGGCGGTGGTGTGAACATTATCCAGACGGTGTATGTGTGTGTGTGTGTGTCTGTGCCTGTGTGTGTGTGTGTGTGTGTGTGTGTGTGTGTGTGTGCGTGTGCGCGCGTGTGTGTATGTGTGTGTGTGTGTGTGTGTGTGTGTGATTTACAGCTCTGACCTGCAACTGTAGCTGAGTTCCTGTGATGAGGGGGGCGTTTTGATGTCGGCTCTGAAGGGCAAGCCGATGGGGGTCAGAGTAACCCCTGGTCCTGTACGGCCCGTACATTATCGCAGGGCTAACCGCTCGGATGGTTCACACACACACACACACACACACACACACACACAGATAGATGCTCACATCCACACGTACACTTTTAACAGATAACTTTGAGTTGGAGTGTAAATTCAATGCGCGGAATGAATCTGAATATTATTTGTATAACATCCAACAACAAATATTTATTGATGTAGCTGTTTCCATGTGTCGACTTTTGTTTACCTCGTTTTGAATAATGCTTAAGTCCTTCTGCCTGCTTGCCTGCCTGCCGCATGCCTGCCAGCCTTGTCTGCCTGCCTGCCTGCCTGCCTGCCTGCCTGCCTGCCTACCGCCTGCCTGCCAGCCTTGTCTGCCTGCCTGCCTGCCTGCCTGCCTACCGCCTGCCTGCCAGCCTTGTCTGCCTGCCTGCCTGCCTGCCTACCGCCTGCCTGCCAGCCTTGTCTGCCTGCCTGCCTGCCTGCCTGCCTACCGCCTGCCTGCCAGCCTTGTCTGCCTGCCTGCCTGCCTGCCTACCGCCTGCCTACCGCCTGCCTGCCTGCCTGCCTGCCTGCCTGCCTGCCTGCCTGCCTGCCTGCCTGCCTGCCTGCCTGCCTTGTCTGTCTGTTTGGCTGGTTTTGCGTCCTTATCTCCCAGCAGCCCCTTTCCCTGTGTGGGACCAGACTCGTTCGTTGTCCGGGGATTCCCAGACACTGCAGCTATGTGGGCACGGTGGGCCAAGCTTAGCTTGGACAATAAAACACCACCACCCACATTATCTCGTTAGCCCCAACGCTATCAGAGCCGACTCGCTATCTCCTGATTGGTCGGTGAGAGGGACTCCACGAGAGGAGATTACAGCGTTTCTCTTTGTTCTACAAATCGCTCCGTACGCCAAGTAGATTAATGGTGATTGGCCTCTCTTTTTTTTTGTCTCTGATTCAGGCTCGTCCATTAGGCGGGCGGGGGGAGGGAGGGAAGATACAGCCCTGTAATTAGGTTCACTAATCACTTTCTGTAGGCTTGTGACTCTGCCTTTTTGTCTCATCATGTTTCCGTTGCCGTGCAAACCGCTGCTCCGCCACTGTTCCACTTATCGGGCTCATCCTTTTTAGCTCGGCCTTTTATAAAGAAGACTGATCTCATAATTAAAGGGGGTCGTATAGACGTGCATGAAGTCTAATTAAATCAAAATGTGGAGGCACTTATCGAAGTGCGTCCTAGCTCTTTGGAGGTCAAGATGTCATCTGACTGCCGTTGTTTTGCACTGCAAAGTGGATTTAGTTTAAATACAACACTGGGAAAAAAATAAGTTTCACACTTGCAGTTTCACCCTTTGACCAGACAGTGGCAGAGTAAGGTGCCAAACTGAAGCACAGATCAGTAAAATGCATGTTATGTACAAATGGCACATTCAATATATTTCCCTCAGATAGGAGTTACATTTCTCAATCTGTGTGTGTGTGCTTTTAAGTGTGTTCAGTGTATTGTTGGTACGCATTGGTTTGTAACCGTGTACAATAGAGTGCGTACAGAGAGTAGAGTCAATCTGTTTTTGGAGAGTGGAATAGGATCCATTGTCCAAACTATCTTTGTGGCGTCCAATGAATAGTGGCTATTTAGAATGTGACGGGGCGCCTCAGAACTTTGCTGAGGGTTTCTTTCCCATTGGACGCAAAGTTATTGTCTGGAGTTATTGTTTATGACAGCCTTTCGTTGGCTTTTTAGTGCCTGGCGCGTATCAGTCTATCCTGGATTAGTCTGTACTGGACCCTGTGTCTGTCTGCTTGTCCAACAGGGTGACCGTCAACGCCATGGTTCATAGCCATTAGAATACTTTCTCTTTGTTCTTTCTTTGTATTATTTGTCCTCCATTTTGTCCCGCTGAAGCCAAAACCTTCTGTTAAGTTTGGGCCGAGCAAGGCGCCGGATTGATAAATCAAGCATTTATCATGCGTGTCTCTCAATCTACCTACCTTACAATGTATTGTGTGTGTGTGTGTGTGCATGCGGTTGAAAGTGTGCCGCTGGCTGTCTTTAAGTACCATGGCCCAGTGCCAGTGTTATTCGCTGCATATAGACCCGAGAGATTCCTATCACCACCCCTCCGAGAGCGGCTTGACTGAATTCCCCAAGCGGGCGGAGGGGACACGCTTTGAGCACCCTGTGTGGCATGTGCCCCCTTCCGTGCTCCGCGCCTCCACCGCATGACTCACCGTCGTTGGCACCGCCACATGTAGGACCAGCGCAGAGGGTTAGGGTTAGGGTTAGGGCCACCACGGGTGTTATGGTTATGGTTAGGGTTAGGGTTAGGGTTAAGGTCATGGTTAGGGCCGCCACGGGTGTGCCGGTGTCGGCGGGAGGATTATCCAGCGCCACGAGACCACTGTTCTTTTTTAACGATCCTCCGCGGGGGTCCCTGCCTTGCTCGGTGCAGCTCGCTGCCCAGGACGGCCACGTGAGTTTCACGACTTGTACGGGAGTGTCAAGTGGACGTCACGTGCACGTCACACACACATACACACACACACACACACACACACACACACACACACACCACAGCTGGTAAAAGGTGCATTCCGTGATGTGTGCGTCATCGGCCGACCCCTGGTCACCCACAGATAGAGGGGGTCCGTTTCCGCTCCACCGCCCGCTCTAAATCAGCCACAAAGCCGCTGTCCGTCCGATCGGCCCCGCGGCCGGCCGGCCCTCCCCTCGTGCCCCCACCTCCTCGCCCGCCGCCAGCTACACGACGGGCCCCCTCAGTGCGAGCGCATGTTTGCGTAAGTGATAGTGACGGATGGGACGGAGGCAGAAGTTGATTTAGTCGCGGAGTTCATCAGCTGCCAGCGTTCCTCTTGGTGTCGATGACATGATGGACGCCCCCCCCCCCCCCCCCCCCGTCAGGTCGGGGGTCAGATGTGGCGAGGCGATGACCTTCGGGAGCGGTCTTGACCTTGAGGACGGGCTGGTGAGGGGACCCAGAAGGCTGGTGGGCTTCAATAAGGCCTGTCGTGTCTCACATGATGAATGAAGGGAAGGGGGTCACTGGGGAGAAAGAGGGGGGGGGGACACCCTGTCCGTTTGGATCCGCAGAGAGGAGAGGAGAGGCTGAGAGAGACCAGAACCTGCTCCTGTGCTCTGGGGAGAGGCAGAGTGGAGAGGTGGAGAGGAGAGGTGTAGAGGGGCCTGAACCCACTGCTGGGTTATGGCTGGTTCCGTAGTGGCCAGGGATCACGTTCTTAAACCAGCCCGGGCGCCCACGGAGGGTTATTGGACTCACTAGAGGGAGAGAGGTTGTTGTGTGTGTGTGTGTGTGTGTGTGTGTGTGTGTGTGTGTGTGTGTGTGTGTGTGTGCTCCTGCACGCGTTCATTCACGAAAGCGCAGGTCACCGAGCAACCACGTACAGTATTTGCCAGCTGCACGTCCTTGTCTATTTAGACTTACCCCTCTCCTCGATTCTGTTACGCGCAGAGAAAATGATTAACGCTACAAATCATCCTGGCCCCTAAGAAGAAGATCCTCCACTACTGGTGATAGCAAGCAGATGTTGACGGGCCCAGGAAGAGACTCGGCAACCCCCCCCCACACACACACACACACACACACCCCACACCCTCCCCCAGAAAATAAAAGTCCATTTGCCTTGCATGAGCCTTAATTGTGTGTGTGAGGCTGAGGGCCCCCGACCCAGCCACCTTGTCCCTGTCGCCCCCGCGTCCGTATCACCCTCCCAGGGAGCGGTGATAGATGAAGGTGGACCTTCTGTTTGCGTCTGCTCTCATTGTGCTCCAGAAATTAAAAATGAATCTCCCCTCGGACTCCCAGGGAAAAAGAGGGAGGGGGAGACCATACATGGGGATTAAGTGATTACTTCAAAGTCTCGTCCTTGACCCCGTGACTAAGGGGGGCATCGGACAACGCTGTGGTGAGACGACCAGTCGCACGGACGACCAGTCGCACGGTGACGAATTGTGGATCATCGTGACTTATTGATGGTGTGTGTTTTTTTTCGGGGCGTCTTTTGCGAGACGATTTGTGAACAATCACAGGGGAGGATTGGGGAAGGTAGGCCCAGCTCAGCAAGCATCACACACATCATAAGAGCGTTTTTGAGAAATGAATAGTGCCTTAGGGGGAGGTACACATGGAGTTCACCCTGTTTAAATCTAGACCTCCATTACGTCTACCGGGCAGGTTGAACAATGGGGGCCACGACTCACTGCTGATCCGTCACCATCACGATAGACAAATTCGATTGGACCACTCCACAAAAAAAAAGGTTTGTGTATGATGATGATGATGATGATGATGATGATGATGATGACGTTGATCAGGTTGACGTCTAACGATGATGAAGGTGATATTGATGGATCTGTCTATTGTCTGTCTGGTCTGTCCACGTGCACATCTGCAGTCATTTGCGTCCGGTGGCTGTGAGCGATGGATGGCCTGGGGGGGGTGTGTGTGTGTGTGTGTGTGTGTGTGTGTGTGTGTGTGTGTGTGTGTGTGTGTGTGTGCGTGTGTGCGTGTATGCGTGTCTGTGAATGTCGGGGTTCATTAAAGTGTAGGTTCACTTATACATACACCCCCCAGGCCTTCAATGAGAGGGTGGCAGGGGTGAAAGGGTGAAGGCTTGAGGCATAGTTGATCAGATTACAGTGACAGAGGTGAACCCATGAGGGTCACACATGCTATTGCCTTCACCTCCCTTCCATAAGGGAAGAGGATACTGGGGTGAAACCTTTCGCTGGTAGTCACCACTCTCAGTCACCACTCTTTTCTATCTGAATGTTCTGTATTTGTCTCTTTGAAATACACAGCTTATGCTTTTTGTACTCTCTTCTCTTTGTCTCCGGTTAAGGTCATCCACTATGTTGTCCATCAATAATTGATAAGGTAATTGTGAGATTTTTTTTCTTTCTTCAAATTAGGAGCCATTTGTCTTGTCCTCGCCCACTGATGATGTGCGTTGTGATGTTAAATCCACCAGTGTGATGGGACAAAGGAGGCGGAGCATCATTAGACTGACGGAGAGGTTCACCGAGACCAGACGAACGAGAGAAATGACTGTCTGCTTTTCTACGTCGGCGGGCAGACTCCTCTCATCATGGGAATGCAAATGACATGGCGCCTCCCCTTGTTTACCAACAAGCTGTGCTCCAGGTCTGTGATGATCCGAGTTAATGACCTTTTCTCGTTCTTCAACAGTGCAAAATGATTTGCAAAACCCTCTGTGACACGTTAGGAGTCACCCCAACCTTCCTTAGTAGATGTAATTCTGAAATCTCACCACACTGTGGCAGTGTATGCAAAGATTCCATGTGTCTGCTCGTTTACTTCTGCCGTCCAGTAGATGGCACAACTTTTAACACAATGACGTGTTTGCGCAAGGCATTCCACATGAGAGAAAGGCACTTTGATGGCATACACAAATGCACGCACGCACGCTCGCGCGCGCGCACACACACACACACACACGCACGCACACACACACACACACACGCACGCACACACACACACACACACACACACACACACACACACACACACACATCACACAGACGCATATACACACACACACAACATACAGTACACAATACACACCCACACAGTCTGTGTCCCTATTTTACCCGGAGAAATGTCAAGTATGGCAGTGGGTCAGAGTGACCTCCCAGGCCTGCAGCAGGAATCCCACTCTGAGCGGGGGAGAGTACTCTTTCATGGTCGGAAAGTCATCGCTCGGACAAGTCAGCTGATTCTCCACTGGCGGTTCCATTGCTGAATGCATTACAATGGCTAGGCCTTTGGCTGTCCCGAGACGTGGGCTAAGTCAGTCGTTTTCTTTTTACTGAAGGCGCGTTGTTATGACCATAATGCGTTGCCATGGGTGCACTCTGTAAACGTATCCAAATAGGACTATTTTGCTAAATAATTACAGTTCTTATTAGATCATTATCATCTTAAAAAGGTTCTACATGGCATGGAAAGAAAACCATGCGTAATAATAATAATAATAATAATAATAGACATCCTTATTGATGGTCAGTACATCCTTTATTAATTAGCTTTGGTAATATAATGAATGAATACTCAAGAGGACTCACAGAAGAACTACTGCTTTACAGACAAAACAACTGAAAGGGCAGCCTTCATTAAAGAAATGTCTTCTCTTCTAACTGAACCCTGGTAAATGAAACGTCAACGCTACAGTAAGTTGCACAACAAGCACAACATAAGGACATAGATGATTATCTTTGGCTGGATATCCATTCTCTATTTACAACGTAGCCCTCGGCTGATTATAGAACCTTTCAGGTGGACCAACCCAAGTGGCCCGGCTGGTTTGGCTGCTGACAGTGAAACCGTAGCTGCATGTTCAGGATGACAGGCATGGCGAAGCCCCTGGTCCTCCTGGTCTGAGAACACTATGCGCAACTCAAAACCCAGGGCTGTCACGCGCACACACACGTTGAGTTAGAGCCCCTACGGACTGTCAGGGACGACTCAGCCCATCCTATGGATGGCTCATGCACATGTTGGGCAGTCTGTTCACTACCGTGTGCACTAATCACATCACGAGTGTCTGTCTGTCTGGGATAGGTTATTGTTCTGTTGAAAGATCCATGGCAGACATGCTGTCGCGTTTGGATTCACTTTAATGGCGGACGATAATCTACGATATCAGCAGTTGCAAATTGACATGTACAAGGATCCCACCTAACGTGGCTCCAACTGTTCTGTGAGTGATTTACTAGATTACAAGGGTCAAAAGACAACGCCATATAAGCAAATAGCATAACTTGGATTATGCCGTAGTATAATACAGAACATCATTATATGCCACCACTCCCTCTCTTAATTAAATACATTGTGGGAATAGTAAGCTCTTTCCAATTTTTTGTTTAATTGTTTGTTTAATTGAATCAGTTGTCAGGATAGATTGTCATAGACATGTCATGAACAAAATATAAACAATGTGTTATCCGAAAGAAGAAAAAAAAAATCTTAGACTTCCCTAGGCAGACTGCAGCATGTCAGAGTTCAAGTATGTAAAACAGACATTTGTAACATAACTGCACACCTTAACTTTCCTTTCCCTCTCCACAATACAACTGCTGTGAGTTCCCACGTGAATCCTGTCCGCTCTTCTCTTCTATGGCTTTTGTTTGGCTTATTATTCTTGAATTTGTTTTGGCTGCAATGCCCAAATATAATGTTATTACAGTAGAACATGCAGGGTTGGTAATCTTGCCTTTTTTTACTGGTCATACATGTAAAACAAGCACAAGGATAACCTCAAGGAAGACATGCCGATAGAGCGAACATGTAATACTGACATTCCAAATAGACATTTCAACTCGACTTAAATGCCTTTTTATTTTCTCTGAACATATTCTTTGGACAGCAGCTGAACAGTTAAACTTGTCTATAGGATTTGAGATCAAAATCTTAAATAGAACAAGTTATTAGGCACGTTACACACAAGTTTATTTCTCACGGACACGACTTACTTTGCGTCAATTGGTTTGACCCTACGGCAAATCCTAAACGATTGCTATCAGTTATAGGAATGGTAAATATGTAGCACCGTTTATTTGTTGAAAATAAGAAATAGAAAAAATAAACGCAAAAATAAAAATGCTAAGACTTCTAATTGTACACATTGACAAGGACCACACGTGCGTGTAATGGTTGTGTTTAACTTATTAGCTTATTTCCATGTTACCGCACCCCTTCTTTTGTAACGCAAGCTCATTGATACAAATTTGAATCCATCTATTTTTAAACATTTTGGTTAAAATACTTCAAATTACGCCCTTCTTTGGCTTGTTAACCCCCAAAAGAAATGAACACAAAACCATTGCGTCTGATTATTGTATCGTTAACAAATATTTAGGCACTTAATCAGCTAAGAACAAAGCTCCTTCGAGTATCGTTGTAGACAGAGCAACACAACAACTATGTACATATATGTAAAAAGTGTTATAAATAGGTTTTAAACCATAGATACTATATACATCTTCAGATTCAGACAGTATGGGTTGTAGTTTCGAGTCGATTGTCGCTTTCATCGGGCTGTGGTGGACTCTCTCCCTGGTGACGCAAGCAGGACACTCGGGGCCTCAGGACGTATTCTCCTGAGGTCGGGTGTCACTGTGTTCGGGCAAGGGCGGGGGTGATGGGGGGTGGGTAGGGGGGGGGGGTGATCATTCCCGCTTTCTCAAGATGACGTAGATGATGCCGCTGATGAAGGCCAGGGGGAAGGCCACCCAGGCCAGGATGTAGGCGTAGCCGAAGCCCTCCGTGGCTGCCACCCAGAGCGGACTCATCAACGTGTAGATGATGGCCGCGCTCATCACAAACAGACCTGGAGCAAACAGGAGGAGAACGGAGAGGTTCAGAAAAAGAAAAGAAAACAATAACCCTGGTCCCTTCAGTATGACACGGAAAAGAACGTGTGCTGTTGGCTCCTTTTATGAAAAGAAACGTGATGGACGGAAAGAAAGAAAGAAACACAGAGAGAAACGTTGACGGGGAGAGGGGGGTTGAAATGAAATCAGTGCCTGGCATTAGATTTCACCATGTAAGACAACAGTCCGTGCGTGATGCTAGTGAGTCTGTCATGGGGTCAACCCTAGCTGTCAGAGCGTGCGGAAGGGTAACCAATGGTTCCTAGATGGGCCCCACCCTTCCCCTCTGACATCACTGTGTGAGCGTGCCCATCAAACTGTGAACAAGCCCTTAGCTATAAACCTCACTTCCTCATGTGTCATTCTGGAGAGGTGCCAGCAGACCTGCCCCCCTCGCTTGGTGTCTGTGGTTCATTCACACACACACACACACACACACACACACACACACACACACACACACACACACACACACACACACACACACACACGCACACACGCACGCACACACGCATCACTGGCAGTCCTGACATCTCAATTGTCTATGTGCCAGGGTGGTGCCAACCGAGGGCAGGCGGGCGTGCGGGTGAGCTCATGTATGCCAGCTATTGTGATACCCGACCACCCCCAGGTCTCCCCTGGCACTGGCTGCTGTGCCAACCTGGGAGCGGGGCAAAGGGCTGCCAAGCGGGGGCAACAATACAACGAGGTGTCACGTCATACAGCCAAAGGGCAAGAGGAACAACGGACAAGAAAACTCAATTACACCCGGCTCTCTTTCTGTACTCTAACAAAGGCAATGTGTGTGTGTGTGGGGGTCTGTGGGTCTGTGGGCTTGTGTTAATGCGCACGCGTGTGTGTGTGTGTGTGTGTGTGTGTGTGTGTGTGTCCGTCTATGTGTGTAACTGTGCACGTGTCTTGCATGTGCATAAGCGTCCACCTGCACTTCAAGCGTGACCTATAGCCTGGACCCAACAGATGGTGTGCTGCTGGAGTCCAAAAAAAGGCCTTTTCTCACGCATTTCCACCAGCATTAAAACACGACGTCTACGCTCTGAGCACTGTGCCGTCCCTGGACCGGTGCCAAGGGGGGAAGACCATCCAAGGGGGAACTCACTGGCAAGGATCTGGAAGGTTCCGGTGAGGAAGAAGCGTCCGCCCTTCTGCAGAGTGAAGAGCTGGCAGAAGAACAGGAAGAGGGAGATGATGCTGAAGATGATGGACAGGATCATGAGAGCCTGCACCGCCTGGATCCACTCTGAGAGGAAGAGAGAGAGGAGGAGGAGGAAGAGAGGGGGCGAGGAGGGACAGCGTGAATGCATCCGCCATCACCGTGCACACGCAAACATTTCAACGACACATTTCAAAGCTACCGCAATGCATATTCTCCGCTCTTCTCATACATATTCTCATACATGAAATAACTTCTATTTTGGAGACCCATCAAAGGCCTGTTTCTATTCAGCAACATTTTCTTTCTCGTTATCTAGTGATTTGGTTAGTGGCGAGGAGCTGCATTTCCTGCTGCGAGTCAAGCTAAGGAAACAGCCAGGCCTTTGCCCGGAATCCTAAATGGATCCATAACAACAGCGGGGCCCCCAGGTATCACGTTCCTGAAAGCCTGCTACACAGAGGCCCCTAACACTTAAGTGGACGATATTGATTCCCCGCTAGCCTCTGCAAGGCCAGGCCACAGCCAGGCACAGTCAGTCCAGTCTCTGCCCCTTATCAACAGGCGAGCGTGGCCACCGTGTCTGTCTGTTTGTCCCAGTATTTAGAGCCAAGCTACGGCATCCCAGGATTCCCAAGCAGGGCCTATTTCTTGTCGGAGGGTATGTGGTGCGTGCGGCCCGCTGGGGACTCCTCAGGTTTCTCTCTC
This sequence comes from Galaxias olidus, assembly GCA_026901105.3. Classification (NCBI taxonomy): domain Eukaryota; kingdom Metazoa; phylum Chordata; class Actinopteri; order Galaxiiformes; family Galaxiidae; genus Galaxias; species Galaxias olidus. Next base: position 162,763 of record JAPMUY010005317.1, on the reverse strand, counting down.
TCTCTCTCTCTCTCTCTCTCTCTCTCTCTCTCGCTAACAGAGTCCATTCCTGACAGTTCTCTCCTCTCATGTTCAGCTGTGTCCGCTGCTTCACTCTTTTAGTGGCTGGCCTTCACCTGCTACTGCACGGAGTGGATCTGAACCACAAACCTCAGGACCACACAGAAGACACTGTTGTGGGAGGACAGCCCTCTTGGAGGATAATAAGCCATGCATAAGGCTAAACTAGCCTGAGCAGCTATGTGGCCATTTTGATTAGACATTTCAATTGAACAAATTTGCTGTGGGACAATGTACATCTGTAAGTTACAATGCATCTTGATGGTTGATTGAATAATTTACTTTGAGTGTTGTTGTGGCAAGATAATGGCAAGCTAATAAAACATCTGACTTTCTGGGGACTTCTATTTCCCCCATCATAACATTGCCAGCGAAAGTGAACTCTCTCCACAGGTAAATAAATAATTCATAACCCCTGCCGTCTGCAACCATTTGAGATAACCATACAAATTACAAACATGATTTATGGCATGATGGTCCATATGGAGTCTGATTACTGAGGAAAACAAAACCGTCTCTCCAGACAAATCTTTTTTTTTTCCATACGTTTTTTTTCCGTACGTTTCCATAGATAGCAGAGCGGAAACATGACACCATCCCCTATCCCATTTGCTGCCGAAAATAAAATACCTTCTCTATCTCTGTCGACAAAGGCTGCTGCACATCTCACAAAGCAAACGAGATGAAATTAGCCTCCACAATTGTAAACATCCCATCCCTCAGCTGAATCGTCTATATTCAATTGACAAAGATTCCGTCCTGCTCCACTGACGTGCACAATGCTTGCACGTTCTCCGTCTCCAAGGCCAAACGGGTCGTAAATATTGCAGTGTGCAGATAAACAGTCCTCTTCTCTCCCTTCCTCTTTAGACGGGGGTAAAAAGGATGTGAGTTCCTGAGGTGTGGTTCTCACCCCATGTTGATTCTGATCCTTATTACAGTATTGCACGGCAGTCACATTCAATAACCTTTGTGTGCATTTGCATTAGCCGGCATATAATTATTGGACAAGATTGTTTTGTACACACAGTAAATCAAACAGGGAAATGACTGATTGTTGTCAATGCTCGGCCGTGTAGATTGAACTCACGGCACAGTGAGTCACTGAGCCAACAAAGCAATGCATAAGAAAATATTTTCGTTAAGAGTTCGGCTCCGCTTATTTGTGCAATGTGTGCGCTGGGAATTTGACTTAAGGGGGACTAATTTTAGAGTCAGTTCCATCACGTCTTCCATTCTTCCTATTGAAGTACTCACATCCTGTTGAATTGAAGAAAGGCGAGACTCCGCTATCTTGGCTTGAGATAACAACGACAAACAACCAGAAAGTGGTCGACTCGTCACATGTTAAACGCACATAGAAGGTCCCTGATAAGGCTATTTAAAGCACAAGACAAATCAACGTTTGGATTTCATGGCCACTGACAACTCAAGGGTTTGTTTTTCAGAGCCAGCGAACTGGGCCAAAAGGCATGACTATGGAAAAGGTTAATTCGTCTGCTGTTCACTGACAGAAAAGGTACAAACGCAAAGAAAGGTTGGGAACTTAAAGGGTTGCCTTGCTACCACACCCTCTGAAACACACACACACGCTCACAATCGACCACACAACAGAAGAAGGGACATATCTGCACATCACTGAACTCCTTGTGGCTTTAACAGGGATAGTCTCGACAACGTTCCGGAAGCCCTTAGGAGCGCCGAACAGACCCCAGACCCCCCCCCCCCCCCCCCCCCCCCCCCCAAAAACCCATCCAGCAGAATAAGCACAGAGCCAAGCACACGCGCCCTTACACAAACAGAGTGCGTCAGTCGCTGCATTGAAAGCAAGTCAAACAAACAGACTGTGCCATGAAGCCACCTGCCAGAGTATGCCAGCGCTGCTGTCTCCCTGACAAAACCCTGGGCTACAGGCTGGCCTCACTGGCCCTCACATTTCAGACACATGACATCACCAGCTGCAGTACAGCCAGCCTTGGAACTATACACTACCTGTCCCATGACGCCATATTCACAGGCAAAACAAGGAACGCTTTTGATGCATGTTATTTGACCATCGCCTCAAATAAAATAAGCACAACTCTAATTCAGACAGCAATTCAGACACGACTCTAACATAGTAACTTTAAAAGAACGACGCATTTACATAAATATATGGCTTATTCACGTCAATTCAAAGCTAACTACTGCATCAAAACAACACGTTACAGTGTTGCTCTGCAACCACAGCGTGCTTTGGTCTATATCTGTCAGGCTGCAGCTTTCTTAAAGGTCTGGCATTACGCTGGCCTGGTCCACACACCACTACATCTGAGACTGGGGCGTAACCCATGCCGTCGACACACTATGTTCAGAATGAAGTGGTACAAGGCCTCTCTGCACGCACTCACACTCTCGCTCACATACACACACACACACACACACTCACACAAAATCCCGATTTGACACTTGAAATTCTCCACACTGCCCCACCCTAATACATCGCCTTCTTAAGCTTCCGTCCCTTCACTATGGACTCCCAAACATGGGGTCAACCTACCACGACTATTTATATGGTGGGAGCGAATGAGCCGCCTGCAGTTTCACATTCTCAACCCTAGATGGCGGCAGTATTACAGAGGGCCAGGACACACCCACCACCAAATCATAGTAAACAGGAGAGCCCGGGGTTTGAGACACTTTATTACTGTTTAAATGCAAGACAAACAACAACCGTGCTGCTGTGTAAATAAGTAAAGCAGTAAGACAGGAGTAACCAAAAATGCTTGTTCTATATTTGGCAGGAAGGTTTCTTACAATGTAAGCTCATATTTGACTTCATAGGTCTATATAAAGTAGTGAACACTGTATTTGCATCTGATACTATGTAATGTATTACATGCAGAAGCGTTGTCTTTCAGAAATAATAACGAGCAAATTACTGAGTAGTGAACATGAAATATGGCTCTTACCTCCAGCTGAAGCCGGGTTACACTTGTATCCGTCACTCAGAAGGGTGCAGTTTGTCCAGAGGTCTGAGGTGCCGGTGGCTCCTGTCGTCCATTCCTATGATGAACAACATCAAACGTAAGGTTCAACGTAAACGAAATAGAAAGGTGAATAAACAATCAATACCCATTGAGATTAAAACGTAATAAATACAGTTTGACTTTAATTTAATTTAATTTAATTTAATTTAAACGTTAAGATATTTCCCAGAATAGAAAAGTATCAAGCCTCACTAACAAAATAAAGATGCTGACTCGTCGGTTAATTACTTACGCTAACAATTGTGGACACAAATAGCAGCACAAGGGCCGCCACATGCAGGATGATGATTCCAAGTAGTAGAAGAAGCATCTTTGCGAAGGAGCTGAACAATAATGAGAAAAGCAAGGAACAGTCAAACTCAGAAAGCCAGTCAGAAAGTCAGCCAGTCTGTCAGTTACAGGCAAAGTGCGTGCTTGGTCTGTCAAATGGGTGGGACATGGGTGTGTCGTTGTAGTACCCCACATTCAACACCTTAGAAGCGCCTTTTGCGAAACATTAACTGCCCCACGGAACGTAGCTCCGGGGGACTCAAAAACCGAAAGTGCTTGTCCAACATATCAAATGTGTAAGATAAATATTCAACTGAATAAGGGTAACCACAAAAGGACTAAATGAACCTCAACTTTTGGCTTCAACTTTAAATCAGTATTTTAATATTGTATTTTAAAAGTTACAAATTATAATATTGGGTGGTAGCCTAACAAAAACAACGTGGAAGCGATAAAATAGCTAAACAAATAAATAAATAAAAATAATGCAATTACTATTGGACATGTGACAATATGTTAGAGTGATGCTGCAAACAATAAAGGCTAATGCCATCAAAACATTTGCATTTTATTTCCAAGTTTACTAAATATAGACTCTCGACAACATCCACCTCATGTTCTTAAAAGTAGCCTACCTACATGCAAAAACAGTACATTACACTACAAGCTATTCATGGGAGTTTCAGAAAGACTGAGGTGTTGTATTAACCTGGTTCAAAGATTACGTGAGCAGTTGAACTATAATGATATCAATGGAGAGAAACTCAACTTACTTAGAGGGCGAGCTTGTTATTCCTCAAAATATATTCAATCAGTTTAAAGCGCAAAAGCAAGTTTCCCCGTAGTGTCCAGCAGTATTCCCTCGTTCCAAATCCGCCGACTGGATTGGTGCGGAAGCTTATGCTGCTGTTATAAAGTGTCTCATTTTAGAGAAACAACGCCCCGTGCGTGCGTCGTTGCGTCAGGGAGTGCCTCTCCATTTGACAGCGAGGGTTCCCAATATATCTGAGATAATGTGCGTAATAGCGCAGGAAATCCTCTTGGATGATACACACTGCTCTAGGGTGCTTTGCTTTCCACGGGCATTGTTTGGTTCTCATGGATACCATGAACACTTTATGAATTTTGTACTCATGTAAGTTACATTTTATTGGCCACATGTGTACAATGTATAAAGTACAATGACAGCCTGTTGACTAGGATATTTAATGATTCTCCTGGCCTTGGTCCAGCACATCCTGGTGTAGATGTCAAGAACTGCTTTTTTTTACAAGAGATTAGACCAGGGATCTAATTGTTATAAATATAACAAAACATTGTTATTGTCACTGACTATATGTGCTCCAGCTTTGATAAAAAAAAAAAACAACATTTCGGTAATTGTTGCTCAAAAATAAAAGCTCCTTCAAGGTGTATTTCACTGGAAACAGTTTTCTTGAGAATAACTGACTTTGGTCTTTCTCCAAATGGAGGTGCGTATCTCCTTGTCCGGTCACTCAGCGCTTTCCCTTCTTGACGTTGTCTGGGCAATGAGAAACACAAACATTGTTGTGAGGTTGGGGGAGGTCTTTCCCCGCTGCTAGCCATGCGGTCTGCCTCGTGAGTCACAGGATGTGTTAAAGTGTGGATGGGTATGCTCCATGCACCGCCTTTCGGAGATGGTATCGAAAGGCCCTCCTCTGTTTGGCATGACTCATTTACAGAGAGTTTCAGGGTGTTCTACCAGGGAATTATTTCACTTCCCCTATCATCTAGAATGTGCACTTTTATACATAACAGTCTCGTAAAAGTCATGGGTGTTGTAGTCTTTGGAATTCCTAACAAACTCAGTGTAAAATCAAATGTTTTTAAGTAGATAACCATAGTGCTCAACATGGTTCGCCCAAGTCTGTCAGGTGGTGAACGAATCCTAGCAAGTCTTGAAAATAGCGCATCTGAGCAACGATGCCATGTAAGGTTCCTTGCCGTTCAAATCAAGCTCACAAGTCACACAACTGCTTCACTTTTGGGCATTTTTCAGGGAGAATATACCAGTGTTAGTATTGGATTCAGTCACAAAGAATATCCAAGGTTTAAGGCACTTATGGCTGCATCTTATTCCTAAAATGTATAAATATACAAGCAACTAAATTACTGTCTAAATGAATGCCTTTAATTAAATAGATTAGGACAATTGAAAAAGAGCTGTTTAATTGAATTACAAGCTTCAGCATAGATCAAGGTAATTGGGTCTCCGGTCTCGGCTGAGATACACTGATACATTCCACATTGCACCATGCCCAACTGGAGCAGCATACTGGACTGGCAGACCTCAGATCAGCGTCATCTACCTTGGTTCTGTCCGCAAGCCAAAACGTCCTGTACCTTAATGAGGTCAGACAGTGGCCGAACCACACTAGCAGATACAAGGAGGCCTTTTGACTTCACCTACCTGAATAAAATCATAGTTGAGCGTGTGGAAGACAGGGCATTACAAGGAACCGAGCAGGGTTTCCATTTGTTGTCAACTGAAGTCAGCTGTAACCTGCTGTAAAGTCTAGTCTCAGTCAGCCGTTCAATGGTGTAATGCATTTTCTTTGAGATCATGATGAGGCCAAGCTTTCATTCCAATCAATCTCAATAGGAGGTTGTTAGCCGTGAGAACAAATGATTTAATTCAATGCATATTGGTCTGTGCACTAAAAATAAACTCTATTTTAAAACACTAAAAGTTCAGAGAACCAAATTTTCTGCTGGAACTGATGACATACTGGGCTACTTCAGCCCTCCCCTGATGTGCCAGTGTTTGTGATAGACTGATAGCCTGGGTGGGTTGGCTGGACGTGCCAACTGCATGCTGGTGTGACGTTTGCTCCATGTGTCGAGCTTGGAGCTCAGGGGCCCCACCCAGCTGGGCTGACCTCCCACCAAGCCCGTCCGACCGAGAAACAACATGCCACTGTGTTGCTGTTTCAACGTCTTTAACGACGTGGTTTAGCTCTTACAGCAGGAGGCACAGTCTGTCCACGCTGTAGAGCCGCCAAGGGGCCTTGACACAATGTCCACCGGACTGGAGGGTGAAGGGGACGAGAGACAGTAAGTGACCACCCCTCCCCACGCGGACTGTTGAACCAGATGTGTGTGTGTGTGTGTGTGTGTGTGTGTGTGTGTGTGTGTGTGCGTGCGCGCGTCCCATCAGGTAGTGTAAATGCACAGTTAACAGGGCAGTGCTATACCTAACAAGAGCGTCTGTCAACAAGAAAAAAGCAAAAAAGAAAAAAGAAAGGGGGGAAAAAATCGCAAATTAGAAATGTTTAGACATATTTAAAAACAGGTATTTTAATGAAAAGTCTATCCTTTACATCATGTAAAACCCTGTTATGGGTGTGGTGGCTTATCTCTTTAGAGCAACACTTTGTTATCTTGACCAACATTATCAAGCCATAGTATGCGTCATTATAGATACATAGTTTGCCAAATACAACAAATCCATCACATACTTAGTTAACCATATATAGCACTGCACCGCGTATGTATGTGCCGATCCGAGTTACAGTGGGCTTGTTGTAGACAGGCTGCAGTACAGTGAATCCACCTTCAGGTCAGGAGGAGGTCAGCCAGCAGTACACTTCACCTCTCGGGACTCACTCTGCCTCTGCCTCTGCTGCTCCTTCGCTTCCGGCAGCTGGTTCTTGTCGCGACCACAGCAAGGGACTGAGGAGAAGCGCTTTGCATCTATCGAGCCCACCGAGACCAGAAGAGTTTGACCACCCTGGCCATTCTCCCTGCTCTATGGTGGAGAGAACGCCCCCCCTCTCCTCCTCTAACTTCTCCTAACTGGCCATGTGTGGCTCAAGGGCACAGTTGTTTTGAGATGTAGGTAGTTTTAGTGTCATCCACACAAACGTTTCGAACTACGTCTTTCCCTTATTCAAATGTTTAAAACATAATGGAAAGTTAGAGAATATAGGAAGAGAAATGCTCAGCAGAACACGCACACACACGCACGGACACACACACACACACACACACACACACACACACACACACACACACACACACACACAGACACGTGCACCAACTCACTCACCTAGGATGCGAGCACAATGACACTTGACAAGCCACAAGACAGGAAGCACATGATCCTCGTTAGACGATTACAATAGTTCACGTAGGAAACTGTGGACAGGGAGTTGTACTTGGGATGAGTCGGCAAACCGTATGGGACACTGCAGCGGCTGTGAGGGAAAGAGGGGGGTGGGGAGAGAAGAAGAAACGATAGACGCGGAGAGGGAGAAAGCCAGACAGAGGGAGGGAGAGAGGGACGATCCCCAAAAAAAAAAACGACATGACATGTGGAGGTGATGGGTTGGTTTGTGTGTCAACGGGTTGAAACAGACGTGTTCCCTTGTCGTCGGGTTTTAATCAGAGCACACAGACTACAGCGCGGCGATGACACCCAGCTTCTGTCCTTCAAAACATGGCAGCCGTGGGGCTTGGCAGAATCCACAAAAGCTGTGGCCGGTGAAAAGGAAGGATTGTTTTCGGAGGAAACGTCGATTTGAGTGTGTAAACATCACTTTGCGATAGGGATCTTCAGTAGCCGTGTCCATGTGTGATGGTGTGGAGGGGACGCCCTCTTCCTTTTCACTTTTTCATAAAAAATACAAAAAATGTGCAGTTGTTCCCCAGGCGACGGCGAGCGCAAAAACAAACAAGGAGGCCAAGGGACAAACTGCGGAGCACGATTCCTGATCGTCGTCCCACGATGAGATGTCAGCAGGAAAAAGCTCAGCGGGGTGCATCTCGGTCCCCCCCCCCACATACCACACACTGAACCTTTTTCTCCTGTTTGACCAGCCCTCCTGTTCTTCAGTCTGTCAATCAAACGCCATACCCGTGGAGAACAACAAAATTCTATCATATGGATCGGTGAGGAATTCCACCCAATTCCTTGAGTGTTATCCACAAATTCTTAGTTCAGTACATTAGTTAGCCATCTGGTGCAGTAAGTAAACTGCTACTTGATCTTTGCACTCCAGTTAGCGTGCACACTTTTGTACAGCTTATCGTGCCACCTTTCACTGTGAAAAAGGACAGCGTGATCAGTTATGATAAGATTGACTGGACGGCTATTCTACAGAGGTTTCTTGAAATACTAGGAATTGACTGACAGCTTCATAGAAACCGTTTTGGTGGTGAGGGTAACGTCCTGGTACAGTGGGCAAACGGCAGTTAAGCGGGCAACCCAACGTTTCTTATCGGGCTACCCATGTTTCCTCTCTACAAGTACGACTCTACAAGTGAGTACAACCACCCGAGTTTCGCCTACCAGGTTTCTATTCTTAGTGGGAAGGAAGTCGTCTCCACTCTCAAGGCCCCGTGACGAGACGAATGCCTTAAATACCGCCGTTGCATCATTTCCAGAGGGACCAGTGAAAAATAGTATTTATAATGTATGACTCAGAAGTGTTAACGGTCCCTCTCAAGAGAGAGACAAATGCAGACAAAGAGAGAGAGCGAGAAAGAGAGAGGGAGGGAGAGAGAGAGAGAGAGAGACAGAGAAAGTGGAGAAAGAGAGAGAGAGAGAGAGAGAGAGAGAGAGAGAGAGAGAGAGAGAGAGAGAGAGAGAGAGAGAGAGAGAGAGAGAGAGAGAGAGAGAGAGAGAGAGAGAGAGAGAGAGAGAGAGAGAGAGAGAGAGAGAGAGAGAGAGATGGAGGGAGGGAGAGAGAAAGAAGGCATTTGGACAGGATGCAAAAGCCCCAGCAGTCGTTAGTTCCCATGGATGTTCACTTCAGAGGATGTTCACTTCAGATGGAGGAGGTCCGTCTGACTGGGTCCCTTCAAACCCCAGAGCCAGAGATCCAGTGGAGGTTAGGTGAGCACAGCGGGTGGGTGTCCTGCTGTGGCAAAGGGATTTGTACCAATATGTGCGGGTATGAAGGGATGTAACCAAGGTAAACAGGTTTATTTGCTGGAACAGGGCCCTGCTTTGCAAGTCCAAACTTCCTCTTTTTGCCACAGCATATGAGGCATTGTGTTCACCTGTCAAAGGCACAAAGCAGCACCCATTAAAAGGTAACATAACACAGGTATTCAAAGAGGGGTGATCTCTCTCATGAGTTTTTGCCTTCTTGTCTAAAAGGCCAGGGTAACATTTAATGTGCAAAAAGGTCGAACTCTTCTCAGTTGAGAACGCAATCTTTCAATGTCACGCAGAGAAAGAGGATGACCTTACTGACATCTATGAAACGAGCTGGTAACAAAAATAAAGTGTGTGTGTGTGTGTGTGTGTGTGTGTGTGTGTGTGTGTGTGTGTGTGTGTGTGTGTGTGTGTGCTGCGCGCCTCTGGGGGGACGGGGGGACGGGGACGGGGTGGGGGTGGGGGGGGATCTCCAGAGGACATTCCCGATACGTGGGGGTGGTAGTGGTAACTCTACATGTCCTAAACCTGATCTCCAAATCCCCACTGTTTACTTATGGAAATATTCCCGAAAACCAAGGAAAGGACATAGACGTAGTGTTAAGCAGAGTGTTCAGCCACAAAGACCCCTATGCGTAGGAGAGACGACACATCTTATGATATATTTAGAGATATATTTAGAGAGAGTGAAGGCCGGCCGGGTGGGGGGGGGGGGGTTGAGAGTGGGCCGGCTCTGTGCCGTCCGTCAGTGACTGTAATCATGGAGCGAGGAGAGACGGGAGTCCTGTGATGTGTGCGGCTGGACGCCGGACAATAGGGGGGCCTGTCCCTGCAGCGCCGCGGCCCAGGAATGTGTTTGGGGACAGGGGAGAGGAGGGGGGAGGCTACGGGGGGAGGGAGGGGGACCAGTAAGGTACACAGTGGAGGGTGGGAACGCCAGAGAGCGGAGCGACACCCTCGCTCCGTGTGCCGGGGTGCTGAAGGTCGCAGTCGAGCGCAAACGTGTTTGCAGAGCACGACAGCAGGGTGTGTGTGGGTGTGTGTGTGTGTGTCTGTGTGTAAAAGGTTTGCCGCATCTTTGCTTTCCATAAAACTGCACCAGATCCATAGTTGAGTGCAATCTTAAAAGCAAGTCAATCTTTAATCTTTTCACACACACGCGCACACACACACACACACACACGCACACACACACACACACCTACACACACACACACACACACACACACACACACACGAACGGAGGAATGTTCAGTAGCAGGTCTGTTTTATCTTTATGACAAACCCACTCCCTTTTCAAAGGAATCTCTGTGTCAAAGATGTTTGACGACCCTGTAATATGGGTGGGAAGATGTGGTTGGAGTTATGATCCAATTTTCTCAATGGCACGCGGTGTCGGCACCAGTTTGCCTCTCAGATCCTTTCCATAGCCTAAGATGGGTGTCAGAACATGGGAATACATTAAAGACACCACAGGTTTAAGACATAAGAAGGGTTTTTGTTTGGAGAACGAAAGACATTTAGGAAGATGCAGTATGCCATAATCCAAATTTTGCCGTTTAGATACTTAAAAGGGCTAGGATCGTATGTGTTACTGGGGCTTTCAGGTGGAGGCATTCCATCTTCCATAATCCATTTGGATCCTGGTGCGATTTACGATGTGTGGTAAAGGTGGTATGGGCATTCGAAGACCCTCGCTGAATCACAATGAGCGACATCAAAGGGAATACAAGTAGAACTGTGTGAAAATAGAGGGAGAGGGATCTGAAAGTATGTGTGTGTGTGTGTGTGTGTGTGTGTGTGTGTGTGTGTGTGTGTGTTTGTGGGTTTGTGGGTTTGTGTGTGTGTGCACGCATTTGTATGATAGATTCACAATCAGGTGTGGTGATGATAGATGCGCCACAACAATCAGAAAACAAGGCAATTGATTTTATTTGACTACACCAAATCCCTAACAATCCACAGTGATTAGATGCACCAACGGACTGGACTTACTGATAGTCAAGAGCAACTGTTGATAGTCAAATTCACCGTAAAATTTTTTAAAATATAACTGCTTGACCGAGGTGACACTCAGGTCAGTTTGCACCGACAGAGCTTTGTGTCTCTTCAGAAGACTGTGTGTTTGTCTTCAAGCCCTCTCCACAGTATGAAGGCTAATCCTGGCTGTTTGTTTGGAGATTACTGTCACATCTGCTAGCAGCAGCACTGTTTGTGTTCCACAGGCCTGTTCCTCACTCTCCCCCCACCCCTGGCCCAGAGCTAACACAGACCCCGCTGCTCGGATTGACATCTCACTCTAGCAGTGCTAGCACGGTCAATGGGTGTTACAGGAAAGACAAACACGAGCCTTTACCGTTAATAACGCAGTGTTTAAAATAGACCTTAAATTCACAACGGGGAAATCGGTAATGTGGAAAAGGAGTTTGTTTTTAAATATTGTCTGTTGTATATGTTTCAGTTGAATTGTAGTATTTTTTTTCTAAAATGCTGGACATGACTTAGGCAAAGGCAGTGTTTTGCCTTTCTTTCCTTCCTTCCTTCCTTCCTTCTTTCCTTCCATCCGTCCTTCCTTCCTTCCTTCCTTCTTTCCATCCTTCCTTCCTTCCTTCCTTCCTTCCATTTTCTCTTACAGTAATTTCCCTTCTTTTCTTCACTTCCGTTACTATTCAGAGAATAGTCCACAATCAGTTGACAAAAAAAGGTAGTTAAAACAATACAATCTGTTTACTCAACAAGATAGCAATCCTACAAAGATGGAAAATATTTTGTTGTCAGGACAACCAAGGTACACTGGTGACTGCAGTGGCCAATGTTTGTCTGTGTGCAAATGAAAGTATTCTAATCTGTGAAGTTGGTGTAAAGTCAACGGTAAATAATCATAACACAATAAAAAAAGGATTTGAAATCACAATGCAATAAAGGAAACGGCAATGCTTATTTTTAAATTGCTTTAAGCACATGTCTGTATCAAAAATACAAGCCTAAACAGTGTACGCTAAACATCAAGAGGTGGTGGTTTTGCTTGCAATTCAAGTGCTTTATTTCAATGTCGAAACAGCATGGACTTCAAGTTTAAGACGCAGGAACTCGTTTGCCCGAGGCACTCATCCACCCCCCCCCCCCCTCCCCCCCCCTCGCCCCAAACCAAAAAACACACACTGTCACAATACTCTCCTAACCCAAGGGTAACATTTCCCTCCCCTTCGGTGATGTAGGCCGAGGCCTCAGGCGTAGCCCACCAGGCGCGGGGCGCTGGGGAAGGTCCTGCGCATGCTCATGCACTTCTCCTGGTCCAGGAACAGTGTGTTGGCCTTGATGGACAGGTCGTGCTCCAGCGCCATCTTGGTCTTCACCAGGCTCTGCAGGGTGTTCTCAGCCTCCGCCAGGCGCTCGCGCAGCTTGTAGATGGTGTCCTCGATCTCCCTCACTTCGCCCACGAGCCTAGGAACAGCACAGGACAGAGGCAGAGCGTTCTGATCAAACGGATAGGGGCAGGGCAGTGACAGAGGGCAAAGATTAGATTTTACAGCGACCTGAAACAAACAAACCGTAGAAAACGTTTAAATACATTGATGGAGAACATACTTTCAAAGGAAGAAGCCCACCACTCGGATGTCAACGAGAGGCGTCTTGTCCATGAATACGTCGCTAGCCTAAACACTACCACACCCCCCCCCAGACGCAAACAGAAATCCTTTGAAAGTCCTGTGTTATCCCTGTGCTCCGGCCTGGCTGGCTGGTTCTACCTGTGGTGGGGGTTGTCGCGGCAGAGCTCCACGTTAGGCCTGCGGGTCCTCTCCTCCAGCCTGGTCTGGGCCACCTTCAGCGGGTTCTCCTTGTCTCGGAGGGCCTGGTTCAAAGACGCTATGAGCAGCTCGGTCTGGAAGATCTCCTGCAGGGTCTGGAAAAGAAACACGCATAGGGAAAAGGAACGTGACCCAAAAAAATGTAAGGATCACGCCACTCAGGTTTGAAAGTGAAAAGTTTTCGTTTGCAGTGTGCATGATGTTTCCTCCCTTGGGGTCCAGTATTGCAATGTGAAAATACAAGTCACCGGTTGCCATGGATACCAAGGCCTTTGAAACAGTCAACAGAGCGCTATGCACCTCTAGATAAGAACAGCTTAGCGTTGTCCTGCCCGGTGAGCTCCCAAACACATTGTAAGTTATGTCATTCCAGTGAATCATCACTCCAGAGAGTCTCTGGTAGACGAGGGTTGATTAAAGAGCGGCGTGCCTCACATTACAACGCCTGTCACTGTAGAAGCCCACACAACAGCTGACTTAGATTGAAGTTTGAAACCCCCCCCATTTAACCCTTTAAAACAAACGCACTTAGCGTCTAGTCTTGGGGTAAATATTGTGGTAAAGTGTAGGACGGGCAATGAAAGAGGAAACTATTTAGGGGTCCTGCATTTTGAACAGGGGTATTTAGCAGTGAGAGCGCTAAGCTCGCTCTGTAATGCAATTACGGTGGATGGGTCTAAATTTAGCTGCAGACGGACGGACAGACGGACAGGCTCACATGCTCTCCCTGTACTTGTCTCCTCACAATAAAGACAAGATCGAATTAGCCGCGAGCGAAAGAGCACGGAGCGAGTCTTATTTTACAATGGAAAGGCCTGCCACAAACCATTGTCCTAATTTGTAGTACTCAAAACGTTTGGGAATTCTTTCTTACAAAGCTTCACTTTTTAAAGGGAATGTCTTATGTATAGCGTCAAAAAATAAAGGTCGGAGAACATGAAATGTATAAATACATACATAACAAAAAAAGACATACAGTACAAGTTGAAGGTTTGGACACACGATCCAATGTAAGTGAATGAAAAAGTCTGATAATGTATGAAACAAGCAGAAATGAAACAGAAGGCCCCATCTCCTGCCGTTCAGCAGGCCTACGCAGGAGTCACCTTGGCCAGGTGAGTCTGGAGGTTGTTCTTGGCGTCGGCGGTCTCGGACAAGCGGCCGGTGAACGCTATGTTGACCGCGTTGAACTGGTTCCACATCTCGTTGGACGTGGCGTTGAGCAGCACCTCGATCTCGTCCCGCAGCTTGTGGGAGGCCATGCGCTGGCTCTGCGAGTGGAGGATGTTGTCGTCGGTGAACTTGGACCACGAGTCAGGCAAGGAGAGGCTAACGGGGTCAAACCACAAAGGCGTTTTCTTTCATACTAACAACTCTGAAGTCTGACCAATGCAATCATAACATTCATTTCCTAACACTATAATCTTTCCCTTCTCCTTCCACGAGTAATGAATGTTGCACTCTGCTGATGTAATGTAGCTCCAAATTCACATTACAGACGATCGGGCAAGACGACAAAACCTCCAACGGATTCCCAGACTCACGAGGGGTCCAGCCTGTCGATTCCCCGGTAGTAGCTGATGCCGTCCGACATGTTCCTGAGGCTGTGGCACCTGTCGTCGATCCTCTGCGCCGACACCTTGTCGCTGAGGTCTCTCTCCAGCTCGTGCTGCGCCGCTCGGTTTGACCTGAGATAACCCACACAGCGGAACACACAAGGCTAGCCGAGATCCGTGGCCACTGTTATGGTCTGAGTGCATCGCATCGCATAAATCGATCGGCGTCTGTAACCGTATGCCAGTGAGCTGGGATCGGACTCACGCCAGCTGAGCGACGGCTCTGTCTAGGTGGCGCCTCATCCTCTCCTGGCAGGACTTGATGACCTCCACTTCCTTTTCAACAAAACAAGCAAAACATCGACATCGTTTTTGTAATAGAAAATATGGTTTGCTCATATACAAACAGTTGGGCTTTATATGCGTTGTTCTTACTTTGATCAGGTCTCTTTCCACACCATCGTGCACTAAATCAATGGACATCCTTTTCTCTCGGTGGTAAAGGCACTCTTGGGACACCTATTGAAATTTCACCAAATGTGTAATAATATTTCCTTCCTCCATAATTGTATCTATGAAATGAATTCGCTAAGCAAAAAAGGGTTTCTAATCTAAATAATAGTAGAGTGTGCGTGTGTGTGTGTGTGTGTGTGTGTGTGTGTGTGTGTGCGTGCGTGCGTGCGTGTGTTTGTGTGTGTGTGTGTGTGTGTGTGTGTGTGTGTGTGTGTGTGTGTGTGTGCGCAAGCGTGCGTGTGCGCGTCCACAGGATATCAGTTCCATTCCCACCGGGTTTCAGTTACTCACAAACCTTCCCTTCAAGACAGCACCCGGCTATCTGATCTTTCTCCAGCGGGTCATTGATGTCACCAGATCTACTGCCAGATCCTGTTGTCTGTACTCTACCCCCCCCCCCCAGAGCACTCAACTCCACACAAACGACAAAAGGAAGGTTGCTTGGTAACTCGCGACGGGCTTTAATGTGACCTAATTAAGAGGCTGAATAAAAGAGGGCCCATTCACCTCTGATGGGGTGTGAAGAACTACTCACTGACTCTCTCATCCATACCCTCCTGGGAAAAATGGTGTCACCGCATATAAGGTGACGCTACTTTGAGAAATGATACACGCATTGGAGTTATAATTGGTGTGTGATTGACCTCCCCTTGTCGGTTTAAACGAACGCTGCAGCACGCATATAAAGAAGCCCCTATAACAAGCTATGGAGCAGATCATGCACAAAATATGTCGAACCTTCACACCTACACATATACACACACACACACACACACACACACACACACACACACACACACACACAAACATACACACCTACACACACGCACACGAGCACAGTCACCTGCAAGGGCCCCTCGGTCTCCGTCAGCGCTCTCTCCAGCCGCCTCTTGACCTCGGCGAGGGCCTCGATCTCGCTCACCATGTTGCCCACCTCGTGGTTGAGCTCGGACCGCCAGAACACGATGTCGTTGACGCGCTCGCCCAGGTTCTTGCTGGTGGTCTCCTGGGTGCGGCGGGTCAGCTGCTCCTTGTCCAGCATCAGGCGCACCGTGTCCCTCCGCAGCCTCTCGGCGCCGTGGCGCGACGACTCCGACTCGCGGTAGTTGCTGAGGTTGGACCGGTGCCAGTCGTCGGGCGTGTAGCGGGTGCTCAGGGCCGACCGGTTGGACGGGTAGAACATGGTCTTGGCCCGGACGAGCTCCGGGTGCTCCCTGCCCGGCTGGAAGGAGACGGAGGGCACGCCGCCGGCCGTCTTGTAGTAGGCGCCGGTCCTCCAGGGCTGCTGGGCGCCGGGGCTCACGGACAGGGCAGACGGGGGGTTGCGGTAGCTGGAGGCCATGGTGGAGATGGCCGGGAGGAAGTGGTCGGTTTTGGGTCGGACGTATGTGGCGGTGAGGGTGGAGCCCATCAGCTCCATGTCTCTTGTTCTCTTGGTGGAGCACTCGTCTTCTGAACACACGACAGACATTTATCAGTGTTTAAGCAGCATGTTACAGACTCCTCCATTTTGAATGAAAACAAGAATGTCAAATACAGCAGTAGGCTTACCAAGCAATATTTCATATAAAATAAACAAATAAATAAAAACAGCTAACGTAACAATAACGCACCCTAAAAGCAGACACAGGGGCGCTACCTCACAAGCAGCTTCCCATCACACAGACGAACAGGTCACAAAAAGAGCCTCGAAAAGGGAGCGAAGACATAAACATCAACAGTCAAAGAACGAACAAAGCTTTCCTTCAGCCTCCAGCCTGCAGCGGACAGCAAACGGGCTCCCCTCTCCGCCGGAACCTCACCTGAGAGTGAGCTCAAGAACGCACCGAAGGGCTCAAACGCCGCTACATTATTGATAAGGACAGCTTTGCTTTCCTTTCCTCCCGTGGTCTCCCACTGCTCTAGAGAGGCGGCGCAGCCGAGAAGCTGTTGATGGAGTTGCTATGGGCAACCAAAGGGAGCAAAACCCCCCCAAAAAAAGAAGAAGAGCAGTTGGGCTCTCAGCTCGACTCAATGTAATGTAACAAGTTTCATTCAAAGACAGATGGACAGGAAGATGACACTTTTAAAAGGGTATTAAGTGTAATATGAGGCCACGTATACAGTGTTTGCCTAGGTGCGTCCATGTAAACGTTTGACAATGGATCATCTCTTGGCTCCGGGCGCTGAGGCGTCTGAGGACATGCAGGCAGAGACTTGTCCAGTGTAACAGAACCCTCGGTGGACCCCCGCGGAGTGTTCACAGTGTTCCACTGTCTCCCAGACGACCTCCCTGCTCGTGTTCACATTGTTCTGGCGCCGACTGACCCACAGCGTTTTCCATGGCCTGGTGTTTCCCTCTTCACCACGTTCTAAGTTCAAAACAGTCGGAGCGTGGACTCATTGTCTTCCCCATCAGCACGCATTCCCTTGCCAAGAAACGGCACGCGACTATGTTTCATTTGGGACGTTTGGTCTAAATTTTGTTTGTTTGAAGCCTGAAATCTGTGCGTAGTCTTTCAGGCAGGTGAGTTTGCTTTTTTTTCTTTATGTCCTGAGCGCAGCGTCAGATTAGCCTTCCCAGTGAGAGAGCCACTCGGGTTACAGGGGCCTTTTCAATGATTCATTCCACAGGAAGAGACCGTGCAGGAGGCTTTGCTGCACAGAACAATAATCTGGGTCGTATTACCCTCGTTGGAAAATGAGAATCTTTCACACTAATCTGTTCTGCAGGGGTTTCGGGAGAGGGCCTGGCGGTGGGCTCGGGTTACCCAGAGATACAGGTGATTAGAGCAGGGCTGAGCACAGGCAAGGACGCATGATGCAAATCATTTTTTTTCCTTACTCTCGCTTTTTGTCCTACTTCTGGTGAGTGAATGGTGAACGATACAGAGAGAGTCATATGGAAATACAGCGCATTGTCAGGCAGCCCATTGCCATATTCATTCAAAGAAGGACTGTTGAGGTCTGTCCTCGCAAACGCCTTTACCTCTAACGACTTTCAATAGCGTTCAATGATTTAGGGTTGTTCGACCAACTGGCCATTGTATTGCTTTCATTTCAAAGAAACGTACGTTGTCTTTGAAGTAATCGCACTCATTAAGTTTTCAACCTAGGGCTGTGTGTTTAAACTAACCCTAACCCAAACTAATTACCTTGAAGCTAAATGCCTTGTATAAATAATATCCTCCCTTTAAGTCAAGCACAATTGAGCTGGGTGAAGTGCAGACGATGCCTCATGCGAGCCTGTTGTCTTAGCCTCAAAATGGCCGCTCATTGTTTGGCCCTTGGTGGTGTCAGCCAGGCAGTGTTATTCTGCTGGGATTGACTCCCTCGGGTCTGGGGCTATCGTTAGAACAACACTGCTTTGGCACTGTTCCACTGGGCCTGAGCCCCCCCCCCCCACCACCACTATGCATGAGTGACCTTGGCAAACAGCAAGTCAAGAGGTATTCCCAACGCACCTCCCTTCACGGTAATAACTACTACTACTAATAATAATAATATCTAATGGGCCTTTTAGAGCAGGCTGTTCTGGTGTATCCGTCTTCTTTTTCAAACGTTTTGCAGATGTCCTATTTTAGGTGGTAGGCTTAACTCAAATAGACCAGGGACGGGGCAACTATTGCTCGAAATGTCAGAGGTATACATTTAGAATAGAATTACATATCATAAACAGAATAATTGAATAAATATGTGTCCCTCCTCTTATACAAACATTTCGCATCTGTCATAGTTTGGGTGGTAGGCTTTGACCAGGGGTGGGGCAACTATAGTTCTAAACATCGGAGGTTAACATATGGAATGGAATTACATGTTGATGCACTCCCCCTCTAAGGTCGTATGGCAGCTTCCCTCAACAGGGCAGGGTTTAAACAGGCCACCCCACATGCCTCTGCCACCCTGACCTCAGTCCCTAAAAATACGCCCCAGAAAAGTTGAAAAACAAGCCGCCCTCGTGAGATTCCTCCCGTGGACAGAGTTCAGAGCCCGCTCATGGAAACGACTCCCGTGCCAATCTCTTTGTAGACCTCTGCCTATACATGTGTGAAACCTTAGAGTGGGCCTATATATAATACCCCAGCCCTGTGGTTCATTAGGGTATGTTGTGAAGCACGGCCATAGTCGGTACGTCTGAGGGAGCACACAGGCTTTCCTATGACCTCGCTGAGAGTGCACACATTATGATGGGGTATTATCATGGAGTATCAAATCATCAAAAGAGTGGAGATGCAAATGTTGAAGAGGATATTTTGGGGGTTAAAATCCCTTTAACATTTATTTAACTGCAGGCTCTGAGATACACTCTTTTTCAGAAGGGGTAAAATCCCCTCTTTTTATTCATGAATTACAATCCTTCAAGTTTTTAATGTAGGAAAAAATGTTGCCTGATTGACATAGACTTGTTATATCAGAGTGGAGTAATAATAGCGAGTATGTTTTTACCTTAAACATTACTTTAAACCCATTCCTTACATTTTTCAGTGCATGTTAGTTGGGGGAAAGACGGCACATTTACCAATACTGAAAGCTGACCCAGTCAGGAGAATTGCTTTGTTTTTAGGCCTAAGTGCATCGGTCTACCTAGGGCACACTGCACACACGATACAGAAGAGATGGAGCAAGAGAACGCCCAGAAACTAAAACCAGCGGTCTCAGGAGACCCACGTAAGAGATTCGATTTCAGGGTTTGGTGAGGTAACGTGTGTGTGTGTGTTTGTGTTAATGCGTGTTTGTGTGTGTTTGTGTTTATTTGCGTGTATGTATGTGTGTTTGTGTGTGTGTGCATGCATGCATGCTTGTGTCTATGTGGGTGAATGTTTATGCATGTGTAGCCAAAGGTGAATAAATCTTGGCATGTGCCATTGATACATAAAAAAATAAAAAATAAATACGTGACATATCCTTCAAACTTCCCTCAATCTAGCTATTCTTTTCCCCCAACATACAACTCGCTCATCAAAACAGACAAAGGGAGGAGGGCGGGGGGGACACCACTAACTTACAGTGAAAACAGACCTAGTCTCTCCTTCTGGCCCCCCAGTGTTTTCACATGCTCTGTCTTCCAGAACAGCCCAATTCACACAAAAGAGGAAATTCCTGCAGGGTTGAATGAGAGCGCCTATGTGAGTTTCCTCTCTCTGGCGCTCACAGTCAGCCAGGACCCCACGCTGCACTTGCCTGGCAGAGCCCCATTGACACGGCGCCATTGTAGCAGACTGCCATGAATTGTGCATGGGGCTGCGTGGGGAAAGGCCGCACGGCCACACCTGGAGCTGCAGAGCCGAGGCGGTCAGCCAGTAAACGGGACCACACCATGAGGGGGTCCCCTGCCAAGCTGGTGGCACCCTTGGAGGTCCACAGACACCTGGCTGATTTCACTGCGTAAACCACAGTAGCCTACTATATATATAAATATACATAAATACAATTGTTTTTTAATCAACTTAATCAACGTGCTCATGATTTATGTTCGTAAGATAGTATGTTTATGATGTCTTTAACTTTGCGAGACACAAAAAACAGACTGAAATGTTGTTTTAAAGACACATGATAAAAGGGTCCCGTGCTAGGCCAAGTCATATACCAGAAATGGGTCTATTATAAATCTTCTATATTCTTAATTTATGCTGATGGAATAAGTGGGTGTTGGCATTGAGTGGTCACTCTTGCCAACAGATTCGAAGTTTGAAACTTTTCTAATGCTTAGCGTTTATATGAATCTCTGCGCTCAGAGACGTCTGTGGAATGCTCGCGTGTGGGCGTTCGTTTGTTTCAAATACTCTTTCATCGGGGTATCCTTGGTTTATAAAAATCCGGATCCCTAATGTACAAGGTTCACATGTCCAGATCACAGAGGTCAGGTCTCTTCCCACAAAGTGACGCGTGACACACCGACGAGGTTAACAAAAGGAAAACCGTGTGTTTACTTTCACATGCCCGCGTGTGGTTGGGTGAATGCTGACGTTGACTCCCCGTGTTGTCTTTACAGTAGGTCTGGTGGAGAAGGCCCTCCGGCTTCAAAGTGTGCGGCTCTGTTATAGTATGTTACACAGTGAAAGCACATAGCCACTCACCACCACCTCATCAGACAGAGGCAGGAGGCAGCGGCCATTTGTGAATGGCTGGTGTATACAGAATGGTAACTGATTGAGGCTAACCATGCTTCCATGTTAATGTAGCCTACATTACTCATGCTCCAAGACTATAACCAATATGTACGTTTGTATTAAAGGTGAAATAAATATGTCATGACACTTTTAATATTACTGAGTGGGTGGTGGCCCTGACATATCCTGTGATGAATACAAAGTCACTGGTTTATAAAACGTGGCAGGTATCCATTTCCTACTTCCTCCTTTGAATCGTCCCATCTCACCGTGTTTCCTGTTCTTCAGCTCACAGCTAAACTGACACATTCTAGCTCCTCTCCATATTTAGTTTACTTTCAGCGGATCGTCCTCAAAGTCAGCTTTTGACCTTTTCCTAAACGCGATAGTTGTACACTCCAGAAAACAGAGCAGTCAAAATGTGAGTACAGGTTTGGGAACAGACAGACAGACAGACTACAGGGCGTGAGTGGACTTTTACCCCCCTGGCCAGTCTGCCAGTGATTCAGGCACCTAGTCGCCGGCTCCCAGAGCCAGTGGTGTGGGATGCAGGGGGCATGAATGCAGGGCTTTGTCCAGCACACGGTCATCACATTCCTGTGGAGCCACTGTTTGGAGCGCAGCGGAGCGGAGGAGAGGGTAGGACAGGGCAGGGCAGGGTAGGGTAGGTTGGCTGGCTGGCTGGCTGGCTGGCTGGCTCAACGGGCACTGGGCCACTGTGTAGCAACGTAAGCAGCAGAGGATCCGGGTGAGGGTCATTCACTGCTACCCCCTGTAACATCATGAACACGTCAGCGACCTTTGGGAATCCTCTGACCGTGATTTTTGAAATCAGTTCAATGGGGGAGTCAAAAACAGAGCAGGTGGGTATTTTAAATTCTGGGATTAACCCTTAATCTCTTCTTTTCAGTCTAGCTCAGTCCTGTTCCTGATATTTATCAGGGGCCAATTAAGAAACTTGAACCTCGGATTGCCTCACTTTTTGGCACAAGCCTTTGGCCAACAGTGATTTAGCATGGGACAGCGCCTCTTCTGGTCCACGTGAGGCAGTGCACGCCTGGGCTGGGCTGCTGTGTGTGTGTGTGTGTGTGTGTGTGTGTGTGGAGCCCTCCGGTCAGAGTAATGAAGTCCTCCGTGTTTTAATCCTATGGCTGGGTCTAGGCCAGTGGTGGTGGAGATGAGTCATCAGCACCAGTGGAGCGCTGGCTGAGCAGACACAGGAACCCGGGCAGACAATCTGATCAGCCCGGTACAATAGGAATTCCAACGTCTATCAAATAGCAGTTCACTTCCGTAAAACTGCTTGAAAGGTTACTGCTTTGCCCCCTACATATTCTTGTTCTTTTTTGTGTATTTTTTCTAACCTGGAGATTTCCTCTCATCAAGCTAAGCTAAGTTTGTGTATTTGTACAGTTGCTATTGGAATTTTAAATACAATCCCGGCCAAAAACAGCCAATTATTCAGTATTGTGTCTGTCATCTCCTTCGGCTTGGTCGAACCCTGTTTACACAAAGAAGAAGAGAAGTCAAACTTTTACTGCTGACTCAATAGAATGACTTCCCGGGTGTGGTGGACATTCAGAATGGGGTGGGGGGGTGGGGACCTCCGCCCCTAATTATGGAATATGATGACGCATGAACATGTCATGCAGGCATGAAGGATACATCGTTTTGGGACCATAACCCTCTCTGATGATAACACAGGGAAGTGACTCATGGCCATGGAAGTCTTCGGCCAGAGAATATCTCCAGCCTTCATCACGGCAGAGAGACCCCGCATATTTTCCCTCTTTCTCTCACTCGAGGGCGAGGCCATGGAAACTAAGCTCGTCCGATTCTATCTGGCGAGGTGATGTCTCCAACCTCAAGAAGACACATAAAGAAGGGAAAGAAGAATGGAAAAAACATGCGTCTGTCTCTTTCTACCTGCTGGCTCCATCTGTCACATTTTCTTCGCTCTCTCTTTCTCTCAGAAACCCCCCCCCCCCCCCCGCCCTCCGCCCTCCGCCCCCCTCCCCCCCCCACACCCCCTGGCTTTGCAATTTGAATCGCTCGTTAAATTATCCCCTTTTTCCCAGCTCCCTTTGGAGCCACTTCACACAGAGAGCCACAGTCCCATCCCCCCCTCCTCCTCCCCCCGCCACACACACACACACACACACAATACAGGGTCTGTCACGGTTAATGGGGCTCTGTGCACAGCTGGGACTTGGCTGCTACAGAGGCTGGGCCCGCTGGGTCCAGATGGGCTGTGTCACTGCCGCTCTGCGTCCTCCACATGTCTACAACACGCAAGCCGGGGCCCTGAACTCCCAACAAGGACATCTCAATTTGTCCAAACAGTGGAGACATTGTAATAAGAAAACTACGTTTTGAATATGACTTTCATATTTTTCTTAAACCCTAATATGCCTGTTGTAGATCCTACATTCACTAGTATTTGAAGGCTACATCGTTCTCATTATCTTCCTAACAAACAAAAAAATAAAACAAACAAACCTGTGACTGCATTGTATGGAAAATGCAACCCGTAAATATTACACATAATTAGATCAGGGGACAACAGCCCCCAGTGTTTCCTAGCCGTACATCAAATGGCAGAGGGAGATCTCTGTGCTCAGTGTACCACACATACTCTCACTATTCCCATCCAGTGACACGGAACAATGCATGGGGCCGGCCGCTGATCTGAAACAGGTGCTCTGAGACCATGGACACGGTCTAGAGATGTACCGTGTGCATGGGGTGGAGCGCTGCCACGTAGGGCTAGCCAGAGTCTTTGTGGATGTTGCGGCCAGACAGTGTTTACCCACGGACACGCGGTGGGGTGAAGTGAATACTTTTGTTTCTGTGCGGGGTCGTCGTCATTCACGCAGGGCTGGGCGACAGCCAAGACCAAACCGCTCACAAAGCACACCGATTGTCCACTACTGTCACATTAGGTGTATTAAGGGGAATTACAAGGCATGATCTCAAAGCGTCACACCGCATTACTCGATGGACGATGTGCGCCGCCACGTTCTCCGTACGCCGCCAGAGGTCAAAGTTCACCACGCGCGGTATCTGATAAGTTGACAGGCATGTTCTCAAGTTAGGCTTCCAGACACACCCCGTTATTCAACACCGCTTATTACGGTCGCGTGGCGCAGCCGGTGGACACGGCACGTCCTCCAGAAAAGTCTTGAGACTCGAGATGTGGACGGCGACAAAAGCCCAAACGCGTCGTTCTTGCGCTGGCTGCTTTCTCGACCGACGGTTCGTTTGCGCTTTCGCTGTGCGTTGCGAACGCAGAGCGGAATCGGCCGTCAAAAAAAAACAAAAGAGAGAGTCTGTTCAGCGTGACAGCACATTCATCACTCTCCCCTCCTCACATTCCTCTCTCACGAGCGGTTACGCCGCCGCACAAAGGGCAGGGGACGATTCCGAACGGGAACGTTGAGACAGGAAAAAAAAGGGGGTTTAGAATTTGACAGCGTGTCTTTTTTTGGTCCCGAGACATTCTCTGGCCCCTGCCCCCTCTGTCTTCATTCCCAAATGCCGATGGTGTCTGGTTATGGTGCGGGCTCCTCACAGGCCCTCAAATTGCTCACCCTCACCCATAATTAGGATAATGGCGCTATTCTTTCTTCGCCGAGGGGGAGCGTTGAATGGATCTCAAAGAGAGCCAAATAGCTTTCCAGTCAATCCTGAAAGGGAACACAGAGGGACAGTCAGGACCTTTTGTCCAAACAGATTTTATTGACCTTTCATCCACTTGTGGGTTTCCTGGTATGTTTAGTGACCTTTCGTCCACTTGCGGGTTGCCTGGTGTGTATCTATTCATCAAAGGGATCAGGCGACATTATAAAGAGGTAAGAAAGGTATGCTCATAGACCCATGCTTGGCAGAAAACCCAAAAGATCTAACCCCCACTGAAGAATCGCCCATATCTCATTTAACTTAAGTCCGCCTGTTACCCAAACGCACCCCCACCTCGCACACGAGCATCAAAACAGTCAGACAATAGGCTTACTTCTTTGAAGATTATGACAGCACTACATTTGTTTATTTTACAAGTCAGGTGTTTGTTCCACATGAAGGCATGCTAGGCCTGGTCTCAGCGGCCATTGTTCAGAGAGTTTCTAGGCGTGAGGACAGAACAGAACACAGCAGCTGAGAATGCACCCTGACCTCCCACAATTGGGGGGGGGTCAACGGTAGGATCAGGACCGTCACACTGCCTCTTTCACGTGGCGCTTGCTATATGGAGGCAGCGGTGAGTACTGTTAGTACCCTAACCCTAACCCTAACTTTAACCCAAACCCTAACCCTGTTAGTCCAACAGGCACATGAACCCCTCTGACCCTACCATCAGACAAGCCTAGTTCACTTTGGGGGGGGGGGGGGGGGGGGGGGGGGCTGTAGGTGAGTCACAGGACTGAGGCGCCTGGTGTGATACCTGATACCTGCACATATAACATGGCGTAGCTCTAGCAGGGACGAAGGAGGAATTCAAGAAATGTCTCAGTGACCCCACAATGTAAAAGGTTCCAATTAATTTCACGTTTGACTAAATCCGCTCCTCTATTCTGAGTCTGTGCCGCTCTGCGGTTGAGCTGAGTGCTGCTGACACTGGCGTGGCCCCTCCGTGGGAAACACGCGCTGCCGCGGCCGCCAACGCCGCCGTCGCTGAACGCAGCCTTGTTTTTCCGTGCAGCGTTCAGGGCGACCACCCAGAGCGAACCCACCGCACGGCGCTCCGGAGCGGAGCCGGGAACCGAGACCTAACTTTTTGGCGGCCACACATATCTCCCAGTGCCGGGGGTCATGTGCTCCAATCTACCCCCCCACCCCCCACCACCACACACACACACACACACACACACACACACACACACACACACACTCTCCCTGTGGCATTGCATAGCTGCCTGGGATTGCAGGGCACAGCTGCAGCCCCGACTGGTTTTCACTCTCCATACAAATCTCTCACCCTCTCCTGAACAGCTGCAGAGTCCCCCCAGCCACAAGGCCATCTACGGGGGTCTTTAGTGGCTCAGGTTTGGGTGGTTAAATATGACATGCGAACGGCAGGGCTAGTGGAGTCTTTCCAGGACAGAGGTGCAGCATGGCTCTGCTCATGCTGCAGAACATAGCGGCAGTATCCTGCCTTAAGCTGCACAGCACTGACAGCAAACACATCAAGGCTTTTGTTAGACCACACATTGAATTTGCACAACGCATAAAATAGGAAATACATGCATTTTAAAGCTCTGACTTTGGTGAAGCCTAATATGCATGAGCTGCAGCGGTCCAGGCGCAGCAACCCGCTGTGATTGGTGGATTCTGAACTGATGACACAAGCCTTCTACCTTATTTGTCCCTCTGCAACCTGCGCCATTATTTCTTTGTCTCTGATGAATTTAAGCCAACAAGTCTAATTGGACAAATAATCTATCAAAAGTTTTGTTTGAACTGTAATGCTTCCTTTAAGTTTGTAAAATGTCCTTGAGTTACTTGAAAGGGGCTTCTTTATTAGTAATAGTACTTCATTTCATTATTAGTAATGGTAGTATTGGTTAAGACAGAAAATAAAGATATTCCTGGTAATTTTTTTGTCAAACCCACTAGAAACTCCTTTCCCAACGTTATTATGTTATATTTGAAGTTGTCAATCCCAATCTCTTGTTGGCCTTCATATAGACATTGACTGGTGATTTTGATTTGCTACCAAATCACGAAGGAGGTCCTGCCTCTTGAAGAGTGAACATGCTGTATGACTTACTTCAGAAAGAGAAGTGATTGGACACTTAGAAACGCAGACACTGCTGTTTATCATGCACAGGCCAGCTTTCCCGTGGCATGCTGCTCTTACAGCTATTCTCACACTGCACACACACACACACACACACACACACACACACACACACACACACACACACACATACTCACTAAGATAGACACACTCAAGCCCACATTTACACATTGTATATATATATCACGCATATACAAACAGTATGTTCAGTCCACTCCGAGAGAAGCCTGTTCCAGCAGACAGTGCGGAATGTAACAGACGAGTGAGAGTGAGAGAGAGAGAGAGAGAGAGAGAGAGAGAGAGAGAGAGAGAGAGAGAGAGAGAGAGAGAGAGAGAGAGAGAGAGAGAGAGAGAGAGAGAGAGAGAGAGAGCAGCAGTCCTCAGGTGAACTCGGCCGAGCGTATAAAACTGACGGGATTACAATGGAAGCGCACAGGAAATCAATCTCGTTTCGTCTTCTCCTCCTCTCCTTAGATGGACCGCGAGGACGAAGGGCGCTTTCGGTAGAAGGAGGGGGGGGGGGGGGTTGTCACGGCTGCGAGTCACGGCTCTCTCGTCCCCTTCCCTGGTGGCAGAGGCGGTGGGCACTGCAGTGTCCCTGCCCGTGGTGGCCCAGGAAAAGAGCTGCCGTCTGGGGGCGGAGGGCACTGTCCCACCAGGCCAGCCTGGCTCCTCCACCACGCCAGTAATGCTGCCCGTCTGCCAATGCTGACCAGAGATTTCATTTGTTTGGTTTTTTTTTATCATCCAACCCCTCTCTTCTCCTACGGCTAACATCGATGGCATACCGCAGCGTCCCACCAGATCTCCAGGCCGGGAGCTCTCTGCGCGATTGTGTGTGCCACGCACGTGTGTGCGTGTGAGCGTGCGTATGTGTGTGTGGGGGGGTTAAATGGCTTTTCCTGGCAGATAGATGAAGAGCAGGGTGAGGAAGAAGAGGGGGGAGACCAGAAGCTCAAAGAGACAGAGCTAGACTGAAGGCTGGAAAGAGCAGGAGAAACCGATAGAGTTAATGCAAACATCTTAACACCGTAAACGGCGGGCCCATTGGCCAGAACGACCCAGAGTCCATCGGACTAACCGATGCTACGTCAGGCACCGTTGATCCAGTAGGAGGGGGAGCTGGTTGGAATCGCTTGCAAGGTGTTACCCAGGCCGTTTCACTGACCCTTGGTCCAGTCTTTTACCTCTCTCGCCCCCTGCAGGTTGTCATTGGGACTAGCTGGGTCTCCTGGCCTGCTCCGTCTCCGTAGCTGGCGGACGGTGTCGGACACGTGGGTGACGTAGGCGGGCCGGCTCTGCAGCCCGGGACTCACAGCCAGGGTTCAGGCCCAGACCTGTGCCACAGGAACCTGGTGGGCACCGGAGAGAGAGAGAGAGAGAGAGAGAGACACAGCCTGTCACCACGGAAACTAGAGGGGATCACATGACAGAGGACAGTCCCCTGGCTGCTCACCAATGCTGCTGGTTGCCTAGCAATATGAGTCCTTCACACACCAACACCATATACTAAGAGAATACACATCAATACATATAATTTACTAAGAGAATATACATCAATAACTATCATATACTAAGAGAATATACATCAATATATACCATGTACTAAGAGAATATACATCAATGTATATCATATACTAAGAGAATATACATCAATATACTGTATATCATATACTAAGAGAATATACATCAAAATACTGTATATCATATACTAAGCGATTATAAATCAATATATATCATATACTAAGAGAATATACATCAATATATATCATATACTAAGAGAATATACATCATCATATACCATATACTAAGAGAATATACATCAATACATATCAAATATTAAGAGAATATTATCAAGTTAATGCACAAAGACCGAAAATGTTCCCTATACATTCTTATATATATAGAGATATGCCGCGAACAGTGTCGGAATAATATTGATAAGTTAGACAGTAAAAACATGGAAGTTGGAAGTAGATTGACGCAGTACTCTCTGGACTGTCTGGTCAGAGTAGTGTGCTTAGAATTGTGTCCGTTTACAAACTGCAATTATCAAATTCAACGTTATGTGCGAGCCCATGGCTGTTAGTGAATGGAACATTTATATACACACAGACATTGAGCTAACCATTCTGCCTCCAGAATGCACAATAAGTCCATGTCAGACGTTCAGACCAAATCAAATGATTCACTGCGTTATAGTTGATTGTTTTTGAGAAAAAGAGGTAGCAGGGTTTATTTCATCCACACATGCTATGACTTACTAGTCTTTAAGAAATGGAATGTTAATTTGTACAATAATTTGGTTCTTTCCCAAGGCCGGCCAGAGAGAGTGAGGAATCTGTTAAGTGAGCATCATTTTTCAGAGACATTCAGTGCAATGAAGCGCCTGGTATTTCGACTTTCACCAGAGCTCCCCCACCCCCCCACCCCCCGACTAAACTGTCTCCCTTCCTGCAAGTAAACCGAGACGCTTCAAAGTAAAAGAAACAGCACTGAACAGACTCTCGATTCTGTTTCTTAATATTGCCTGACTGATCACACATAACACTTTCTGTCAGAAAAGGGAAGTGTGCCTTCCTGGGGCATTCTAAAACACACACACACACACACACACACACACACACACACACACACACACACACACACGCAAACACACATATACACAGACACACACACAAACACACACACACACACACAAAGCTCTCAACATAAACATTCTTTAAAGCAGAGGCATCCTGAAATACTGTAGTTTAAACATACACCTACTTTCCTCGGACGTTTGGTCATTATGAGTTTTGATCATAAACACCACTTTCTGTTTTTTTTCCGGCCAAACTGTAAAAGTAGAACCAGCAGTGCAGTCTTTTTCCCTTTGCCTAGGCTAGTAGAACCAGCAGTGCGGTCTTTTTCCCTTTGCCTCGGCTAGTAGAACCAGCAGTGCGGCCTTTTTCCCTTTGCCTCGGCTAGTAGAACCAGCAGTGCGGCCTTTTTCCCTTTTCCTCGGCTGCAGGGCAGCAACACCTTGCTTATGAGATACACTGTCTGCTGGCCACAGAGGGAGTTCCTCACACCAGGCCTCAACAGGGGTACAACTGGGCAGCTGGTGCCAGAAGAACACTCACACCAATAACTTGCGTAACGTCGGTTCACTCTGTAGCTTGTAAAACAAAATCAGAACATAACCTAATGTTAAGCAATCCAATTAGTAGTTTACTATTATGTATTAGAGGTGTACTGGGGCTATATTTCCCGCCCCTTTTCAATTTTCTCACTATTCACCTGCCCCTTTTTCCCTCTCTCGTTTTTCCTGCTCTCGTCTGCACTTCTGTCTCCTGTTCGGATCGACCTTACGGTTCTCAGAGGCCTGCTTTTGATGGAGAGACAGGAAGAGGAAAGAGAGGAGCCGTTCTTCACCGTTTTTCTAAATTGACTTCCTCCCGGGTTGCTCATCGCTCTAGTGTAGTACATGCTGACTGTGTGGAACGTCCTGAGTGAATGGGACTGAATCTGTTTAAGGACAGAGCAAAGGCCAATGTTGCCATAATTTCTACGTCAATTAAGAATATACAGGATGCCGGTTCATGAACGATATAACCTTCATAACCTTTATAATTCCATGTAGTGATAGTTAATCCATTATCGTAGCTACATTTACAGTCTGTGTTTTAAGCCTACTCCTACCCCTGTGTTGTGCCTACTCCTCGGAACGTTTTCCCAGTTTTGAAAAGATTTGAAATCAGAGGCTCCCTGAGTAGCCTACATGTAATGGCATGTCGTAGCATGGCGGCTCGCCTTTGAAAAAGCAAAGTGGAAGCAAAGAGCCACCTCCGGATCGTTTTGTGTTTAGTCTGTCTCCAGCCTCCAGATCCCGCCGGACCAACCGTGCTGTCTCTCATTACGCTCACCCAGCCAAAAGCATGTCTTTATGGGGAAAGAGGGGGCCATTCAAAGGCCCACATCTGGTAGTCTGACCTGATGAAACGTGGGCTGCAATGCCCAGTGTGCAGCCGGCTGGGAGAGACACCATCCCCCACCCTGACCCTCCCACCTCCACCAACTCCATCCATCACGCCTCAGGGAGGAGTCTGCTACCCATTTTACAGGTGGCACATTCGGCGATGCTGGAACTCAAAGTATAAGGAGACGAGAGTCCTGGAACTGTGTCGAGACGGCCATAAGCTAAGGGTTTCTGGGGTTTGAGGTTTCTGTTTGAACTAGCCTTTCTTCCGCGTTCCACTACAAGAGACGAATAGATTAGAGAGGAGATTGGGATAATGAAAAAAAGCCCGCACGGTACATTTTATCAGAGAGAATGACAGAGCGGAGTGGCGGGAGACAAGCAGTGGCCAGTGCTTTGAGCAGCGTCGTAAGAGAGAAACGAAACCCCGATGAACGCACATTCAAATCTGCCAGCACGGATGTGACCCCCTCAATAACTTAATGTCACTTAGTCTCCAAATAAAGCTCCTTCACAAGACTGGCATTTCAGAAGAAAAAACACTCTTTGTGAGGAATGAACTAGTGTTCAGTGATGGACTGAGGAGCGATTCATGGTCGTAGTAGGTACAGTGTTATTCAGCGACGTGACTCCAGGACAGGGGGGGCGGGGGAGGGACAGGGGGGGGGGGGGGGGGGGACTCGGCGATTGCCGCTGGCCTTTGGCAGGGTTTTGGCAACACGCCAGGCATCCGTGACACGCGGGACAGGACGGGTTAGGGTCTTAAATACGTCTCCCCCGACACGTCCCGAATTCCCCGTGCGGCCTTAGGAGCCCAACTCCACCGTGGGTATGTGATATTAGGGGAACGCTCGTGTATTTATGTACAGGCGCGTAGGCCCGTTTCTGATCTGCCAACGGTCAACAGGATATTTTTGCAGCTACCAATAAGGAACGTGCCATCTGAGTGCTACGGCGTTTGTGATTCCAACTGGTGAAAATCCACAGTGGATGAGCATAAATATGCTTCACACGCCGTTCATTTGAGCATAAGGACACTTCATAAAGTCACGGGTCACAGGCATAGCTTAGGTCCCTTAGTTACCGCAACTCAATACAGTCAGCTCCAAACAGTCAAGGGTCATACGCTGAACAGCCTAGGGGGATGTCTTCCACTGATCCATGCATTGTGCTACTGCAGGATATGCCCCCTCCTCCTCCTCCTCCTCCTCCTCCTCCTCCTCCTCCTCCTCCTCAAAGCAACAGTTGGGAACATCTGAACATCTATACTAGCCACATCTGCAAGGCATTGTAAATTCAGAGAGTGTGTTGTGATTTCTGAATTATTCGGGGAAGGGGTTGTAGCCGCATAGGGTGGAGGCAGCTGAAATCTATTCCAGAGCCAAGGTCATTTGTCAGACAGGGGAGCAAACTCTGGTTTCTGCAGGTGGCCACAAGGTATGACTGGAGTTCAAAACCATAAGGATTCTTTCAAGAGCATATCATTAAACAGAGAGCACACACAGAAACAACCAAGCTGGAGAGATACCAAAGGTATTTTTGATATTTTACAGCCACACTATAAGGCAAACAAAGCGATTTTTTAATTTAATTTTTAAAATAGTATTAATTTGGGGGCCCTATATATAGGGCTATGAAAAGGGAAAAGACGCCTGGGGTACTCGTACACATATGCATTGCTGCACATAAAAACCTGCTCTGAATGGCATGTTCTGAACTCTCCCCTAGTGGTCTAAGCTGAGTGTGTGGGGTTGTGGTCAGCGACTGTTAAGCCTATTGAAGGCTCACACCCCCTAATAAGGTGCAAAGACCACGTCCAAAATAGCTGCTCTGTTCTGCAGCGAAGGAATTAGCCCCTTTTTGACCTAGCGCAGCCCTTAGGAATGTGGTGCACTCTTGAATTAAAGTTATCACGGAGTTCACGTGAACAACGTCCCTGTGAAGTTTATAGAAAAAAAGACGGACTTTCAAACTTATACTCCCTGAACGTTTGTTATAATGTGCCACTGAAGTTCCGTTTGGCTTTGTCCAGATACAGAATGTATGCGTACATGGTGGCGTGTGTGTGTGTGTGTGTGTGTGTGTGTGTGTGTGTGTGCCACTCTGTGTCCATGTCCCTGTGTGAATACAACTAAGGTACAGCAAGGTGCAGACAGGGTGAGATATTGGCCGAATCAGGCATTTCCCCAGTTCCCGTTGGTTTTCACCTTCCCAAAGTCCTATTCCTCTGGGATGAAAACCGCCCTTGTTGGAAGCAGGGGCTGAATATTTTTCCAGTGTGTTGGGGAGCAAGCAGCCAACAGTCCTTTTTGCTGTGGCCAGTTCAGTTAGTCCAAACGTCTACACTAACTTTTTTGGTAAGTCATCCTTCCTGGCAAAGTGGATCTATATACAGTAGAAGTAGACAAATAAAACATATTAGCAGTAAACAGTTTAATTGAATAAAAATATTCCTTTTTACTAATCATCAACCGTCAAACTCAACTTAGAGCACCTTTTCTATTTGAAACAAGAGTAATGAACGGAAATATTACAGCAATGGTTTTCAGATGTGTACGAATTGAATACAAGGATATTTGGCGGGTCAATATAAACAAACCATTCCCCTTTAGTGGAGATGTGAGGTTCCTCTGTGTGTGGTCCCCCTGCAACACTCACACGAGAGAATGGTTCCTGGAAGTGTGACGGAGGTTGATACTAATTACACTAGTTTCAAGTTCTCCGTGGTAAGCCAAACTTCAGGAATATTGCTTTGTAAATTCAAACCAGATTACTGTAAGAATACAGAGGAATACATACAATCCATTTCCATTATTTTCCATGCTAACTATTTTGCCGTTCACTAAAATAATCTACTAAGGCCCCTAACTCTCTGGAGACAGTATGTCATATCGCTAGCACGATCAACGACTATACTCCAAGTATGGACATCTCTTACTGATTTAGTGATGCACTTCCTTGTGCCATAAAGCAATTAGTCACAGACCGTACCCGTTGGTAGACAAAATTTGTGTTAAAAATTGAGACTTCAAAACGACTGATCTGAACCGCAATTTTTTCAGTCTCCCATATACATTACAAAGTGCTATCAGAAGAAATGTTAAATTGACAATCCGTTAATATAAAAAGGTAGCTTATTGTTGTTTTAAAGGGGCCATATCATGCAAATTTTCAGGTTCATACCTTTATTTAGGAGTTCTACTAGAGCAGGTTTACGCATTTTAATGTTCAATAAACTATTGAATTTTTCTAAACTGCCTGAATCTCCAGCACCTCTATTCACCCTAGTCTGAAACGTTCCGTTTTAGAGCCTGTCTCTTTAAGACAAATGTGTGACTCAGTGACGTAGATATGTTACGGAAGAAAACACTGGACTACAATTGAGGCGTTTAGGCAGTTCAGGAGCAGTGTTTTCTGTGAGAGAGAGTAGCTCCCTTTGGCGTGGACTATGGGGTTTGTACCATTTCAGACCTTTTACATGCACTAAAAGCTATATAACATACTAAAGGAAAGGGAAAAACCCAAAAAGCATAATAGGTCCCCTTTAAGCTACAACGCTTCACTGTCAGTCAGTTTGAGATTTTGGTTGCCACGGGGACCATGCCATACAACTTCCCGGGCTGTCTTCTAAGTGAGACCCGGGAGGCTGGCTCAGTCTTTGTGAATGGCTGGCTAAATGTTTCATTAAGCTGGAGTGGCTCCAACCGCTGTCAGTCACCTGGGGCCTGCTGGGTTGGCTGAGTAAATGTTGTGCGTTTAAGATTAAGCCCAGAAGTGGTTACGAAGGGTAACCATGGTTTGTTCACAAAGTGGAGCTGGGAGAGGTGTACCAAGATAAGCAGTATTCTATGTAAGAACTCATGAGGTGACATGACTAAACGTCCTTTCATCTTTAAAGTATGTAGACCTGGTTTCATGATATAGTGCTCTTAATCTGCACCCTTTGCAGTGCCTCTCCTTATGGCATTCTAAGGCTAACTAGATCACTATGGCCGTTAAGCACACGCTGAATCAATCCAAACATGAAATGGAGCCTCGGCAACCACACTTGATGACAATCCGTCTTATGGAAGGGAGAGCCGTTGGAACCCACCCAAGCACTCCAGTCCTTCAACAGGGCATCCCGTGGGAATGACGCACGCAGAACAGAAGACCCAAATCTTTGGGTCAGGAATGTGGACATTTGAGTTGGATATCGCCAGTGAAGCTGTACATTCCAACATGCGCAGCAGCTATAGGCCACTGGATACAGCGGTCGATGACCATGAGAACCTCAACAGAAACCCTAGTCCGTTAAAAAGACGTCAGACATTTTCTCTTCTGAGGAGTCAGTATTCCTCTTGCGTGTTCCTTTCAGTCCACGTGAGTACCGAGGAGAAACTGTTCACTATAACAAGGACGTTTGAAGTGTTTGTGAAAATGGTTTGACCCATAAGCTGGCCATGAAACACTGGCGACAAAAGATTCAAGCTGACATTTAGGCAACTGAGAGTGCACTGATTATGATGTGGTGACGTGCTAACTGCAGATGAACGTCACAGAGGCTGGAAGGCTGATGTTGGTAGAGCCATTTCAGCTTTTCAATATTTCCGTCCTGAATCATAAGCGTTAAACACGGCCTCTATGAACCCCTCAGGAAAGCTTCTCTCTCACGCACGCACACACTTACACACACTCACACACGCACGCGTGCGCACACACACACACACAGAGACACACACACACACAGAGACACACACACACACACACACACACACACACGCATGCTCGCACAGGCAAAAATAAACACAGGAGAGGAAAGGGAGGAGGAGATGATGGAGCGGCGAGGTATCCGTCCTTTTCCTCGTGTGGCAGGTTTTGTTTTAGAAACCCTCACAACCCTACCTCGGAGCCTGTTTCAGCGAGAGGGGGAGGGGGGGGGCAAGGAATGTGTGGGACACGCCTGTGTTTTCTGTAAACATCGTGGGGCCTCGTATGTGGCACTGCCCCACAGGCCAGCGCTCTCTCCGAACCAGCCGTGTGCCCCCCTTTCCTCCACGCCTGACCCCAGGGAAGGAAGCCCATCTCCCTGACTCTGCAGGGATGGAAGCCTGGGGGGCTAGGAGAGGAGAGGGGAGGTGGGTCGGAAGAGACTGGGGGGGGGGGGGGGGGTTAGGGTTAGGGGGGGGGTCCTAGACCCCTCAACTGACAGCAGGAAACCCTGGGAGGACTAATGATAGGCATTGCGGGTCTGCCTCACTATGGCAACGGGCAGGATGTCTCGTGTCAAAGTGGAGAGCGGAAGCTCCACAATGTCTGCTCTCCGTGCACGTTCCTTCTTCCGGAGACACACACCCAATCAATTTCCATCTCTGTTATGATAGATGTGGTCAACAGTGGCGTGTGCCAACAACATTTACCACTGAAGCGAGTCAGTGGCCCCATTGGTGGCATATGGTCTATCGTAACCGAGCAACTCTACGTTTTCTGTATCAGTGCTTCTATCTTGTTGTTTAACTTGAGAAGGATACTTCATCTCTCACAGAAACGGTCGTGGTCTCTAGCTGTCCAATATTCAAGGACAGCTATAACTTTTGATTTAAACCACTGCTTTGTTAAAGACTTCTTTGAAATGACTAACACATCAATTGAGAAAGCAAGATGACAGAAACTTAACGTCTGTCATCCAGCAGTTTACACAACACATATTCTCATATGATCCTGCTATTGTCTATATTCGCAGGACAATTTAGGAGCGAAGTCAAATATTTTTCTCTTCTCTCTCTCTCTCTCTGGATACTTTAATGCACAAATGAGAGACGAGGTGTTTAAATGTGAGTTTTAAGTGAGTTTAGGTAAATGTTTGCGTTGCCAGAATGAGCAAATATAGCCTCGGGCTTCTACCAATGTTGATGAATGGCAGAGTTTATAGGTCAAGGTAAACAGGCCATGTTTGGATTTCCTTGTTTACATTTTAGCATCAGTCCACTGACATCATAGCAACTCCGCAACTACTTCAAAATGTTGCTTCCTCGGCCCCCCCTCCTCCCCTTTAACAAAAAGTGATTTCAACAATCTCTTCTAAACGTGTCCCATCTCTACCAAAATATCATATGGATGTGCAATACACAACATTTTCAGAAACAATCGAAATAGCCATCCTCTTAAAAAGAGGATCTGAGGATGTGTATTTTGGTCAAATGTAAATAGACAGTTTATCGGTTGCATGTAACACACAGTGTATGCATGGGAAATAAAGAAGTCTGGATTCTGTCCAAGTTGCTCCTCTCTCCCAACAGGAAATGGTTGCCTTGACCCCAGCTCTGGAACACTGAAGCCCTTCACTGTGACGACCTCCTGGCCGACTTTCTTTCTCCAACACTCTGCAGTAAGTCAGCAAATGTGTATTTTTGTGTTATGTGCACTCCTCAATGAGACACGTGTGTTACTTCTCATACTTTGTCATCTCCATTGTTTTTTTTAATGAGGTGACATTTTGTCACGCCACACATATCCGCTCTCAACTGCCGTGCAACCCATTTCCACTACAACAGTGGTCCTTATTCATAACTAAACTTTTCTCCCTTTGGGTTGAACCTGGTCAGGAATTTGAAGTACCCACACAGCACTCGTCAGATAAAAAAAAACTGTTGATGGTAATAAGAGCAATCCAGCCATCTAGTGTTGACGTGTGCGTTGTGCTTTTTTGGGAACGTCAGGGGCCCGTTTCTAAAACCAAAGCACATCACTGAAAGCTTTTAGCTCATGGATGTTATCTTTTCAGTCTGCACGCTCAGAGAAATATGCCTGAAATAGTCAGCCTGGGAAAAAGCATTGAAACACCTGTTAGGCACTCTTTCACCAGAGTTAAATGGGTGGATCCATCCATCCATCTATCCATTAGCTTTCCAGCTTATCCTGTACAGGGTCACAGGGGGGGCTGGAGCCTATCCCAGCGGACACAGGGCGAGAGGCGGGGTACACCCTGGACAGGTCGCCAGTCTATCACAGGGCATGGGTGGATCCACTAAGACTTAAATACTAGTTGGTCAAAATGTATTGCAACCGATTTGCCTTATTGGTCCTGGTGGTCCAAACGCTGTGAGAACTTGCTGGAAATACCCAGTTGTGTTTATTTTCGGTTGTTATAGCCGAATCTTTCACACATTGTTTGACAATTGACTCTCATTCAGATTTACATAGATGCTCTCTCTCTCTTTCTCTTTCATCATCTCTTTCCCTCTCACTGACACACACACACACACACACACCCACACACACACACAGATATTTAAATGCTCACATATCCACTTGTTTGACCACACTCTCTAATTTGAAAAGACCAATTGTCTGGGTTTCAACTGGCCGGCTTCACTCAACTAAATATTTAAGCTGCTGTCGGTCCATGCGGTCCGTCTCAGACCTCTGGTTGACAGTAAATTCCCCAGCCTATGTTTAGTGCCAGCCCACTTGCCCATCCAACCCACACATCCACCACTCCCTTCCCCGTGCCGTCACTCCGTCACAAGGTCACAGGGAGGGAGTGTGGTCCTCAGTCCCCACTGGGGAGTCAGTGCGACAGCCACGCCAGCTCACAGAACTCACAGCCAGTGGACACAGGGGGACCGAGCCTGATGAATTGAGTCAAATAACAAAGTGCACTACACACAAAGTCACACGGGTGCCTAGTCCCACAACACGTTGGACCTTGCGAGGCTCACAGGCCAGACCAGACATGGAGGGATGCCATGGTGAGCACCACTCTCCTTCCCCATATCCCCAGGCTTGGGCTACTCTTCCTCTCTCCCTCCCTCTTCCTCTCTTCTCCTCTCGATTTTATTTTATTTTCATTATTGTCCATCGTTTCTGGCTCCTCCCCTACTGCAACAGAACCGACAGCCATAAATACCATTCCTCCCACTGATCACCAGATTCAGCCCACCTGTTACGTTCAACTAATAATTATTCAACGATGTTAACAAGTAAACGATGGCCCGTGGCGCCCTCTACTGACCCGATGCCAACACGACCATCACATAGGTATATGTTAAGTCAACTTGGAACAGTGTGAATTGTACAAATATACTGTTTATGCCAGGAAAAGGAAATCATGCTTTTCTGAATTCCGTTTTACATTTGGCAACACATAGCTTAGGAAATTAGGCTGATGGAAAGGAGACATACAAAAACCTTTTAAAGTCATTATATAGGCCTATATGAATGGAAATTGAAAGGTTTACTCCTTCAATCGTTGGTTAACCCCAATAGCACCCACGTAGCCGTCGTGTTTCGTGTGCTCTAACGGTAGATCTTGAAACGGGTGTGCTGAGTGCGATCCCGTTGCGTTGTCTGGTCGTCTTTTAATTCCGGACGATCCGTTTGTAGTGGCCAAGGATTGGTCGAGCGGGTTGAGTGTCCAGGTTGCTGGTGTTCAACATCAGGTTGATTAAAAAGAGGCTTTCCAAAGTGTTCAATGTTATAGTGTACACATATACACAACAAAATAAAACAATAAAACCGCACAGCAAACAAAACACAAGCTTAAAAGGTAAAAGTAATAAAACACTGCATGCTAAAAAGTACAAACACTAAACACCCACAAACATTTCGAATAACCTTCATTAATCCCCTTACTGGTATACATGACACAAACACGATCAACACACAATGCAGCAATCCCCAGAGTAGGAATA
Organism: Galaxias olidus; assembly: GCA_026901105.3. NCBI lineage: Eukaryota > Metazoa > Chordata > Actinopteri > Galaxiiformes > Galaxiidae > Galaxias > Galaxias olidus. Next base: position 123,108 of record JAPMUY010005317.1, on the reverse strand, counting down.
TGTATTCATTTAAGAGCTAACTACATTTTCTTAGCAGTTTTCTTGACAGTAACTGTCATTTTTCTGTGTTACATATGGTAGTTTGCTAGACTATGTTATCAAAGTTGTTTCCACAGCACTGAATAAGATTACATTCATTTTAGTTTATATGAAAGGAACGGTGATAAAAGCGCACTGGAAACTTAACTGCATACCGTTATTGTTGCTACTTTGTTCATGAACTTTGTGTATCTTTTATTATATTTGGGAAATACAATAAAAAATCTGACAACAAATGTTCATAGAGATGTAACCAAATGTGTTTGTTAACATTAATTAGTGTCAGCTCATTTTTTCCAACAGTTTAGATTGCATTCTCTACAACCTACTTAAAAATGATATGAAAGTGAAACTCTGTCAAGGACTTTATTCAGATCCCAGGCAAAAGAGGGTTCGGATTGGCAGGCAGCCAGGCAGGCAGCTATTGCATAGTCTAAAGGAACAAAACAACTCGGCAGTGTGAGGTTCACTTTCGTTTCTAACTATTTGAATTCCCGTTGGAAAAAGCCACACCCAGGTCTATGGATATAAATCAATAGCGCTTCCTGCTAAATTCAGTTCAGTTTAACAATCGCGAACTCAAACATTTTCAATCACACGTAGGCCTAAATAAAACACATTTGAAAGTGAATTTATTTAATACATTGCAACGGAAGAAAAAAAACGAAGTGGAAGTGAAAGTGAAGTGGTCTAAGAAATACGTATTCAGCCCACATCTTTTTTTCTAAAATGCCCAAAGAACCAAGAAATCGTAAGTAAAAGATTTTTGAAAAAAAAAAAATAAGAATGTGATATCATATATTTGGCTACATAGATAAACATGGCATTATCACAACCCCTTTATATAATGAACCTCTCTATAACCTGTTCAGCTAAACGAGCATGCCGATCGATTATGAGGAGGGAAAGCTTGGCACTTCAGATCACTGCAGCAACCCAAGAGAGACAAATACAAGGTAAGCCTGTAGAAGGAAACTGCGCTCACATAGTATTGATATCCATAGATGTAGTAACTCAGTTCATTTGTTTCCTTTCTTCTGTACATGGCCCCTACTGGACACAGCTGGTTTTCCAGGGTTATTGACAAATAAAAGACGAATGTTGAAGATGATCGTGTCTAATCTGCAGCCCTTATCAATCGTGGAAGACACAAGTTTCCGAGCTTTTGTAGATGGCCTTAAACCTACCGTGGCGCTTCCAAAAGAAACCACTTTAATGCATTCAGAACTACTCTGTGTGTATAATCAGGAAAAGGAGGTTGTCAATCAAGCCCTTCAAGCCGCGAAGGACATTGTCCTGACCTGTGAGATGTGGCATTCTAGAGCTGAAGACCCCTATCTGACAGTTGGTTGTCATGTGGTCAACAGATGTGGCAATCTGAAATCGTATGTTTTACAAACGACAAGCTTCTTCCATGACCCACACGCAAACAATGTAAAGAAGCACCTGTTTAGCGTCACTGACGCGTGGGGCATCAAGGAGAAGGTTCACACCGTGGTAACAACCGGGATGCCAAACGTGAAGGACGCTTTCGTCGGAACCAAGTGGGTGCACATGCCATGTTTTGCCGGGACATTGGACACGGTGTTCAAAAATGTGCTCAAGGCGGACCATGACCTCCAGAACACGTTGAGGAAGTACAAGACCATTGGGAAGTTCTTTAACAGCCACCCTGACGTAGAGCAGCAACTCCAAGAGATGCAGGACCGGCTTGGGCGTGCGAAGAAAAGCCTGATCCACTCTATCGGGGATGGGTGGTTGTCTACGCTACTGGTGGTGGAGCGAATTGAGGAGCAGTTCGACGCCATGGCCGGTGTGTTTGCTCAGAAGGACAGGAATGACCTTACGCCCACTGAGAAGGAAAGGAAGAAAATTAAGGACTTCATTTCCGCTTTTCTATCTTTGAAAGAAACCACAGACGTGATGGAGAAGAAGGGATTTGAGACCATTTCAGTCGTCATCCCGCTCCTGATGAAATTTACGGAGGCTCTTGTGGAAAAAATTGGAAAACAGAATAAGGTAGCTATTCGGTTGGCTTTAGAGTGCAAAAAATGCTTTGGTGATTTACAGAGCCACGGACTGAACCACTACACATTACTGGATCCAAGATTTAAAAACATAATACGCCATGACCATGATACGTTAAAGAAAAAACTAAATCTATCCGACTGTATTCTGAAGAAGTACATGGCTGTTAAACCCATTGCAAGAGCAGCCAACCCTCTATCCTGGTGGACACACACGGGTTTAACGCTGTCAGAGGACCTGAGCAGGGAAGCCCTGAAGAAACTTGGTGTCGTTTCCACGGCGGTCCCCTTAGAGAGAGCCTTCTCAAAAGCTGGGGATTTGTTCTGCCGCCGCAGAAGTTGTCTGGAGCCAGAACACATTAACATGATACTGTTTCTTCACAGTAATTGGCAATAGTCATACTTTCAAAAACCATAAATAACTCCACAAAAAGGGGAAAATTTATTATAGTCTTGAAAGAGTTCAAGAGAGCAGAAATGTAGTTTACAGTATGCTGTAGTCAGATATTAGAATTACTTTAGGCAAGTAACCTGCATAATACTATATGCACAACAAAGGCTGTCTAAGATCGCCATCTAGTGGGAAACTGATACACCTGCTATTAGAGCCGTAATGTAATTTAAATAGACAATACATTATTTGTAAGTCTCCTCCAGTTATTGTTAGCCTTATGTCTTAAAGTTGCTGAGAGTTTTACCAAATAACCTGTTAATAGCTCTGCCTAGTTATTGTGCTCTTGATCTTTAACAAAAACTAATTATTACCAAACCTATTTCACACGTATTTACTTATAAACAATTATATTTACTACCGACCAGTCGCCTTTACCTGTCATTCGCAATGATGCTCCGACAAGTGCGGCACGGTGCTTACACCCACCTTGAGAAGCCCAAGGCATACGTCAGAATGGTCTTTGTGGACTTCTCAAGCACCTTCCACACAGTTCAAGGTCCTTACATTTCTGACAGGGAGACAACCAAGCGGTCACTTCAGCTCCACTCAAACCATCTCCAGTGCTCTTCCCTATGTACACTGATAACTGCACAACATATCAAATATTCTGATGACACAGTCATTGTGGATACCGCTAACTCTAAAAATGCGGCTCCAGCTGAGACGGAAACATTTTCAGAGGAGTGTAAGGGGGAATTGCCTGGACCCGAACGCCTGCAAGACCAAGGAGCTGGTCGTTGACTCCCGTCATGGACAGCTCACCATCCCTATACTGGGAGTCAATGGCCAAGCTATATAGAGAGTGGTAACGGACTAATACATTGACCCCACAATTGATCACAAACTCACCTTCAACCTTAACATTGAAATCTTTTTCTCCAAACGTCAGTAAAGCCTCTTCTTTCCGAGGAAGCTCTGTAAGCCCCAGGTCCATCGATCAGTTCTTCCAGCTTTCTACAGGTGGCTCATAGAATCCATAAACACCTTCAACATATTGAGTAACATCCACCTTAACCCCTTCAACAAAAGTCATCAGATTAAGTAGCAAAATCATTGGACTGGACAAAGAACCAAAAGGAAATGACTACAAATAGCCTTGGATATCACACACACACACACACACACACACACACACACACACACACACACACACACACCCAATACAGGCACCACTTACCTTCAGGCCGCAGATACAGGTCACTCACATTCAAGACCAAGCTGGCCATGTCAAGCTTTGTACCCTCTTCTGTCGGACTCCTTAACGCCAGAGCCAGCTGGGGTGCCTGCCCTTTTTTATCACTATTACTATTCATTCAATTATGGGCAATTTTAATCGCATTTAATCCTATGCCCCCTGCACTATGTTGTGCACTCGTGTGTGTCTTTTGTCCAGCTACATGTTGTTGTTGATTGTTGTTGTGTAGGCACTGACGCTTTCACACAAAATAAGTACAAAAAAAATAAAGATATTTTTTAATTTACATGGTCGCCCTGGTGCGTTAATTACCTGCCACACAACTCGACCCTAGCGTTACGAAGTTGCTGTACAATTTTTGAAAGCCTAATTACCACCAAGCATTTCATCAGAAAGAAATGAATGGTCTATATTTTGCTGTCATTAAAAAAATCCTTTCATTTGCGCTTTATGTGTCAGAGAGGCGTTACGCAAAACGCTATGTTCTCTTTCATTTTTCCTCCAAATGTTAAGTTGCTCAAAGCATCCCTTATGTTGCCGCGGTAATGGCCATTTAGCTACGCTTGGTGGCAGCAGATGACATGCATTGACCAAGGACAGGGTAGACTTGAAAATGTCGACATTTAGATTACATTTTCTCACTTTGTATCATTTATCATTACATAAAACGTGTTTAAGGGACACTAAGATCAATAGCGTAGTAATATATACCCTTTGCCTTCATCTAAATGTTTCAAGTCCCCCAAAGAGCAAACAAATGCTTTCAAATCAGTTATTGGGGGTCCCAGAATGGAAAGTAAGATCTAAATGATCTTAAAAGGTAGACTAGGTTCATCTCTCAGCAACGTCTACACTTAATTCATTATGCTATTGTGTTCTTTCAAATATCATATCCACTTCATTACAAGCTCTCTGTTATGTCATACTCACACAACCTTAAATTGTCATGGGCACTCAGCCTGCCACAAAGCAGGCATCGTAAACGTGCTTGCCTTGGGCTAATGCCATTGAAGCAATGACATTGGAACAATTGGAGGGTTCAATCATGCCATAGGCTCAGATAGGACAATGCTGATACCAATAAATACATAAATGCAGGCGTGGTATAATGTTCAATAACGTTCAAAGCGGTTTTCATTTTACAGAGACCTCCACCCCTAATGTATGTTGACAGTGGATGCATGATTGCTTGTCCCCTTATCTTCACTGTATGAAATTAAGAACATTGAAACACATTAACTTACAAATTACTACATATAGTCACATACAAAACTCACACAATTGCGTGAGTGAGGGTATTAAAATAAATTGGTCAGTAAGTCAGAGATGTGCAACTATTTTTAACTTTAATTATTTAATTTTTTTTAATTATTATGGGAAGTGCCCTTTTTCTCACTTGAGCTCCTGCCCCCGAAAATGTATGTGCACATCCCTGTACAAAAGTATAAATGGGCTTCATATGGATTACATGTCATGGAATCTATAGATGCTGAGTGTTGCGAGTACCTTTATATTCTGCTGTGGCAGCTTTTCCTACACTTTTCTACCTTGGCTTGGCAAACCGCAAGAGGCCTTTTAAAACAAATGCTGGAAACGAAGAAGAATCTTCCATCTCCTATAGTAATTTAACTTTCAATACTGTTTTATTTGAAAAGAAAGAGAGTCCCCATGGGTCTTGGACAGACAAACGGCAGTCTTTGTTAGGTCTATGTCTCTTTACTGGTTTGGTGTAGCAGAAAATTCATGTCAGCAGCTCTTTAAGAGAAAATACATGTGGTTCGACGACGCATTAGGTTTTTCTACCAAAAATGAAAAGTGAAAGTAACGTATTTGCATGTGGTGACTGTATGCATCAACACACCACACCTTGAGGTAAAGATTGCCAGCTTCCTCTTTTTATTGAAAAATATAGCTGTTATTTAAAAGACGGAAAGTGAAGGAGGTAAACATATATTATTATTATACAATAGAACCAGAGAAAGGAGTTGGAATATAACACGTACTTGGCATTAAACTGTAGCCACAAAGTAGAAAAAAAGAACAAATTATACAGCAAGATTTTAAGAAAGTTACTTTTCACAACCTTTTTTACAATCATTTTTTTTTTCTTCTTACAACAATCATCCCGCCAAAAAGAGAAGGACTTTGTCTGTTTAGAGTTATTTCAGTCACCAAGTCCTGATTTCAATCATATAACAAAAACATATTCATTGGGGTCATGGATGGAAAACTAGTGTTAGGCTATTTACTGTGCATTTCTCAGGCGGAAACTCAAATCGTGGTGCATACAACATTTTATGTAGTGTCTTCTTGTTTGTGAAGAACAGCTATGGGATTGGAGAAACCTGTCCACCTTTCTGGCATTGACAGACAGCAGCACATACAAATCAAATCAGTGCGATTATGGCACATTCCACCCCAGATTTCACAAATGTAAATCAATTATAATGCTAGTGGCCTGAAACTTAAAATCATACTGGAGTAACACTCCCGATCAAACAAAACCAAATCTGCCATCAATGTTAAATCCAAAAGCATAACATATTTCCACCTGATCATATTAATCTCTGGGCTATTTTGATCTTTCTTCTGACATGTAAACATAATACTCCGACATCCCATCCTGACATGATGCCCCCTGATCCACAATCCCTGCCGTTGAGTCATGTGCCCCCTCTCTGCCAGTGGCAAAGCAGGAAAGCAAATCCGTGCTTCCTTGCGGCAAATAATGGTAAATATGATTTCCATCTTCTCAGGTAAAATTACGACATATTGAGGAAGGACACGGGAAAATTGCTTCCGGGTTTCAAAAGAGCAGATGAAAGTAATGAAGTCTGTCAGATTATTGGTTCTTATAATTTACTTGTTGGCAAGCAGAAGGGGGCACATTCTCGCTCACAGGCCACGCAAGGAAGCAACCAGTCCTTTGAACTCCCAATACATATTTGTATCTAAATGACTGACATGTAGTGGCTTTAAAACTAGTTGCTATTGGAGAAAATATCGGACCGTTGCTCCTTGAGGACCATTGCCAGTTTTCTCTCTGCAACCAACTTTAAACTTGATTTCTGTCTTTCTTCTAAACCTGCTGTTTCTGCTAACCTGGGATCACAAACCTCAGCCACAGTAAGCATTAAACCTTTAAAATAACGTGGAAGGCCTTTTATATTTTCACAACTTCTACATTTTAGACAAAAAAACATTTCATATTAATGTTATTCTTTATAGAGGTTGTGGAGAGATATGTTGTTACTATGACAGTGCTGTAGCAGATGAATGGTGATTGAGGATAGCGTTATGTTTACCTAAATGAATTGGTCTGCTCAGTAGACTCTACTGCCATATAGACCTATGGTCAGCTCCCACCTTGTAAAACAATACCTAAGGCCTAAGTTGGCTTAGCGAATAGTACCTAAAAAATGTTGGGTAAATAAACTTAACAAAACCATATACCTAATTACCAGTGCACATATAATAGGTATTAAACTGTCCCATATGGAAATGAACAACTATAATTTAAACTAAAATAAGTATTATTTCCTGCAGCGTGTGAAGCACTGGTGAATTGATTCTAGCAGAAAAGTTGAACATGTGTTGAATTCGAACAAGATTAATTTCGGGTGTAACACAGTAACTATTAGAGCACTAGTGGACCAAGTAATAACATATTCTACATACAAAATAATAAAAAAACATTAACTGAGCCAACTGTTTAGCAACTAGGCCTATGGCAACCACATTTCCATTGGCAACAGCTAGCTCCATGTCTGGCACCACAAACCCCTGTGACACCAGTCTGCACGTCATTTTTTACCCCCCCCCCCCCCCCTCCCTTTTCCCTCCTCCCTCCTTCCGTCAAAGCCGTCAGGAGCACACAGTTCAGCTTGTGACTTTGGCGCCGCTCCTTGCCTTCACCTGAACCTTTCCGCCGCCACACTCTCTCTCATGGGACTGATGGCGCAAGCACGGTTCAACGCCCCTCGTTTGTGGCTACGCTCACTTCTGCTTTCAAAGAGAGTGTGAAGGTCACGATATCCTCATGAACAAGCCATTGTGCTGCTTTTAACAACAGGCCTATGTGAACACCTTGGAATATAGAAGGGGGGGGGGGGGATACTACTGTGGAGGAGTTCAAAGGCTGAGTTGGCGATCTAGCGCACTTCCGAGATTTCTTACAGACGATGGAACCGTCCAGTTCGCTGTGCAAAAGATAACTCACAAACCCAACGTTTCTTGGGGAGTGTCGACGTGTTTGTAGTGTGTCAAAAAAAAAAAGATTTAAAAAAAGCAAACCCACGAGGGAGACAGCAGTTTTTCTTTTACGCTACGTCCCCTGCAAACCGGTCCTCTCTTTTTGTGGGGGACACTGGAACTCCTTAACGGGTTGGAGTTTAAGGACTCGTGTGACTGACATAGTTCTATTTCCATCGATGTGGAACTCGGGACCCACGCACAGCAAAGATACTCCGGGCTGCAGTTCATTGCATAAGGCTCAAAAACAGATGGGTGGGTTCATGATTCAGATACTAGAGAAAAGAAAGACAAAAAGAGAGAGAAGGAGAGAGAGAGAGAGAGATAGTGAGAGAGAGATCCATTTGTAGTGTGGTGGGGACATGGCCTTTCCTTAATACGCCCTGCTCCGAGTCCCTTCCCTATCCCAAGCCGCGATGACCTCCGAACAAATCCTTTTTCGTTACACTCGAACCTCGTCATCGTCGTCTTCGTCCATGAAGGTGAAGCCCGTGTCGTCCTCCCCGCGCGGCGAGCTGTACCTGGCGCTGTCCGTGTCCCCCTCGTGGAGGTGGTTGTGGGGCTTCTCCTCCAGAGCGGCTGAGCCGGAGCTGGACACCGAGCAGCTGTCCAGGTGGTGGTGGTGGGCGTTTCTGGGATGCAGCTCCGGAGTGTAAGGGTCCACGGCCGGGGCCCTGGGCTGGAAGCTGCTGCTGCTGCTGCGCGGAGGCCTGACCGGGGGATGGCGCTCCTCCTCCTCCTCCTCCAACTCCACCTCTCTGGGCGGGCTGAGGGAGGGCGAGCCGCGGCCCTCGCTGCCCTTGCCCTCCTCGTAGCCCAGGTCGTCCTCCTCCGCGCCCCTCTTCTCCATGACGCTCAGGATGTCCCCCAGCATGGAGGGCCCCAGGTCGATGTGGAAGGACATGATGGACTCGGCGTGCTTCATCCCCCCGCCCCGGGCCATGGACGACGGCGGCAGGTCGGTCAGCTCCCCGAAGTCCCGCTCGTCGAACTCCACGTCCAGCGAGGCCAGGGCGGCCGCTCCGTTGGCGGGCTTGCCGTCGCTCTCCGACAGCCTCTTCATGGGGCTGGAGGAGACGCTCTTCGGCAGCCGGCTGCCCCTCTTGGCGGCGGCGTCGTCGTTCAGGTAAGGCATGGAGATGGCGTTCTTCACCACGTTGGGCCCGCCACTGGAGGGCGCCAGCGGGCCGATCTCGTACTTGTCGCCGCGGTTGACGGACTGCGAGCGCTTGCTGCTCCTGAAGGTGCGGGACAGCAGGCCGGGCTTGGGCCCCGGGGAGGCCTGCTTCACCTCGGCCTCTCTGGGAGGCTCCCCCGAGCGGGTGGCCAGGAAGGAGGTGTCCCCGAAGGCGTCTCCGCCCCGGCCCACGTGCATGGTGTGGCGGAAGTCTCCCAGGGGAGCGCTGATCATCTCGGCCGTCAGGTCAGCCCGGGAACGCCGCTTGGACTGGCTTGAATTGGAGACCAGCTGCTTTAGGATAGGCATGGTTTGAAGTCTTCTCGCTCACAGTCTCAACAGGGGAAAAAGTAGTACGTTGGCAGTTCAGGGGATGAGAGAAACGTTATGAAGTTGAAACTCTATGAGGCACGCTGTCAAAATGAAGATAAATCCATGTGTTTGGTTCTAACAGCCATTATGGTCCTTCACAATTCCAACGATAAGGGCTTGTTTACAAAAATCCCCAATTCTACCTATAGAGAGGGAGAGAGAGAAAAAATGTATGCTTTTTAAATCTCATTATTGCAAATAACCACACCACATTGTCGGCCCTGTGATAGACTGGCGACCTGTCCAGGGTGTACCCCGCCTCTCGCCCCGTGTCGGCTGGGATAGGCTCCAGCCCCCCGCAACCCTACGTAGGATAAGCGGTATGGCTAATGGATGGATGGATGGATGTTTTTGCTAATAACCACATCAATCATTTTTAGTTGACAGAAACTATAAACGTATAACCAACAGAGAGAGTATATTCATGGTACATTTTCTTTTTGATCATATTTGAGTTTCTAACAAGCTTCAAGATCGGTTTACTGAAACCACCGCGAAAAAAGCTTGCCTTTGTATGAAGGTGCAAGGCTTTTAAATGAAGCCTCCACTGAGTAGTCCTCAACTCCATAGAGCCTCGCAAATATTCTTCTTTGTTTTTGAAGTGTGTCATGTGTCAAAGAGGAAAAAAAAAGACTTTCCAGGAAATGAGAAGGGTTTGTTTTCCACTTTATTTTTTTACAGCCGCGAGTACGAGAGTGAATCGTGTATACTTCACACGACACATATCCTATTTATCTAAGTTATATTATTACAAAATACACTTTAAAGCCTTGAAACAAACATTCTCCATTAAACGTGCTTAGACGTTTTTCGATGTCTGCCGTCCAGCGTTCTGCTTTAGCTTCCACTAAGGCCTGACTATGTTACATAAGCAGCCAGTCACACAATACTGGGAGCCCAGGCCACCCCAGTTTCCAGAAAAAATAAAAAAAGAGGAGGAGGAGGGACCACATTTTCTCAGCTTGGATCAACTTACTAACACTTGATTTTATTTTTTTTTGCATTTGATTGGCGGGAGATCAAATCTCAAATGCAAACTCATGAGTCATATTTCCTGCGTTAGCGTCGGTGCTTTCAAACCAGAGCGATGGCCCCGGCTCTTGGCCCGCTTGCGTGCCTTCTGCTTGGCTGGGCCTTCAGAGTACAACAATTTTTACAAAGAATAGCCTCCCGTGAAACCATTTGCATCTTGGACAACAAGGGCCCATTCAGCTGAAGTGCACCTCCTGCTACAAGCAGAACAGAAGGCAGCTTGATAGTTGGCAAGGCAGTTTGTACACTGTACGTGTTTTCTTTTTTTTTTCCAAAGGACATCATGTCCCTAGGGGGAATTGCATTTCTCTCCTCTCCCTGCGGTTTCACCCATTTCTTGAATAACTTTACACAAGCTCCCTTCAGTGTTAAAGACTGTGGCAGTGCGGCTGATAGTCTAGCCTCCCAAACAAAGAGCCCTGTTATCCACTGTGTAGGACCAAGCCCAGAGTAAAAAGAACAAACGGTAAAAGCAGCCATAGAATCTAGTAGAGGTCAGGTTCACACTTGATACATTGGGAAAGCACGGCGAGGATCTGACTGCCAACACATGATGAATTATTTCAGCTCGTCCACAAACTCCTGTGCAATCTTGCGTTGTGCGCCGCGTTGCCATAGGAGCCCCTTCAGCAGGCTTACATTGTTCTACTAATGCGGCGGGATCTGGCGTTCTCTATTAATAGCCTGGCATGATGTTACATAGTTCGCTTTGCATGCCGCAACAAATCACGAGGCCCATCTCCAACAGACTGAGAGCAAGGGCCAACGTGTCACTCGTGGCTAGCGTTAGCCAACCATGACTCATAAAAAAAACACCCCCGCCGCACAGCGATTTCAAAGCGGTGCGACACAAAAGGTTAAGGCGCGTGTCAACAGCAGTTTAGGGCAAACACTACCCGGCTGGGGCACGCGGTGAGACGGGGCACGCGCGGGCAGCTGTCGGAGAGATTTGGCAGGCCTTTGTCCTAAAACCGAGAGGGACTCTTCTGTCGGGACCTCTGGCTTATCCCCTGCCTGACCGCGTCGCCGTGGCAACAGCCGGCCGCACCACGGCCTGACCAACTGACTTCCTGCATCAGGGAGTGCGGCAGTTATCTCTCTCTATCTCTCTCCCTCCCTCCCTCCCTCCCTCCCTCTCCCTCCCTTCCCCCCTTTTTAGGGTGAGATCACCTTATTCAAATGGTTCATACTAGCTCCCTCTCTGAGCCGTGGCTTCATAGAGGCCGGCCAGCCAAACGGAGGGTGACGACAAGACAATACCATGGAAGCAGCAGGGGAAGACTTTCGACGTGACACCTCAGGTGGAGACCATGGGGCCTTAGGGCGAACGAAGAATCAGAGCGTGTGCTTACATGTCGAAAGAGAAACCATTCACACCATAGGTCTTCAGAGGAAACTGGCTGTTATCCCTACCCTTTGGGGCCCCTTGTGTGTGTTAGGGGTGTGTGCTGGGGCCCCCTATGCTACAGCCAGGTCTCATGACTGTATGTACTGTATACACCGTGCTGTTACTACTGTTCTACTGTATACACCATAGCATTATCATAGTACCCCTTACTATTTATTCAATCATCCTACCTATATACAGTACTGTGCAAATGTTTTAGGCAGGTGTGAAGTCTTTAAAGTTAGAAAAAAAAAAACATTAAAAATATAAATATTAATTGTTTATTTTTTTTATCAATTCATGAAATACGAAGTGAGGGAGAAGCAAATCTATATCAAATCAACACTTGGTGTGACCACCTTTCACCTTCAAAACAGCATCCCCTGCCTAAAACTTATGCACAGTACTGTATATGTACATATACTCTGCCCTTTACCATGCAGCTGGATGCTAAACTGCATTTTGTTGTTTTCATACTCTGTGCACTGACAATAAGGTTCAATCTAAGCCAATCTAAATCTGTGTGCTTGACAGAAAAGCCTGCAGGCAAGGCTGTCCTCTTGAATTGCAAACAATGTAATGGCTTTTTAAAACATAAATCACGCAGTATAGTGTAGCAATCTGCAGTTCAAAACAACATTCCAGGCTAGGGGCTTGAATTGTCACTATACCGGGCATAAAACGGTTTTCAGCACCATTTCTCTTGACGTCTTTGACGGTTAGAAAAACACTATTTCAAAAAATCGGGCCATTTTCCTGGCCTTCAAGGATGGGTAGCGAGGTGGCCAGCAGAGAATACCTTCTACCAGCTTTACAGTCTGGGATGATTCCCGAGTTTGCACACGGCGGGATCATAAGAGCACAGCTCGGGGGTAAATTCCATCCCGGAACTCTTTTACACGCTCCTCAGAGCAGGCCAAACAGGCAGGTCACACTGGCAACAGCTACTCGAGACAAACGCACACAGAGACACGCACACATACAATTGTGGAAACATCGCTCAGTCGAAATGCAGTTTTCGTAAAAAAAGAAATCTATAAATATTCACTTAAAAGTTTGTTGTATTTATGCATACAGAAGTGAGCTTATGTCTTTTTTTTTGGGGGGGGGGGGGGGTGGAATCTGTTTTGAATACACGCACTAAGGATTATGACAGCCGCCTTACGTAACCCAGTCCCTTTGCGTTTCACATGAGCCCCTCGTAGAGAGCGAGAGCGAGAGAGAGAGAGAGAGAGAGAGAGAGAGAGAGAGAGAGAGAGAGAGAGAGAGAGAGAGAGAGAGAGAGAGAGAGTTCACATCAGCAAGTACATGACTGATTAACAGCATCTCATGTCGCCCTCCCTGCTCCAAGGCGCTCCCAGTGACACCACAGCCCGGCCGTCCTCATCCTAACAGCTATCATTAACTCTCACTGGTCTAATCCTTGGACTCACAGGCGCCATACACAATCTGTCAGCGTTCCACCCCGGGCAGCTCTGCTCGGTTTCTTCACCCCCCCCCTCCATCCCGTGGATGTAAACGCCATAAGGGGCTTTGGGGGCGGGTGACAAGGCTGTCCATCTCATCCTCAGCTGGACCACCCCAAAGATCAACCAGCACACACACACACATTTTCTCTCGGTCTTTCTCTCTCTCTTTCACAGTCACAGTCACACACACACACACACACACACAAACTATTTTTCTCTCTTTCACAGTCACACACACACACACACACACACACACACACACACACACACACACACACACACACAAACACTGTCTGTCTGATTGCTTCTGGGTTGCTTGCTAGGTTTATGATAAATGTTTTAACAGAGAATATGACTTATTCACTAGGTGGGCGCTACTGCAATGGAGCAGCCTGAATAGACTTGGAAGTTACGCAACAGAGTCAACTATAACATGCATGGTTACCCATTCATTTTACAGGAGGACCATACTATTTTACATGGAGGCAAATGTTTTCGCAGGCTTCTTCAGTACGCTTTGCCAACTTGGTCATGTGTGTAGGAGGGCCTGCATGAGTATAGAACGAACATACAAACTCATTGTAGATTCTTGGCAGAATCTGCATTTTTTTTTGGTATGTAACACAGGAGGCCTTGTTTAAGGCATCTTGATTTGTCCACATTAGCCAATGTGGCGAGATAGAACAGAGGAGCCTCTGACTTTGTGTGGAGCGAGTATGACATCTTTTAACCTTGAACTGGCCAGGAAGCACCCCCCGCTCACACACACATCACCGCCCACCCCTGGCCCGTTCACACCCACTACAATGGGACTATGTATTCATCACTGGTCATTATTAACATCTATCGGATGATATATTGTGGTGCAAATGACACAAGCGGTCGCGCCGTCACTACAATGGACTGAATGGGCCTCCATCACAAAGTAAGGTTCATGACACTTTGACGAAAACGAACTCCGCTGCGGTGATGTTCCCTCAACGTTGGGAACCTCATCAGCCAGCGTTGGGACGTGTTCGTATTGTGTTCAGCCTCACAAAGCCAGCCTTTGGGGACACTCTGTTGTTTGTTCTTGGTGCCTCTCCTGTTTTCCCACGGGTGCTAAACCAAAAGAATAACCGATAACTTGCTGCTAAACACTATTTGCAACACGTCACTTTGAGAAAAGAAACACGAAGAATTGGTAAAGGACCTCTGTGTGTTGCTGCTGCACACGCTTTCAACAGAAACCAGATAGACCAGACTAAACGCACGGACTCCCAACCAGCTAACTACTACTTGTGAACCCGTTTGAATTACAACAATCAACACAGATATGGATATGGGCCCAGTTTCAGTTTGAGGTTGTTGTTTATTTTTTGACACAAAGCAAACCAAAACCGTAACCTTCACTCGTGCACGCCGTCGGCGGATAACGGACTCGTGACCCTTGGCACAGCCGTCCGAAGGCGTGAACCTACAGACCGACCTCACGTGGCAAACCAAACGGCTCTCCCTCTGTCCATTGTGCTGCTCCGTGGCAGTATCTGGGTGAGGGGTTCTGGACAGCAGGGCTGTGTGAAACCTACCCCCCCCCCCCCCTCCTCCTGTCACTGACGCCCAGGTGTCACCTCATTAACACGATGCACGATGCAAACTCTCCTCCGCCTTCCCCCCCCCCCCCCGTCTCTCAGTCAGAGCCTTCAGCCACATTAGCCCAGCCAGCCTTCCATTCCTTCCCTCACTATTCTCTCTTTCTCTCTCTCTCTCTTTTTCTCTCTCTCTCTAGCCTCAAGCTTAAGCGCCATTGATCCACCGCGTACATAGACTAGGCTTCCTGGCACATCAGAAGTGCTTTTGTCTGAAAACGGATGCTAGTCAGACGAGATATTGTCTCTATCAAAGGTTCACGTCGATGTCAAAACTAAAGAAATTATGTTTATATCGTATGTACCTTATCTTAGGTTCCTACCTGGTTAAATAAATAAAGATTACTGTTATTATAATGTACACAGTCTGTCAGAAGTGGAGTTTAATCTAGGAGGACAGCTGGACGTGATAAATCATTGAGTAATTTCAAAGCACACACACACACACACACACACACACACACACACACACACACACACACACACACACACACACACACACACACACACACACACACACACACACACACACACACACACACACACACACACACACACACACACACACTATTCTGCTACTGATATTATACGACGCTTTGTCACAGGCAACCAGTTCTACCGGTTCAGCGACACGTCCAGCCACTGGGTGATGTGACCGACAGCAGAAGAATGAGAACAATGACAGTAAAACAGAGAAGAAGGAAAAATAGAGAGAGAGAGAGAGAGAGAGAGAGAGAGAGAGAGAGAGAGAGAGAGAGAGAGAGAGAGAGGGTGGGGTTCGGGCAGAAATGTGGGTTTGAGACGTTAGCTCAGGGTTCAGGTCAACGTGCTTGCCCTCGGGGCACTCAGTCAACACGATCTCTGTCCAAACAACCTGTCTCATGGCTCTGCCCCCAACGACACGGAGACGCAGTGGAACGCGCGCTGGACGAGACCAGAGAAGTGTAGGAGTCGTGTTGGAAATAGCAATAGACCGTATCCCGCCTAATATGAAAAAGAAACATACGTTTAGGAGGTACCTTGAAACGAAGAACCAAGTGGGTTCAGCCAAAGGCCTGGACAGGGGTGGCCTCAGCCCTCTGCGTGGGTTTAACCAAAGGCCTGGACAGGGGTGGCCTCAGCCCTCTGCGTGGGTTCAACCAAAGGCCTGGACAGGGGTGGCCTCAGCCCTCTGCGTGGGTTTAACTAAAGGCCTGGACAGGGGTGGCCTCAGCCCTCTGCGTGGGTTCCATCAAAGGCCTGGACAGGGGTGGCCTCAGCCCTCTGCGTGGGTTTAACCAAAGGCCTGGACAGGGGTGGCCTCAGCCCTCTGCGTGGGTTCAGCCAAAGGCCTGGACAGGGGTGGCCTCAGCCCTCTGCGTGGGTTTAACCAAAGGCCTGGACAGGGGCCCTGCGTGGGTTCAACTCAGGGGTGGCCTCAGCCCTCTGCGTGGGTTTAACTAAAGGCCTGGACAGGGGTGGCCTCAGCCCTCTGCGTGGGTTCCATCAAAGGCCTGGACAGGGGTGCACTCAGCCCTCTGCGTGGGTTTAACCAAAAGCCTGGACAGGGGTGGCCTCAGCCCTCTGCGTGGGTTCAGCCAAAGGCCTGGACAGGGGTGGCCTCAGCCCTCTGCGTGGGTTTAACCAAAGGCCCGGACAGGGGTGGCCTCAGCCCTCTGCGTGGGTTTAACCAAAAGCCTGGACAGGGGTGGCCTCAGCCCTCTGCGTGGGTTTAACCAAAAGCCTGGACAGGGGTGGCCTCAGCCCTCTGCATGGGTTTAACCAAAAGCCTGGACAGGGGTGGCCTCAGCCCTCTGCGTGGGTTTAACTAAAGGCCTGGACAGGGGTGGCCTCAGCCCTCTGCGTGGGTTCCATCAAAGGCCTGGACAGGGGTGCACTCAGCCCTCTGCGTGGGTTTAACCAAAAGCCTGGACAGGGGTGGCCTCAGCCCTCTGCGTGGGTTTAACCAAAGGCCTGGACAGGGGTGGCCTCAGCCCTCTGCGTGGGTTTGACCAAAGGCCTGGACAGGGGTGGCCTCAGCCCTCTGCGTGGGTTTAACCAAAGGCCTGGACAGGGGTGGCCTCAGCCCTCTGGAACCTGATCCATACAGGAGGCCGACAGCATGGCCGCCAGCCAGCCCTCCCTGATGTGAGAGGACAGGACTGGACAGGTGACGGGCTAGATCCGCTTACCTCAGCAGCGCCGCTAGACCGCTGTAGTCCTGTGCGTGTGTGTGCATGTGCGTGTGTGTGTGTGTGTGTGTGTGTGTGTGTGTATGTGTGAGAGAGAAAGAGTCTCTGCTCACACAGCTCTACCTACAGGGCCCCACAGTGCCACACAGGCGGACACACACCACAGGAGGGTTAGGGGCAGCGTGCCGGACGAGCACCACTAAAGCCGTCGAGCGTGCCTGAAAAACAGCCCCACCACTGACTCTACACCGCACGGGAGGTGAAGAGCAACACACGCGACCTACCTGCCCCCTCTACGTCAATCCCCACCCACCCCCCCCAAATCGATCCTCAGGGCTCACATAGGTTTGTTTCTTTAAGCCCCCTCATCCAGGCCCCTGCTATAGCTAAGCTAACCGCTAACGGATGACCTCATAACACGTTTTGTCACAGCAACCACACGCGGTCCCAGAGAGAGAGAGAGAGAGCGAGAGAGCGAGAGAGAGACAGAGAGAGAGATGAGTTTAATCTTTCACAAATCCCACCATAGAGTGGGGCAGTGGAGAGGCGGTTGTTTTCCCTCTGTCAGCCAGCCGCCACACTAGGCCTTACAAAGGGGGTTACTCCTGCATGGCTGGACCGATGGTGTGTGTGTGTGTGTGTGTGTGTGGCTGGATCCTGGGTGGGCAGGCAGGCTGAGTATGCCTCAATCAACGGCAGGCCGAATACGAGAGGAGGGAGAGAGAGAGAGAGAGAGAGAGAGAGAGAGAGAGACGTGTTCACTCACAGCCCCCTCTTATGGGGGGGTGATTAATATGTTCCTGCCTTGTCAGACGTGACACATGAAAAGCCCTCTCCTCCCCTCCTGCAGGCTTCCGTTGGTAAATATAACCCCTCCCTCTACTCTGGGAGGTTATGAATAATATC
>JAPMUY010005317.1:80000-102500 GCA_026901105.3 Galaxias olidus | reverse complement strand
GACACACCTTTTGGATTGTCTGAAAGGATAAGTATGGCATTTGTTTGGGAACCTGCATGGCATAGATTCATCACAAACTAATCGAAGTGGTGCAGTTCCCGTTTTTATTCCACTGCCGTCTCATTGCCATCTATTCAGCCGGGTTTTTTCCCCCTGGTTTCCTGGCAGTTCCCGTCGTTATACTGCTTTTCCTTCTGTCGCTTTGCGATTGGACATGAAAGCCCAGTTTTCCCTGGAACTTCACGAGGTTACTGTTTGACAACACTAAATCTCCCCGTGGCAGAGCTTTGGCAGACAGTCTGCAAGTGTGGCTATGTTTACATGTATGAAGATAAGCACATGGATACACTGTATTTCCGTGTGTTTGTGTGAGAGAGAGAGAGAGAGAAACAAGCTCAAAGTCCATCAACAGCTCTTCACAGCTAACTAGTGAACTGCTGACAGATGACAGACGGGCTTGTATGAGTCCCAAGGTCATCACAGAACTGGGAACAGTTTCCTATAAGTGTAGTGTAGCGTCGCGCGCGTGCGCGCGCGCGCACACACACACACACACACACACACACACACACACACACACACACACACACACACACACACACACACACACACACACACACACACACACACACACACACACACACACACACACACACACACACACACACACACACACACACACACACACACACACACACACACACACAATCGTGTTCATCGATAACATCCGCTCACAAGACACACCCAGTCTATCCCCAAAGAGCCGGCCTCAAAGCCACCGGAAGAGGAGCCGCAGCTCTGGGTCACACGGATCACAATGGCTGAGCGTCAACAAGAAAGCCAGAGTGACTTAGAGAGCACAATGAGACACAATGGCCGAGCGTCAACAAGAAAGCCAGAGTGACTTAGAGAGCACCATGGGACACAATGGCCGAGCGTCAACAAGAAAGCCAAAGTGACTTGGAGAGCACCATGGGACACAATGGCCGAGCGTCACCAGGCACACCCAGGGTGGAGTAGGAAGGAGAAGGACGCCTCCCGCGGAAACGCCATCCACCCACACCGTGCACACTCCCCACACAATGAGCAACAAACCCATATATATATATATATATACTGTATATTTATACACACGCTAGACCACACATCCCCATTCAAGAGCTCCAAACTGACCGGGAAGCCAGACACATAGCGAGGGTATTAAGTCACTACCGTGCTACTGAGGACGTCCTCGAAGCTGCTACGGACACAGCCAAATACGAGCCGTGTGTGTGTGTGTGTGTGTGTGTGTGTGTGTGTGTGTGTGTGTGTGTGTGTGACTAGAAAGCGAGCGCAGCCATGTCGTCTCGGCCCGCCAAGCCCTCGAGGGCCACCACCTGTTCCTCCTGTGCCGGGGCCAGGGAACAATGAGGGGAGCTCCGCTGAACGGCCAGCGCTTCAGATGGGACCGGCCAGCTGCAGTCTGCTGGCCCCGTCTGTGTGGAATACACGTGCCCCCCCCCCCCCCCCCCCCCCCTTCCGTCCCCCACTGTGTCTAATCCACACACGCATTACGCAACCGACTGAGGAGGCTTCAGGCTGAGCTGCGTGGTGTCCCTGTCAAAAAGAGGAGGAGGAGGAGGGGGAGGGGGTGGTGGAGGAGGGGACTTAATGCAATATAGGGAGCACGAGAGAGAGAGAGAGAGGGTGAGAGAGAGAGGGAGTTAATGCTTAACCACGTTTGCAACAGAAGCCCATGTTTAAAAGCTGTCACAGTTGACAGGGCACGCCGAGGACCTATTGAAACTGGAATTCAATAAGTGTCCCAGAGGCCAACCGGTCCTTCCTGCCGTCCATATTATTATAACCTTTCCTTGGAACCACGGGCAACACTGGGCCACTCTCTCAACCGGTGGAGATCACACGCTTATGAACTGTGTCACGATACAGGCCCTGCTTAAGATCGCGGGCGACAGGAAAACAGGAAACAAAATCAGTGCGGCTATTGAAAGAGATACCGCGCTGTCACTCTGATCAACACACCGATGTTTAGATAGTGTCGCGTGACAGCATCAGTGGCATATCGTCTGACGAGTCTCCTCCGTGGAAATTTGAACTTAAAAAAAGTACACATGAACGACACATATTTCTAAATTGGATTGCCGTGATCCGGTGACAACGATTCTAGAGAATGTTTTTTGGGGGACGGGTGTGTCGCTGGGGCAGGGCATTTGCTTTGGAGCCTTTTTTGTGTTGGAGACGCACCGAGGATGGTCTGAACCTGGCGGAATGCAGACATAGCTAGCTGTCAAGTCATCTTTGGAGTCATCTTTGGTATGATAACAAAAATGCGATTATAAACTGGTTTCACAACTTTATAATAACCCGTTTCCACAAAGAACAACGGTGGGCGTAGTAGGAGGATGTAATAAATACTACATTCCTTTAATGACTAGTGTACGCTGTGTGGATCGCTGGTTCCCGAAACAAATCCAGCAACATTTTCTGCCGAAATAATTTGTTAATATTTCAGCACGCACTTAGCCAAAATTAAAAACGGCAAAAAATACATCAAACTGAGCTGTTTGCCCCACCTCAGACAACACCATAAGAGTGGATTTCAAAGTGATGATGCGGAGTACATGACGGGCCTCAACCGGTGAGGGGGGGGGTATGGTATATCTTTCATGAACTATCTATCTCTAACTTGCCCCGCTAGAGTCACATTAAAAAGAAAATGATGATCGAGTTACATCCAACCGGGCGAAATCCGCTGGAATGTGGTCAGGTTTCCCTTTGGGGATAAGCAAAAAAAAAAAAAAAATTATCAGCAGAACAGCTTCAAGCAGTCAACACTTGTTCATCTCAGAGGTAACCTAGCAGTCGTGAAATGGCCAAATACATCCAACTCCCATTAAAGACCCAGGATACAGGGCAAAATGGTTTTGCTCTTCCTGCTGGAAGCAATTTTCCCAAAAGAGCAGTTTGGATATGCTCAGTGTGACGTTTCAAAATGTCTGGTGGGTTATGATTTCCCTCGCCCTAGACATAATATCTCTCCTCTAGCCGCTCAGCGTAATCCTCTATGTAGGCCAGTATCAACAAAAGAAAAGTGAAACAACTTCCCAGAGTTACAAGTGACTGACCTTTCCCAGCCTTGGAACATGTCCATGTTGGAACCCTTTCACCCAGGGACAATGACTAGGCTTTTTACATTGTGTTTCAGAAAGCACCTCAGGAGAGTTTGCGTTTAAACGCCACAAAAGGTAACTGGATTGAACTCTGACCCAACGGATGAATCTGCTCAATAACAGGGGGTCAAAATGCAACCTCTGAACTTTGGTTTCATGTTTTACTTCAGTGTTACAGTATGTCTAAAAGGTAACTGTGGACCTATTTACTTTCTGCATGTAATCCGTAGATTACAAATACATGCTAGTCAAAACTGTGTGTGTCATTTGAACTCTGCGTGTCAATTAGACCTTCGCCGTGGCTAAACGTTTGTGTAGACGGCGGCAAAGATCCTATAACGGACCAAATGTCAAGACATTGCCTAATCATTCCATCTTGGTCTCCTATGTAGCCTGGGAGGAAGGTGGGAGGACTGCAGTCATAACAAACTATTTACATAGGAGCGTTCTGGAACGCGCACAACTGCCATTTATATACATGTTCCTTCTTAAGTTCCCCCTCAAAAGGCTCCACCCACCAAGGGAAAAGAAAGAACTGTGCAAACAGACATGCACAGATGAGGCGATTATTTTGCGTCCACCGTCTCTTCCACTAAAACCGTTGACTCACTGTTGATTCACGACGGAGTCTTCGTCGCCGGGGGAGTTCGCGCTCTGTGATTCATGGTCTCCAAAAGAGAACGCACGGCGAAACAGCCCGCAGTCAGCGCTTTTACACGACGGACAGCCAAGCAAATGCGTCTGAAGCCTCCCCCCCACCCCCCCAGCCATAATCCACCGTTTGACTGTAGGGAAATGATCTCAGAGCTAGCCGGGTCTGGGCGGGGAGCCAGCGCTCCCTCACTCTGCATCGGGAGCCTCTGTGGTGCTCTGAAATAGCCTCTGTCACAGAGGGTCTGGAGCACCAGCCCCGAGAAGCAGCAATGAGTGGGGATGGGAGGAGGAGGAGACACACACACACACACACACACACACACACACACACACACACACACACACACACACACACACACACACACACACACACACACACACACACACACACACACACACACACACACACACACACACTCGCCCACGACAGCGCACAATAGATTGCGATGGAGCGATAACCGTCTGGCAAGACTGGGGTGTGTGAGTGTGTGAGAGAGGAGGAGGAGGAGGAGGGGGTGGGGGTGGTAAGACAATAAACTTAAGGAGTAGAAAGCTGTGGAGTGTGTGCCAGGGCAGCTCATCTAGCCGAATGACAAAGCCAAGCACGAGGGAGGTGGGGGGGGGGGGGGGTTGAACAATGGGAGGGGGTATCAATGCAGCTCTCCACCAGTCCAGCTGGGAGGCATGTGACTGGTCAGGGAGACAGACAGGCTCCGGCTTCACTGACCGTCCGTCACTGGGCAGCCGCTGGAGTCGTCCCTTTCTCCTGGGCCCTCCATGTGCCAGGCGGGGTCAATGTTTTGTCTGGGAAATGCCAAGTGCTGACCTTGAGGGTCCTGGTTGGACTATGCAGGGACCTTTGCGGGCAGGCGGGCGGGGGGAGGGGCAACCAATTACAGAACTCTTCGCTGAGGCAGAGTTCCCACCGAAGGGGCAAGGGGCAAGGGTCGGAGGCTGTCTGCAGGCGGAGACAAAACCCTGCTCGTTTGTCAAAACGTCGCAACACTTTTGTTTGGACTAACAGTCTTACACGAGGGGAGGTTGTCTGACTGTCTACCGAACAGTGTTAACTGATGCAGTTCTGGAGTTGATTTACTATGTTGTAGCTAGAATCAATGGCCTAGATGCATGAGTTTGATTTCAAAATATCTCATCAACTAGAATGGCTAGTTGTAACCTTGCAGAAGATCTAGCCTATTATTTGATACCCATTTAAACAGTAGCAAATGGGGTGGCAAGATTTCAGTATGATTTCAGTAGGGAGACAAGGGAGAAAGACCTCTTTACTTTCAAATACTGTAGGCCTATATTCAACCACAAGGACCAAGGAAATTCCTGTCAAGAAGAGCAAAACTTTAAGCAGTTTTATTTATCTTGGTACCTTTTAGAATTGTGAAAACAAAGTTGTGTTTTGTTCTGTTACATAACTTACTCTGCCCCCAATCAAGTGTTCAGATTAAAGTAGGCCAAATTCTACATGTCAAAAAGTCTAAACAATTATTTAAGAAGCTAATCCTTTGCAATCGAAAATATTGGAGCATTTCCAGGGGCCTTGGACCCAAGCAAACAGAGAATAAAAAATGCTATTGCTGCTTTTATAAATCTAAGTTCTTTAACAAATAAAAATGGGGATACTGAATATTCAACAAAAAGAAACTGTAAGAAAGAACAATAGTTACACTACTATACAAACATGTTGGCAGGACTAAGTATTTGTCAAATTCTCAATGTCAGTGAAGTTGAGAATTTTAGGCGCACTCAACATTTAACAGATTAAAGCGCCACGAATTTAGTTGGAACACCCCTTAAAGTCATTCTTAACTTTGTGATAATAGTTAGAAAAGAACCAAAAGATTCAGATTTAATCTATAATTCCGCATGTATGGGAAACTGACGCTCATGAGATGCAGCCTAACAATACTGAGAGTGGACAATGGACTTGTTTCGCTCCCATGGACTAGCAGACTACGAGGGCTCTGAATGACTGGCTCTGTGATTGTCCACGAGCTGATTTGACATTCAAATTAGATGCATATCTTACTTCTCTATAAACCTTATTTACCGAAATTCTTTGACTATCATAAATACAGTGCGGTTATTATTAAAACAGAATGGAAATGATAGAAAATGTATGACTACAGAATGTAACAAAAATAAATAAAACTGACACACCATCGCTACAAAACGAATATAATAAAAGGGAATATGCTATAGAACATGGGTTTACCTACTTGATACTGCCCGTTGATGAAGAAGTTTATATCCTAGTTGAATTTCACCAAAATACTGAATAGTACGGGTCAGATAGATCAGCCTATTTGGGCTCCTCCTTTATAATTTTTTTTTAAACTACAAATTCGAAACGCTTACGGAGTCGATACTTTAGCGAAACAGTCCTAAATGTTACAAATCCCAGTGAGCAAAATGAGGAATATGCACGTCTGTAGCCCTCATATAACCCAACGTACGCCAAGTTTGCACCACAGTGGCGCACACAACATTCGAGTACTTCCACCCCCTTTCTCCATAAGATCACCGCCTCCCGTCTACTGTCCCGTTCTGTTTAAAGGGCCAGTGTACCAGATGTCATCTTAGTTACTCAAAAGAACAATGGATCAAATCTGCTGCGTAATTTCGTGACTCGGGAAATACTACAGCATATTAGATATAAAGCATTATATAGCATCTGAATAAGCGTTGTATAATATGTGAAGGCCTATGTGTGTTTGTGTAATTCACATCAGACAAAGAGAAAAAAAAAACATTAAAATCATACAAATTTGAACCAGTCAGCAAACAACATAAAACATGAGTACACCTCTCTGTTTTTTCATTTTTTTATTTAGAAAATAATGTTTGTTTTTAAATCATACAACTTCATGGCATGTCAAGCGCCCAAACAGCCTTAAAACATTTTCAAGTGGATTTTTTTTAGCATATGATAAAGAATATATTTGATCACACAATACATCCTTGGCACTAACCACTCTTTATATTACAATATACTCCCCCACCAAAAAAAAAGCAATACAAAACATTCTAATGTAGCAGGCATACTGGTAATTAACTGACTTGATTGTTAATTCAATGCCATGTGTTGAAAACAAGCATAACTGATTGTGTCCTTGTTAGACTCCTAAACAACATAATTTATGTTTTGTTTAATTTCATAAATTACATCACACATTTTTGTTCACATCTATCAAAACTATAGTCAATGCCAAATACAATAGCCATGACGATATTACAGAGAAAGGCAATGAGATAAGCATAAAATAAGTGGAATTGTGCTAAAATATATGTCTATTATATAACAAATATTGTAAGCCAATGATTAGTTCACAATAGATTTCATAACTTTTGTTTTTCATTTTTTCAGTGGCCGGGTAAGATGTTGACATCACGAAAACATTTGGCATCTCACACTTGTGTGATGCGTTTCCCCTCCTGAACGCACAGCCTCACCCACGCACACAGACATGTCCCATCGCTCCATACGATTAGCTATCATAGCACATAGATTCTGTTTGGGATCGATTTGTTTTGAAACTACACGTGAAGAATTTGGTATGTTGGGCCTGAGCATGAACTAACAAGGCTGTTCAATTCCAAAGGAATGTTACTCCTCTTCTTTTTCAACATGATTTGTAGAGCGCAGTGCCCTTGCACTGTATTCCATGAAGCCAATTACGGGCCTTGACATATTGATCGCTTTCCTTTCTTGTTCCTGTCACTTTTGAAGAGCTTTGATCTACCTTGAAAGCAAAAACTGTAATTGGTGTGAAATTCCGCGTGATGTGTATGTGGTCAAACACACTTCAGTATTAATGGAGATAGTCACATTTTAGTAGATTCAAAACCTGACTCCTTCACATTTAGCTGTGATACATAACGCGACACAGATCATTCATCCACACAGGTGGGATAGGTCTAAGCCGGTTGTACCACAGTCATCTGGTATTCAGGTGTGAACTTTCAACCCCCTTGTTCTTTCACCACGCCTGGGATTCTGCCCACTAGAAAAATACCACCACAGAACTCAAAAATACATAATGACCCAATTACTGGTCAAGGACTTTACGTTCAACTCATTTGATTCCTTTGAAGCCTTTGTTGGGTGCTTTGACAACCCTTTATCCTGGCCCCCACAAAGAATTATTATATCCGCGTGGGCCTTTTGTGCCATATGTTACATAATAAAAATGGCCTGCATAGGGTACATACAATATAATGAGGAAGGGGGCCTCCTTTTCAAATGTATCCACTGCAGAAGCCCACATATGGACCGCTGTAACGTCAAAGGAACTTTCAAAAATAGCTAAATAAATGAACTTATTCAACTATTAGTGTTCTTTATTTATTTTTCCGTCCCCATTATAGTTTTCCCATTCCACTTGGAATGTGGTGCCTGTCTCCCGACCCCTCCACGCATGCTTCAAGAGAGACGAAGCCCCAATAGTATGTAGCTCCTATAGCGGGGGGGGGGGGGGGGGGACGGTCCCAAACATGAGCCCAGCGTTCCCAAACTAGTTACCGATGACTAGATTTAAGCTAGCATAGAAGGCCAGGGAAATGAGCTTTTCCACAAGACACTGTCAATCCCAACCAAACTGAAGCGGCCACCCTCACAGCTCATCTCAACGGCAAAAGCAGCCGTTGCATTCAGGAACTTTAAATCCTCCTCTGAATCGTTCACAGTCATCAGCCCTTTTTTTTCTTTTCAAGTCATATTCTTTCTTTCACTGTCCCTGTATCCCACTCAAATCCCCCCTAAACCACCCAATGGGTGAGCCCGCCAACCAAATGAGGCAATTAGAGGACAGAGTCTGAAAGTCCTTTGAACTTCCCCCTCCTGTCCGGATCCTTTAATGTTCCTCCCAGGCTTTGCCCGGCTCAGCGAAGTCACTCACCGGCCTGGAGAGACCCCCTATAAATGCAGCGCACCTATGCTCCCACCCCTCACAGAGAGACATACACACAACAAGGAAGGAGAGGGAGAGAGGCCAGAAACAGAGAGAGAGAGAGAGAGAGAGAGAAAGAGAGAGAGAGAGAGAGAGAGAGTGTTTATAAACACGAATTAGCCAGGAAGAAAGCCCATTCCGACCCCCCCCCCCCCCCCCCCCCGCGTCTGTCCCAGCCAATCCTATCACTCGTCGTGTTGCCTTCCACATGTCGGTAGCTTAGCGCTTGGATGAGGTTGACGGAGATCCAATTAAACCCCGGCTGACCTATGCCGGCCACATGCTAGTCTTACGCTCACGCGGTGCCACTGGAGACACCTACGGCGCACGTGTCACTGTGATTAAACGGCTGGCCGTGAAAACACGTTTTAATTAAAGGAAGATATTAGAGACAAAGAATCAAATAGAACAAGAACGAAGTGAGATAGAGTAGAGGGGGAAGGTGAGAAAAGACAAGGTCGAGAGAAGTAAAACCTGTTGTTTTCTTTTACAGGGACCCAAAAGCGGACGAAGCGGGCTGTAAATTAACAGGATTTTTCTGTTAGAATACCTCCACCTATGTGAGAAGAAAGGGGAGGACTGTCCCGAGGTCAGGAGGGGGACAGCTGCAGCATGGTAACAGGATTTCACGCTGGCGCTGATCCGATTTATCACTGCCCATTAACTCCTCAGGCCGACCAACACGGGCGCCAGCCAGGTAGGATTTCAACATCTAATGGCTCACTGATGTGCTGACACGTGCACGCACACACCCACACACACACACACACACACACACACACACGGGTGCACCGAACACAGACAAACAAGCGCATAGTATTTTTTTTCTTTGAAAAATAAGGTGTCCTTTTCAAGTTCCAACCTTGAAATCTCACTATTTATATGTGTGGACAATAAAATAATACCGACTCTTAAATTCCTTTGACAAATATCAGGACAACCGCCTCAACTGGTCAACTCCTAAACGTTGCCCGTTGTTAATATGTATATGTACATTAAACATTCACTGTTGACTGTAAACACCATCACACCATATGTCACCATGCTCACAGCTATACAGTTTCAAGGCCACACTCCAGTCCCATTCGAGCTCCTCCCCGTGAAATCCACACACACATCTCCTCCGCCCCTCCTTTCCTCCCTCCTTTCACTCATCCCCTCCCTCGTTCCTTGCCCCTCACTAGCACAGCATGTCACCTAGCACCAGGACTCCCGTTGGAAAATCATTTATTTTGTAAAGGTACTGTGATCAATAATATCCATTCAGGTTCGCAACGTTAAGCCTTTTGTTGCATACAGTGAAATTACCCCACAGAGAAAGAAACAGATGAGCAGTACTTTTTTCGTAGCATTTTTTCATTTTTTTTTTTTTAACTATGACAACTGTGAATATCCTACGGAGTCTGTAGCGCGACGGCGTAAGTGTGTGGGCCTTCCAGATGGTCGGGTAAGGGCTGGTGCCATCCCTCTCCCCGCCCGTGGCATAATCCCGGGGAAAGGCGTTACTGCAGGATCGACAGTCTCTTTTTCTATTCAGAAACACAGTGGATGCTCTGTAAAGCTCACGTCGAAACAGTCAACACACGCCGGCGGACACACGCGCGCGCTGGCGCACATGGATGGCAGCCCCACATATTCCCGAGTCACTGTCCCACTTGTTTTGTGCGACTCCACTCTTTATGTCACAATGGGAGCGTGGCGAGGTCATCTCATGACATCATCTCTTGGCGCCGGCTCTAAAGCTTCCTGTTGACGACAAAGCCCTCCGTACCTGAGCCAGTGGCGCCAGCAGCCACGGCCCCGACCCTCTGTCTCGTTGTCCCAAAAGCCCCCATGGAGCCTTGAACGGACCCGGCATCGGCCCACACGGGGGGACAGCCGGGACTTCCATGAGGACGAAGGCTGTCAATGACTTAAAACTCTTTTGGGAGTTCAAAGTGTGTAGCGTGTACACACCAATGGACCGAGGGGGGTGAGGGTGTGTGTCAGACCACAGGGTAAAATAGCAAAGGGGTGTGTGTGTGTGTGTGTGTGTGTGTGTGTGTGTGTGTGTGTGTGTGTGTGTGTGTGCAGTAGGTCCATACCCCGCAGCGGTGTCTCGTTCCAGAGACGCCTCCCTCCCAGTGCCAGAGCAGGTTTCCTGATGGGTACATTCCAGTAGAGTATCAGCAGTTCTGTAACACGTGGCCTCATGTTTTAAAGACATATACTTTCCATCTATAATACATCTCTGATTCACCCAAAGGATGATGCAGAAACATTTACATACGTTTGGTTTGACCTGTTGTCACCTCAGGCAAAGAGTGCGTTTGGTTTCTCCACCGGCACTGCACAGAGGCTTAGTGGCCTGACCGGTTAAACGTGGCCAGAACGCGGTCAAACTCGTTTCGGCGCATGTGCTATTGGCCAGGGAGCGGTATCCATGGAGACAGAAACTTCTCTCGATTGAGACTCAAAACCTCAATAGACCAATCCAGCTTGGCACAGACTATCTCTTCACGTCAAATGTTTATCCTTTAGTCCATTCCACGTCCAGTTTTTTTCCACATCTGTTTAACGCTGGTCCATTAAATGGCTCCTTTGCCTCATTTACGGTCCATTCAATGCATTTACATCCAAAGTGTGGATCAGCGCCGAGATATTTATTTCATTTAGATAGTGTTTTTCAAAGAATCTTGTGTTCCTTTGTACAGAATCGAACAGATTCTTCTCTTTTTGAATGGGTAAAGAAGTGTTATCGTCAAAAGTAAAGTTGTTAAATGGTACAATGGAAATCCTCATGCAACTCGCTCAAGCAGCTAAAGAATAAAAAAAAAAAAAAAAGAAAACACAACAGAAAAACAGAAGATGCCATCGTTATCTCCGTGAAGAGAAGAAACAAATACCTAAGCTGGCACACACACACACACACACACACACACACACACACACACACACACACACACACACACACACACACACACACACACACACACACGCAGGAAGAACAAAGGGCCACTTTGTTCAGAACGCTAAAGCCGTGAAAAAGAGCAACAATCGAAAGAGAAAACGTAAATAATACCAGTCATGGAAAACCAAAGCGATACAAATAAAACACAAATCAAGACATTTTTTGGAGTAAATATGTGTGTCGTTATGTTCTGCTCCCCTTAAACACAAGTTGGATCTTTTTTTTTTCCACAGTAAGAGTCCCTCGGGATGCCATCAAACGAAGGAGGAAAAGCCAGCGATGGGGGCCCGTGATCCCGGGGCCAGGCTGCTGGGGGGCCTGTAGAGGGTGCTCTGCTGGCTGGGTGGGTTGGAGCTCGGCAGGGAGGGAGTGGGAGTCCGGCTTCCTTTGGGCCTGAACAGGCTGCCCTGGCCCTGGCCCTGGCCCTGGGGCTGGCCCTGGGGCTGGGGCTGACCCTGGGGCTGCTGGGCCTGGGGCACGGGACTGGGCGAGCTCAGCTGAGGAGGCAGCGGGGGCAGTGGGGGCAGGGGTGGCGGGTTGCAGTGCTCCGGGTCGCCGGACTCGGACTCGGTGTAGCTGTAGGCCTGCGCCCGGGAGATGCCCTTCTGCTGGCGGCGCCAGGAGTTGTAGTAGGTGGGGTCGCTGATGTAGTGGTTGACGAAGGAGTGCGTCTTCTGGCGGTTGGGGTCCACCTCGTACTCACTGTCGCTGCCCTGTGGGGGACGAGAGGGCACAGAGAGACACGGGGGTTAGCGTCTAGACACACCACCGTCGTTCAGCGAGGAGGAGGAGGAGGAGGAGGAGAAGGAGGGCATGTAGCTCGCTGCTGAAAATGCAAATGATCATGAGGTTAATATTATTATACCGGATTGATTCAGAGCAGGGTCGGCGGAAATTACTCAGCGCATAAGCACACACACACACACACACACACACACAAACACACACACATGATGACACATGACACATGTGTACACAAACCAACACACATGGAGAGATGACCAAAGCATGATTGTCGGGGATGATCGGTTACTGGAGCGTGCACTGTAAACGAACCATCAACACAGGAGGGCAAAGGTCAATTTGGTGTCTGTAAGGCAAGGGGTTGGCCTAAACTACCAATCCAACAGGAAAAGCCTGGCGGCTCGGGATGGAGGATCTACTGGGCATCCGGCACACCAGACAGTCCAGCAAGACAACATGAGGGAAGGCAGGAATACCTGGAGCAGGATTCTGGGAGGGGACGGATGGGAGCTTAAGAGTCCTAATTCTAGTCTAGAAACACAGAAAGCAGGCAGGCAGCCAGAGGAACCTCACCCAATGCTGTGGGAGCACACGCAGGCCACCTGTCCCATACGAGAACACGAGCGCCTCCTATGGGTGAACAAAGACATGAGGTTTAATGACAGTGACAGGCCATAATGATCATGATCCCATCCAAACCCCGTTCCCCGTTGCCATGCGTTCCACTCTGCGACCAGCCACAGTTTACTGGAAGCCTTCACACACCCGCTATTGTAAAACCGTGTGACCTTGAGGTCCCAGAGATCATAGACAGATAGCTGAGGACGCCTGCTTTCGCCCAGCTTCCATGAAGGGGGAAATTCAATCCAAAAACCCATCGAACTTGTTTTTGAAATGTTGTTTTTTTAAACAATACTTTGGGTGAATTCTTGTGCTTCAGCGTCCACTGTTGAGCCAGCACGGCCTGTATGTTCCTCGACATTCCACGTCGTTCAACATTCCAGCTGTCCCTAATTTGTGGTACCAACGATTCATGACTCGACCGCCGGAATTTCAATTCATTACCAAAAAGAAAAAAAAAAAAACAACACTTCGAGAATATTCCGCAAATGTTTTTGGAGGCAGCAAACCAAGCAGCGCACCACAAACGGTAACACAAAGCACCATTATTTTTCGCGACCGTATTGTTTTTTTTTGGCTAGCCAAAATGACGGTGGCGATTTAGAAGTGGGTTTAGGAATTGTACCACATTCCTCCGTCTCCCTCTCTCACCCTTGGGGCCCTCTGCGTTGCAACCTTAGGCTGACGCTCAACAGAGGCCTTCTCTCCGTGCTCTACTGCTTATTGTAAAGCACATATGTGACACAGCTGGCTGTAGACCCCCCACCTCCCCCATCCATATGCTGCCTTTCTCTGCGTCTACGAGGCCAACCGCCTATATAAGAGTTTATTTTCCACTCCATGTTGGAGAATTTGACGAATTCCAAAGCTGGCAGTGAATTGAGAGGACAAAAAAAAAAGCTGTCTTAAGCTTCTCCAGTGCCCTCAGTAAAACGACTCCTCCTTTTCCCCCGCGACTATCTCCTCCACCCTGCTTCAACAATGAACAATGTATCAAAAGCAGCCCCATCGTTGAGGCTTGACTCCCCGTGTTCTTGTGAACAGCTACTTTCAAGAACGGCCTCGTCCTTCGCGACGCGGCAGTTTAACGGTTCCAAGCGGCTTAGCAATAATATCCCGGAGGTAATAAATCAAGAACTACCTGCAATTTGTAAAAAAAAAAAAATTCACGAGGAATTCCCCAGAAAGCTCATGATCCACAACGGCCATCCAAGGTGCATGTTTGTATTGTCGTACTGCAGCCTTGTGGGTCACTGGGGCCGGGACTGAGAGAGAGACACTCCAGTCCTGCCAGGTCTCGGAGCCATACAGCGAGACGGCACAGACAGCCACTCACTCTGATCCCAACACACACTGCTCGCCCACTGCAGGTGACATTACCTCAGAGCCTGGGAATCAAGACAAGCATCCGGAAATGAGAGAGAGAGACAGAGGGAGAGAGAGAGAGAGAGAGAGAGAGAGAGAGAGAGAGAGAGAGAGAGAGAGAGAGAGAGAGAGAGAGACAGAGACAGAGGGGAGGGAGAGAGAGAGAGCAAGGGAGAGAGACAGAGACAGAGACAGAGAGGGGAGGGAGAGAGAGAGAGCAAGGGAGAAAGACAGAGACAGAGAGGGGAGGGATAGAGAGAGAGCAAGGGAGAGAGACAGACAGAGAGAGAGCGAGACAGAGAGCAGTAACAAGCTCAAAGTCCATCAACAGCTCAGTCACTCAGAGAGAGAGAGAGAGAGAGAGAGAGAGGGAGGGAGAGAGAACATCCTGTATTTCAAATAGGCTGAATGTTACACGCCGTGTACGTGTGTATGAGTGTGTTTGTCTGTGTAGTGTGTTTTAGAGGTGGGCAGTCGGGGCAAAGCCGATGCAGCTGAGGTGTCGACGCAGGACTGCATTTCACTCGGGCCCACCCTGGCTCTATGAGCGAGTGTGTGAGCGCACGGGTGCGCGAGTGTGCCGGGAGCAGATGTTCTTTCTCTCGGAAAACTACCGGAGCGTCCATCACTCCGCCCTTCCAACCCACCTCAAGACTCCTGTGGCAAAGCCAAGAGTGGAAAGAAATGCTGAAATGTGTTTAAGAGAGCGCGAGGCCTTTTCAAAACTTCCCACCACGTCCACACGTAACCTGGCTGATCACTTTGGCGACGAAGGCTGGGAAACGGGCTCAGCTCCCGGCAGGAACTCTCTTGCTCTGCGTTGTCCCCGGGGACTTCCGTCACGCTGGATGAGAAAGAGACACGGCAAGCCGACCCGGAGGTGTCCGACATGTCGGATATGATATCGTACGTTTCTGCGTATCGAGGCCGTTTGACCCTCGGGACTCGGGAGGGATAGAGAAATTCACCTCGTTATGGTTCGTTATTTTCCGACAGGGATTTCATTCCCTCTTCCCTCTGCATAAGGATTTTCCAGGATCACAGATGCACTGTTATTATTAACATGACAGGAACATGGGATTAAGATGACAGGGACATGGGTTTCTGGGAAGGATGAAAGCGATCCGGACTCCTGTCTTGGTGAATAACTCGAGGGGGCCTATACAACAGCGTGGGAAAGACCAACACCAGCCGCCAGCGAGAGAAGCCCGCCTGTCCGATTGGGTCGGAGTCACACTTGACTCGGTTGGGGAAGACGAGGCGCTCACCACCCTGGGATAAAGCTTGTTTATGAACAACAGGAGAGGAATGTGTTTTGAGGGGCGGGGGCAAGCCTTATGCTGACAGAGCGTCTATCCGAGACGTTTGCTCCGTTTGCCCTTTAGGGGAGGCGTCCGGGGGGGGGGCTGCCACGGAACGCACTGTACCTTCATGGTAATTAGGACTGGAGCTCTAGCCTTTAGCGAACCCCAGGAAACGCTATCTGGTCCGTGGAGCCTGGGATCCCCACCATTCCTACTGGCCAGCGAGCCTCCAACCCCCCAACCCCCCCCTCTCCATAACAGCATACCCCGACAGCAGAGAGTGGGGCAATCCTTTGTCCTCCAGTTATGGATTATAACGGGGGGCGGGGCAGGAGGCTGCATTGCTATGGTTACAGAGGGCACGGCTGGGGCCCACCAAGACAAAGGTCGTGGGGGGTACAGTGCAGGGGGGGGGGGGGGGGGGGGGATGGGTAAGAGAGGGCTCCGTCAGGACAAACAAACTCATCTCGTAACTACATTAGAGAATCTGACACACTTGAAATATTAATATATTAATATGGCTTTGCATCGTTGTGTGTGCTTAAGAGGGTGAGACGCGAGTGTGTTTACGTGTGTGGGTGTGTGTGTGTGTGTTTCTCCTTTAAAAACCAGCCATGCATCGTCAAAA
Organism: Galaxias olidus; assembly: GCA_026901105.3. Classification (NCBI taxonomy): domain Eukaryota; kingdom Metazoa; phylum Chordata; class Actinopteri; order Galaxiiformes; family Galaxiidae; genus Galaxias; species Galaxias olidus. Next base: position 86,103 of record JAPMUY010005317.1, on the reverse strand, counting down.
CAGACGCGCACAGGGATTTACTCCCCAGCCCCCAATCCCCTCACAGCAGCTCCGAGGTTTAACGCGACACAATATCAACCATGGGGATTGGAGCTTTTCCCCTGAACTATTGTCCGACACCGGCCATTACGGCTGGGGGATAAAACGTCATAAACATCTCGGAGTAAAGCTCACGGTTTGCAGTGCCTTCAGTGACTCGAAGCGTATCTCTCCACCGCGCCACGTCTGACAGCGCGGAGCTCTAATAGCGCGTGACAGGAGAGCGCCGTGCCAGTCCAAATAAACCGAGGCTGCCGTTGTCGTACGAGACGGGCCCAATGCTACCGTCTACAGCGCTCTCTATGGAGTCTGGCACCAACAGGACTCCAGCAGGCAGTGAGACAGGCGGTGAGACAGGAGGTGAGACAGGGCGGTGAGACAGGGGAGTGAGACAGGGGAGTGAGACAGGCGGTGAGACAGGGGAGTGAGACAGGGGAGTGAGACAGGGGAGTGAGACAGGGCGGTGAGACAGGGGAGTGAGACAGGCGGTGAGACAGGAGGTGAGACAGGGGAGTGAGACAGGGGAGTGAGACAGGAGGTGAGACAGGGCGGTGAGACAGGAGGTGAGACAGGGGAGTGAGACAGGGGAGTGAGACAGGCGGTGAGACAGGAGGTGAGACAGGGGAGTGAGACAGGGGAGTGAGACAGGGGAGTGAGACATGGGAGTGAGACAGGGCGGTGAGACAGGGGAGTGAGACAGGGGAGTGAGACAGGGGAGTGAGACAGGGGGGTGAGACAGGGCGGTGAGACAGGGGAGTGAGACAGGGGAGTGAGGAAGAGAGGGAGCAGGGGGCGGATATATTTTAATTTCTCTCCCACGGAAGCGCATTCCGTACGGAGGATATCTGTAAACCATGTGCGGGTGACTCACAGATTAGGTCACCGGTTGCCACTTGGAGTGTCTCTGACACCGCTGCTGCCACAAAAGAAGCCTTGCGGGCAACACGCACGTCTATCAACACACACACCCACACACACACGCACACACACACACACACCCACACCATTGTCAAAACAAAGGAGTGTTTTTGTGTGTGTGTGTTTTACCTGCCGTACTGCCATGGCAGCGGTGGCCTAGTTACCTAGCCAACCCCGACCGCATTCATTTCACCCCAAAAATCCCTTCTTTTAGAAGGACAATAGTCAACTTATACTTGCGGGAGGAGGCCCGGGGCTTAGTGGAGACAGGGCTGATAGCCCACAGTTATCCCCTCAATAAAACATCCAGACATTCCCGGTCCTCTCCAGAGCACCGCCGGCCGCCGACACGGTCCAGTGTCAGGAGGATGGCAGGGGAGCTGCGGGGAACAGGCTGGGCTCTGTGTGTCTGCGAGCCCATCAAGGCCGACGTCAAACCAAACCGTAGGGGCGGGGAGGGGAGAGAAGGGGTGGGGGTGGGGGGGTTCTAAGATGTGGTGGCAGGGCTTTTCATCGACGGCTGGAGCTGGTTGGGTTTCTGTGGCTGGGGGGCGTGTTTGACAATGCTCAAGCGTCAACGTTAGATCTCTCAACCTGACGATGATACAGTGGGGAAAAAAACAACAGCTCGAGAAAGAACCTGTCTGTACCAATTCATTGCCCGGGGAGATTTTCATCTGATGGTAAGGAGGGCTTAGCGGCTGATAAGGTGAGTGGAGTGGGCCAGCTGGGGAGACTCGCGTTTGGCCGTGGAATTTACACCGGGGACGTACTTAGCCAAAACCGAGATAGAGATCCAAGATAATTTGGGAAGAGGGCCGAAAGCGAGGAATTCCGACATGAAAGCGGAGACTGACGGAAGCCTGAAACCGGTGGGGGAATTCTGAGCCGCTTTTCCCCGGGAGCCTTTCATCTGCCGGGGATGAAAAGCAGAGGGGGGAGCGTGCGCATTCTCACCGCGACCACAAGATCGGGGGAAGGGGAGGGAACAGGACGTAAACAAACCAGCAACAAGAGAACTAGAAAGAGAGACTAAAGAACCAGAGATGAAAAACAAGAAAAGAAAAAAATAGAGAGAGATCGAAAGACATGAGGCGGGGAAACTCCTCAACGGAAAGGAAAGAAAGGCAGAAAAAAGACGAGCCACCTGCTCATTGATTAAAAGCCTGCGTCGGGCCAGGCCCTGCCCGACTCAGCACGTGCCCACACAGCATGGGACCGCTCCTGGACAGCACCAGGGGTATCGGTGAGCCAGCACCGGCAGAACAGGCTGAAAGGAACCCAGTCTGGACCCCATAACAGAGACACGCTCACGAGTCTGGATTGTTTCTGCGGCGTGGGAGTTCTGAAAGCATCTCTGTGAGCTAACACATTAGCAAACTCACAAACGTCTGTTTCAAATAAAAGTGTGTGTTTCTGATTTGTATCCCACGTGTGTGTGCGTGTGTGTAGTCGGTTTTTCATTCCGCCAAACACCACCATCAAAGCCATCTCTCCTGGCTCTCCTCCCCGACCCTCATGCTCTCCCTCTGGCCTCAGACAGGACGTTGGCAGGCTGGGGGGACGCCACAGACCACACGTGGAACTCACTCAACCTCGTTGTGTTGGTATGGGCCAATGGGCCTGGCTCTGCTGCATAGCAGCTGTGGATCGGGGGGGGGGGGGGGGGGGGGTGCATGCTTACAGGCGGTCATCCTTTCCCAAGGACCCGGTCTGGTCTGATGGCTGCAGCGTCCCTGGCATTGGAGAAGCTGTAAGGAGACCCCCGCTCGCCTCCTAGCTCGGAGCGGCCGGTTCCACCAAGGTCCCGCGTGGTCACAAAGGGAGTCACACGACGCGCATGAACGAGGCGCAAGCAGACACGGACGCAACACGTCGGCCTCCCGCCCCCGATGGAATTCCCCCGGCGGAATCCAATGAGGATGGGCGGGGTGAACAGCAGCCAAAGACAGGAGGGACAGAGGTCGGACACGACAGCCTCAGACGGTGTCTGCGAACCACGCGGGCTCCAGCGTGTGTACGCGTGCACATAGCCCCCCCCCCCCCACCCACCCACGTGCACACACACACAGACACACACACCACACCCCCCACACACGCGCACGCTCTCACCTGTGAGTCGGAGATCTCCGAGGGCTTCTCCGTCAGGCTGCTGCTCTCGGCGGGGATGAGGTCGTTGTACTTGGTGCTCACGTCCTCGTCCGAGTAGTTCAGGCTGCCCGGGCTGGGCCTGGGAGGGGACCTGAGGGGAGGGAGGGAGGGAGGCGGGGGGACACGGACACAGAGTCACCGTCGTAGAACAGTGGCACCCAGAAAGGGGCAGAGTAACGTTTAGACGTTTGAAAGAAGAAAAAAAAGAAAAGAAAACTAGTAGCGTGATGCCGTGACAGGAAACATGATTTATATTATTGCTGTGCAGAGAGAGGAAAAGGTTAGTCTGGCTCCTTCTAGCGTTTTCTCTGGCCACATGTCCATGCTAGTGGCCTGACATTCTTCAGGAGGCTCGTTATTGCAAATTCCCAGATTAGGCAAAACAATTAAATAAAGATTCAGTGACAACTGCCTAGCAATGCTGAATGGAGGCACTACAGTGTGTGTTTGTTAGGGCAGGGGTAAAGAGAGGTTTGAGGAGCGTGTTAATGTGCGCGCGCGTGTATGTGTGTGTGTGTGTGTGTGTGTGCGCGCAGAGCCACGGGCGAGGACCGGCATGATGGCTATCACGGGACGCCCGTGCTCTGCCCGCACACAGGCCTTTGTCCCCAGAGAGGAATATGTCCCCGTGATGAAGTGCACTCGTGTGTGGGCCGGTGGGGCAGCGGAGGAGCAGGTACGCGGCCTGCGTGACCCTCTCATCAATCGAAGCCCTTATGAGACTCCCATTGCTCACTCTCTCTCTCTCGCTCTCTCTCCTTCTCTCTCTCTCTGGTCTCTCGCTCTCTCTCTCTCGATCTCTCGATAAGTGCTTGAATAAGGGTTAGGTTTGGATCTGTGAAAGGTTTTTCAAAGTCTGCTATGAAATGATTTCACAGGGCCACGCTGGCGCTCCTCCAGGATGGCCCTTGGGGCCCCGTCTGTCTGGGGCTGCGGAGGGTGTGGAGTAGAGCACAGGGAGGTTACGGTGAGAGGCAGTGTGGCAGTGGAAGGGGGCTTCTGAGAGCCGTGCGGGAAGTGGAAGGCTAGGCCGAGGAGAGGTGCTAAGCACACTTGAGAGATCGCAGAGAATGACGCTAGAGAAAGAGATGAAATACACATCAGTTAAGTTAGAGCCATGAATGGGAGAGGAAAATCAAGAGCTGAAATAAAGTAAAACTAAGTAAAAAATAAATAGATAAAAAAGGTTTGGACACATTTTCCCATTCAAGAAAAGTCAAGTACTCTCGACTGGTATTGCATACGTAGCAAAAAAATATCTTGCCCCATGAACAGCTCAACCCAGTGAAGAGAAATTTATCCCAAAAAAAAGTTGCCGTTTTTTTCCCTCTTTCTGTCTTTTTTTTGTGCCTCGAAGCTTTCTGCCTCGAAGCTTAGCCAGACTTTCCCGCTGTCCGTCCCCGGTCCCGCTAAACAATCCGACGCCTGTCTCTGCTGCGTGTGGCTAGTCCTCTGGACCGACGCCTCTACCTCTCCTTGACTTCCCCCGTCCCCAGGCTCGGACACGGGGGCTCTGAGCGTCGAGCAGCAGAACAGCACACACGCTCCCAATGCATTACAGCCACATGCGATTCGCATACATCATTTTCCTATGAAATGCGTTTTTAGGGGCCACTCCGTTCCACCGAAATGCTGTGGGGATCGTCCGGCCGCTTTGGAGCGGGGAGGAAAGTGTGTTGGTGTTGACTCAACGGCTTAATGAACGTACCCTACCCCTCGGGGAAATCACTGCGAGAGAGCAGCAATTCAATTATGAGCAATAAATTGGTGAAACTAGGTTACATTTAATTCACTTCACCTGAGAGTGGGAGTGAAACATGCTACTGCAGTTTTTATTTATACAAATGTTCTACGATTCTAACAAATGTGTGCTCTGTACTCTGTGTGTATGTGTGTGTGAGTAACTGGACAGGGCAGAGTGAGACCTGTGTGTATGTGTGTGTGTTTGTGTTTTTTGAGAGAGAGATAAATGTGCAGATAAATCCGTGCGTGTGTGTGTGTGTGTGTGTGTGTGTGTGTGTGTGTGCGTGTATGTGTGTGTATGTGTGTGTGGAGCAGCTAATCCTAACGAACGACGTTCTTGTTGACCTTGCTGATAGTTCCGACGTGACAAGGAGGACAGCCTGTCCCTGATGATGGACATGAGACCCAGATAGGAAACCCCAGACTCTCAGCACAAAGACCTTCTCACAATGAGCTTCCAGCAGGTCTAGCCCAGCTACAGAGCGCTATCACCCAGGGTGTCTCTACCAGAGCCTAAGTGGTGTCACAAACTATCTTTAAATAAGTGTTTCTTCCAGTCAGTGCAGTGCAGTCTGTGCGGTCTGACGTCCTACCGCGATGTGTTTTTTTTTTTTACATGAAATATTCATGTGAAAAGTCTCCCTGTAGGACGCAAATACACATGATGTGTTCTAAATATAACCAAACTGCATTCCGATACGAGTCAGAGCCCATATTGTTACATGAGAAGTTCTCTTCATCATGAAGTCTGGTCCACATTCTTGTCTAAAATCTGCCTGGGCCGCTCCACCCCGGCCCCTGCTGCTCCACCCCGGCCCTGCAGACTGAATTCCCCGGTGGCCATTGTAGCTGTAGTTTACTTGAGAGCCGGACAAAGAGCTGGAGCCAGTGGGAAGAAAAGGCCCTCGATAGTCGACGGGGAGATTATGATAAACTGCCTGATTAAAGATTCAGAAGCAACTCAACGGCCATAGCACCCCATCACCCTTTCTCTCACTCCTCTCACACACTGTTGTGTGTGAATTATTAATGAGCCACTGAGGGGGGAGGGGCCCACTTCAGATTCTTACAGACATTATCAGCACATATGGGGTACTGCAATTTATTTCAAGTCTCGAAATGCCATAGCTGTCGATGCATTATTGATACTTTTCACTATAAAATATTTAACAATCCCTGCACGATCATCAGAAATAAAAAATCTAAAAACATCTCTAAGCATTACTTTTTAACTCTTTCTATTCTCGAACGT
>JAPMUY010005317.1:57500-75000 GCA_026901105.3 Galaxias olidus | reverse complement strand
TTCAACCTCCCGTGCAGAGCGGTAGTATAACAACAGTTGCGGGGGGGGGGCACTAATGTGTTGATGAGACAGTGCCATACTGCAGCCCGGCCAGTAGCACGACCCCTGGTCACTTATGTCAACGGACTCCTTAGCATCTGGCCCCGGGGGTAAGGAGGAGGAGGAGGAGGAGGAGGAGGGAGGGGGGGGACTGGTCTAAACACCCGAGTCATTCCTTATGGGATTAGAGTGAGCCGTTTGAAAACACAGGCATGCTATTCTTCACCGTGCCGTCCTTGTGTTCACCCGCTCCACCCCGCCCCCCTCCCCCCCTTCACAAATGAATGGTGTAATCCATCCTCCCCTCTGAGTTACCCATCCCCCCCTACCCCCTCGTCCCTTGGTCCGGCCCAGAGCCTGTCAATCACCGCTGAAACCCCACACCGTTTCGTCTCGATCGCTACACCCGATCAATAGCCTATTAAAAGACTGAGGGAATGCCCTCCAATACCTCCAATACAGCATCTGCTCACAGGGGGGGGGGGAATGGCTGTGTCTGTGACGTGTTCTGGGAGGGGGGGGGCTTACCTGAGGGGCGGGCCTCGATGACATAGCGCGTGATGGGGGAGCGACCGGGGTCTCCATTGGCCCAGTGGATGGTGAGGGCAGAGCCGTAGCGCGAGATGAACGGCTCTCCGGGAGGGCCCGGGGCTCCTAAACAAAGACAGCGAGAGCACAGGGGTCAAAGTGCGCATGGTGCAGGGCTTATCGGGGTCAGGTATGGCTCGTTGCCATGGCAGTGTTGAAACGAACTGGTCTGAGGACGGAGAGACGGCCGGGAGAGACCGCCAGACCTCCGACGCACAGAACCCGACGGACACCGACCAGTCGGCCGTTACCTTCTCCAGGGCCGGTGGTGATGTTGGCCGCCACCTCGGGCCCGTAGGTGAAGGTCCGGGCGCGGATGCGGAAGTTGTAGGTCACCCCGTCGGCCAGGTCCCGGATTTTCATCCAGAAGGGGGCGCCACCCTTCACGTCCACCGTCACTATCTTACTGACGCCTGGGGGGGAGGGGGAGTGAAGACAGTCGGCACAGGCCACTGAAGGGTCTAGACAAACACAGCCACGTTTAGAGCGGGTGGACGCACACACACACACACATACACACACACACACACAGAACGGGTGGACGCACACACACACGCACGCGCGCCGCATTAGTTCCATTTTAGTTTTTCCGTTTCGTTAATTAACAGTGACATGGCAAGACTCGTTCAAGTCAGACGAAAGGTTAAAAACAGTTGGCTTTTGTGGGGCCCCGGGGGGGGGGGGGGGGTAGCCGTGTTAGGAGGAGCTGACAGGGGCTTACCGTCGACGGGGGTGCAGGGCTCGTAGACCAGGCGGTACGCCTCCAGGATGCCGTTGGGATAGGCGGGCTCGCCCCAGGACACGTTGACCGAGGTGGTGGTCAGCTCACTGAAGTGGATGAAGCTGGGGGCGCTGGGGGCTGGGGGGAGACACGGCAAGGGTCAAAGGTTAATGGTGAAGGTTAAGCCAGAGGAGACGGTCAGTGGGGAGGGACCTTTCCAACGGAGGAGGAAGCGATTTAGGTTTCCGGGGGAGGTTTACATGATTTATTATTTACAATTAATATCATTTATTTATATGTATGACATATTTATGTCTGTGTGTGTACAGAAGGGACAGAAAAGGGTAAGCTGAGTCTCAACACAAGGTGTGGGTTTGACCGCGTGCCCGCTCGTCATAGAACAGGCGGCGCGCACGCCGGGAGATGCTAGGTTTCCGTTACCGCCGCGAGTAAAGGCCGCCGCCGTCGGAGCGCCGACAGAAATAAACAAAGGACACGCTGAGCGACGCTGTCGTTTCTGTTTCTCCAAGGCGGGTCGCCTGTCCCCGAGTTATCTAGCTCACAGCGTGTGGCTCTGAGCCGGACGAGCTTGTGACACCATTGGGGTGGGGGGGGGGCGGGTGACACACACACACACACACACACACACAGCCGCCGCTGTTCTCCTTCAGGTTGTCAAGTCGCATGTCGAGGCGTTCCGAGACACAAGGAACTCTCTGTGTCGTAAACGCTGAGGCTGTCGGCCGCTTGTGTGCATTTCTCTCTCTCTCTGACTCTCTCTCTCCCTCTCCGTGTCTCTCCTTCCCGTATCCGGCTTGTCATCCGCTTCCTCCCCCCCGGGCAGTCGTCCACGGGACGAGCCAAAACCAAAAAGGGAGGCGAGCGCTCCCCCACCGCAGCCCCCTCCAGCTCCCCCCCCACCCCCCCCCCCTCTCCGAGACTTTAAACACAGCACAACTGTACAATAACAAAACAGTTGGCTTAAAGGATTTGGGTGGGTTTGAATGATTCAAACTGACTGTACGGCGGAGGAGAGAGGGGGGGCTCAGTGGGGAGAGAGGAACAATCCCGCCACTGTCCTCCGGATCGCATCCAGACCGCCAGAGAGGCAGCCCGGGCCAGACGCCGCAGGGGCCTGGAGACTCCAAGCGTCCCGGAGACTCCCTCTCCAACGTCCTCCCACCGAACGCTCCTCAGACGGAGGGGGAAGACGGAGAGGAGGGAGTTGGCTGACGGGGCGCTGACGCCGAGTCGGTCCCGCGCGGCACCACATCTCGTTCGGCACGTTGTTTGGCATCTGCCAGCGTTAGAGCCCGGGACATTCCAAAGGCGTTCACGGTCTACTCGTTTATGAAAAGAAACCTGTGTGTGTGTGTGTGTGTGTGTGTGTGTGTTAGTGGGTGTGTGTGTAAAGAAAAGTCACATTATGCACCTTGGAGCAGCTTCCCAGCAGGCAACCCTTGTTTGTCTCTGTGTGTGTGTGTGTGTGTGTGTGTGTGTGTGTTTGTGTGTGTGTGTGCGCGCGCGAGCGAGAGTGTGTGTGTGCGTATGTGTGCGTGTATGCATGTGTGTGTGTGAGTGTTGCGCTGGCAGCCCTCACCAGCCTGCTGGGTGCGTCCCCGGGTGGGGGGGCTGCGGGGCCCGTCCCCGGCCGCGTTGAAGGGGGCCACGCTGATCATATAGGTGGTGTAGCCCGTCAGGTTCTTCAGCTTCACGCCGCCCTCGGGCAGGAAGAGGGTCCGCAGGCGCTCCGTCTCGTTCTTCCGCTGGAACTCCCAGAAGTACACCTGGAGGACGAGCACCACGGCCGTAGAACAGGTCAGCGCATTACACGGACACATTTCACATTTCTCCGTCATCCTTTGGCTTTACATGAACACGTATAGGAATTGGCTGTGCCTTCATAGCAAAGAAGGGTTTAAAAGCATCACCCACTTTTTGTCCCATTAGAAATATCCAACACATGACATAGCTACAACATCGACATACAACGAACATACAACATTGACCGGCGTACATGGGCCGTTACCATAGAGAACGGGATGGCTCACCTTATAGCCCTGGATGTCTCCATTCTGAGTGTCCATAGGAGGAGGGTCCCAGGTCACATCCAGCTGGGTGGCAGTAGCCGACTGGATGGCCACGTTCTGGGGCGGGGCCGTGGGCACTGGGACGGGCCAATCGCAAAGAAGAAACGACGTGACGACCAAATGAAAGGGTGAAAGGCGTGCACTTTAGCTACTGGTGTCACTACGCTAGGTGGGTGGGCCAATATGAATAGCCCAAACTGAGGACAGGCAAAAAGATCCACATTCTAAGCCCCGGTGAAAGACATGGGATTTGAGGACTTTTACAAACGTCGAAGGAGACCTGAATGAACTTGTACGTCGAGTCCCGTCCCAAAAAAAAAAACCCGGCTGAGCCAAGACTGGCTAGGCCAACGGATGAACCTGCTCTGCCTTCAGGGTGGTCAGAGTTTTCAGACTTCATTTCTGAGATAGGGTGTTGACGGGAATGTCAAAAAAAAAAAGAAGAAGCACGCCAAGCGGCGACGCCAACCACCTACCTGCCTCTCCCACAAACACCTCCTGTGGAGTGCTGGCCGGGCCCTCGCCCACCGCGTTGAACACGCTCATGCGGATCTCGTAGCGCTTGTGTTTGCTCAGGTCTGTTTGATGGGGAAGAGAGGGGAGAGGGGGGTGGGAGGGGGAGTAAAGTAAGTGCCTCAACGTCGTCAGGAATGCCCCCGTCATGCAAACCTGCCTAACGTCATTCCCAACATCTGCTGTAAACAAACTGACTAATCTGCTGGTTTAATCTAATCGTGAAGACGTGCTGTGTCCACAAATGTGACTGCACAGTATTTGAAACACTCGGGGGTGGGGGGGTGGGGGGGGGGGGTGGGGGGGTATGGGTACGTCTGGCTTCGCACTCCTTATCCAAATAGGGACAAAGTAAAGGAATCAGCTGGAGATGAATCTCTAGAGGTGAAAAGTGATGGAGTGAGCGGCTTCGTGTTCACACAGCTTCCCTGAAACTTAAAGCGTGCGTCTGTGTGTGTGTGTGTGTGTGTGTGAGTGTGTGTGAGCTCACGCCCAAGGCAAGCAAAGACATGTGCTAACGACTCCACTTTATTTACTCCGACCGGAGGTTCCCCTGGGCCGCCTGACTCAACTCAAAGCAGCTGGGCACACAGACAGCTGGAGTTGGGCACCCTTTCGTTCAGCGAGCGTTTGTTGTTGTTGTTGTGTGTGTTGATGCCTCCGTAGGTGTGTTCACAAGTCTGCGTGTGTGTGAAGTGAGCGTTTGTGGTGCGTTCGACACTGTGAATCATTTGGGAAAATCAAAACACTTACTGTCCAGCTCATACTGGGTGAGAGACGAGTCGCTAAGATTCCGAATGCTGTAGGGCGCTGTTTGTGTGTGTGTGTGTGTGTGTGTGTGTGTGTGTGTGTGTGTGTGTGTGTGTGTGTGTGTGTGTGTGTGTGTGTGTGTGTGTGTGTGTGTGTGTGGTAGGTGGGGGGGAGAAAGGAGAGAGAAAAAGACAATTTAAGCAGTTGAAAATATTCACACATTCATTCTATTAAGCATGCAATCAGCATTTGACGTAAACCCAACAGCCTCAGAGGACATTTGAAAACAAACCCTGAAATGACTTTGTCAGAGGCAAACGAGCGGCTTTGTCTCACAGCTCCGTTTAGAAGGCGCAGCTCTCGAGGTAATGAGAACCTAACGAGCGCCCACGGTTAATGAGAAGGAATGTATTGAGATCAAATAAAAGCTCTGCCTCAGGTCTCTCACGCACCGGTTACAGCTGGAAAATAAGCCTGTATGAACGCACTATCAGAACTAAAACCAATACAACTTCACAAGCAAACCCTCTGAGAGGGGGCATATTATTTGGTGATTTGCGTCACTGAGGGAAATAAGGTAACCGGGTAGATTGTAAATTGGGTCCCAGGTCAGAGGTCACGGGGAGACTGGCGAGGGGTCGTGCGCTGCGGTACTCACAGGTGAGCTCCGTCCAGGAAGTGGAGGGACTGTTCACCGTGCGCACCGAGAAGCTGCGGAGCCGGTCGTACAGCAGCTCCCGGTACCGGACTCGGAAGCCCAGGAGGATCCCGTTGATCCGCTCCTCAGGCGGCGGCTGGAAAGAGAGGCTTGGCTTCAGAACAGGAACAGACATTTTTCATAACTACCTGCTCCCAACCAAAGCTGGTATGATCCCTGTAGTAACGAGGCAGTTATGTCTTTTCAATGTTACCTCCTGAACCATTATGCAGCGTACAGAGCACCTCTATCCTTCGAACGCTTGTTGTCTGTAACTGAACCATTAAGACGTGCTGACGAGCTTAAAGGCTCACCCACAGGCGGCTGAGTCAGCAGGAGAAATCCCCCATTGTTAAACGGCAGACAACAGGACTAGACAAGGAAGGGAGCCGAGAGTTAACGCTGCGTTGCAGGCCCATAAACTCTCCACGTGCCGTCTGTGAAACTCGGGAGGTGGCCCCCCGAGGGCCCCGAGGGCCCTCCACTTCTCCTTTGTTGCCTGCTAATTCAGGTGTAAGGCTCGGAAAGAGAGGAGTATGTGTGTGTGTGTGTGTGTGTGTGTGTGTGTGTGTGTGTGTGTGTGTGTGTGTGTGTGTGTGTGTGTGTGTGCGGTAGAGCAGAGCCGTGAACAGAGTGATTGTCCCATCCAGTCTAAGAGTCTAAGTATAGGTTTCGGTAGAGCCTACTCTCTCATCAGGAAACTGGCGACGGAGCGGTTTACAACCCCAGGGCCAATCGGCGGCGGTGTTGTCCTACCTGCCAGCGAATCAGCACGGACGTGGTCGTGTGTGGCGTGACGGACAGGATGGAGGGAGGCTCGTCGGGGGCTGGGGGAAAACAAAGAGACAGAAAGTTGATTTGGAAAAAGGGATCATTAGCTCAATGTAGCTGAAAAACCCCCAAAAGGTCTTTAGCAGAACTGAGAGTGCAGTGGCATTCACGGGAAATAAACACAGGACGACACCTAGTGATGGACTGGTCACAAACCACACAGGGCTTGATTTGTGGGAAGGGCCGGTCTTTGGTCGTTTAGTTCCGCTCGGTTTACTATGTACAGTGTTTTCCCTCCGGGTGTCATGGCAACCACAGGCTGGTGAACATGACATCACCCTCCCCTGCCTCAGCCAATAGTGTAGTCATGGCCACAGCAACGCTAACTCATCCTGGCACCTTGGTCACAGCAGGAGACATTTATACCACAGGCACAGGAGAAACGACTCATGCAAGTGTATGTGCAAGTGTGTGTGTGTGTGTGTGTCAGAGACTCACACAGTGTGTGTGTGTGTGTGTGTGTGTGTGTGTGTGTGTGTGTGTGTGTGTGTGTGTGTGTGTGTGTGTGTGTGTGTGTGTGTGTGTGTGTGTGTGTGTCAGAGACTCACACAGCACTGTCAAATGGAGACCAGACTATGACGCGGCACATTCATCAGTACCTCAGTGCACCATGGTACATGGTGAGTCATGATTGAACGCGCGGCGCTGCTTACCGTCCTGTAACGTGGTGATGGCCTCGCTCTCCTCGCTGTATTCACTGTCCCCGATGTCGTTGGTGGCCTTCACTCTGAACTGGTAGGAGGTGAAGGGCTTCAGCCTGGAGTGGGAACAACAGCGTTTTATCAGTCGGAACCTCACGTTGGGGAAGGCTTAAAGCCACGTCGGAATATCCCGACCACTCGCACCCCGGCCATCTCTGCGGTTCCCTCCCCGGTCTGTTCTCTCATAAACAGTGAGCTCCCACGGACACACGGAGAGGGGGAGTGGGGGGGGGCAGAGGGCACCTTACCTGTCCACGATGTAGGAGCTGGCCTCGTGGTTGACCGAGGCGGAGTGGACGGTCCAGTTGCTCTCGGGCAGCTCGCGCTGCTGGACGGTGTAGTAGCGCACGGGCGAGAGGCCGTCGCTGCCCGGCTCCCATGACAACAGCACGCTGCGCGCCAGGACGTCCTGCTGGGGCACCGAGGGCCGGCTGGTGGGCTGGGGCCGCGCTGGGGGGGGGGGGGGGGGGTGGAAGGGAAACGCGTTTCTTAAAACTCAACGCCAAAGGTGTAGTAACCTTTCCAGAGCATTTACCAGGCTGTATTTGTGTGAAGGTCCACCCACTGATTCAGACGTCAGCCGAGAACTCCGCTGCACATTTCAGTCACTTGGTGAAGATGGCGAGATACCGAGGGTGAACACGCTTTTAAGACGACTGACCAAACACTTTTGGAATGCTCCGCGTACGCCGCCGTGCTTCCCAGAAACACGCGCAGGGCGTTTGGGAAAAGCACAGCTGTGTACTGAGGAGAGGCACGGCCCCTCGCTCTCAACAACACCACGTCTCCTCACTCCTGAACATATCTCCCATCAACCCAGCTGGACCCACTTCACCGCCACACATAACCCCAGTGACGACAAACACTGTTTAAGCTTCCATTCTAACTCCAACCCCTCCGTCCAGGACGGGGGCCGGGGACGCTGGGGGGCCGGGGGGGGGGTTTACCTCTCTTCTCCGTGGTGACCACCAGGGCCTCGGCGGCCTCCCCCCAGCCCTTGCGGGTCTGGGCCGTGATGCGGAACACGTAGACGGACTCGGGCCGCAGGCCGGTGACGGTGTACTGGCGGGCGCTGGGGTTGAGCACGTCCACCGTGGCCGTGTTGCTGTGCGTGGAGTTGAGGCGGTAGGTGATCTGGTAGGCTGCCGGTGAGGAGAGAAGAAGAAGAAGAGGGGTCGGGGGGGGGGGGGGGTTATGCTGTCAAGTCACATTTTGAAGTGCTCGTGCGTAACTCAACAGAGGTCTACGGTGGGAAAACAACGTCTAAATCTTTCAAAGCTATCCCTTTTCAATGACCATTTGCGTTCATATGGAGACGGCCTGACACCACAGCAGCATGTGATCACGTCAGTCAGCATTGGTTCTACAGGGCGTGCGGTGGCCAGCGCTCACCCAGGATGATGCCGTTGGGCTGGGCCGGGGACTGCCAGATGAGACGGACGGACGTGGTCCTCACCTCAGGGAAGAGGATCCCCACTGGAGGACCGGGCACTGCAGGAGGGCAAGGGGCACGACGCTCAGGGACTGCAGCTTACACTTAAGTTTGCGTTGGTTGTGTCAATGCTGAATTGAATCTATATATATATATATATATATATATATATATATATATATAGTATATACAGTACTGTGCAAAGGTTTTTAGGTAGGTGGGAAGTATTTAAAGTTAGGAAAATATATTTATGTATACTGTATACTGTATATATAGTCCCAAAGAGTACTGCATATTTCTAGGGATGATAGATGTAAGGGCCGCTAGCTACCGTCGTCGAGGGTCCTCTCCAGGATGGGCGGGGCGCTGGGCCGGCCGTCCCCGATGCGCGTGAAGGCCAGCACTTGGATCTCATAGAGAACGTACTTCCCCAGCCCAGTGAGCTGGACGCTGCTGCTCGCGTTCCCCTCCACCATCCAGAACTGGAGGGGCAAGTCCGAGTCCTTCTCCTTGTACACCACCTGGGGCAGGGGGAGAGGGGGAGGGGGAGGGAGAGGGGAGAGGGGAGAAGAAGAGGGAGTGGGAGAAGGAGAGGGGAGAGGGAGACGGAGAGGGAGAGGGGCAAGGGGAGAGGGAGATGGAGAGGGAGGGAGACAGAGAAGGAGAGGGAGAGGGAGAGGAAGGGAGAGGAAGGGAGAGGGAGGGTTGGAGACGGACGATAGATAGGTCAAAGATTGAACGGGAGTGTCCCGAACAAAATACGCGTGACGTTTTTCATCAACATGGGATCTCATGGTAAGGTTTGGCTTGTGATGTGGAACGGGGGTGGTCTGTCCCACCTTGTAGCCCAGGATGAGTCCGTTACGGTCAGGCTCGGGGACCTCCAACCACCGCACCAGGATGCTGCTGGAGGTGGTGGCAAAGGCAGACACGTTGGTGGGCCCGCAGGACGGCACTGGGGGGAGAGAGGAAGACGAAGAGGAAGAACATGGAACCGGGGAACCCAGACGTGCCATCTCTGTTCTCCCTGCACGGCCGGCCGAGCCTCAACGCACCTTCCTTACTATTTATGGAGGTTTAACGTGCTTATGGTACTGTGAACACTACGCGCGCACGTGTGTGTGTGTGTGTGTGTGTGTGTGTGTGTGTGTGCACGTGTGTGTGTGTGTGTGTGTGTGTGTGTGTGTGTGTGACAGATCCAGAGGCCCTGATTCACCACGGAGGCCCGACGGTCTGATCCAGTGGGGAGGGCCGCCAGAGAAAGCCCAGCGCTCCATCAGAGCGGGACCCTTGCCTCTCCTTGGCTCTCGTCCCTAGACCTAACGCACTTATTCGAAAGAATTCGCTGGAGTATGTGGAAAGAAGAAGGAGGAGAAGAAAAAGAAAGAGAGCCCAGGAATTCCGCAATCTTGCCCATGTGTTACCAATTTCCTCCCGCCTCCCTCCGCCCCCCCCCCCCCCCCCCCCCCCTCCGCGCCTCCCTATCGTTCCGTAAGCCGAGGAGGAAGGAGTGAGGAAGAGGGAGGAGGGCAGACGGCTGGCAGACAGGTTAGTCTCTGTATTCCATAAGAACAGAGCGCCTCACCCGCCCCCCCCGTGCAGACTGTGTGGGTAGACACAGGGCTACAGGCTGAAGCGTGGCCCACACATGTGCCCCCGGCTCAGAGAAGCTAACGACCATGTGGTCCAACTAGAGCTCCACGATGCAGGTTCATCGAAGTGGGCAGATGTGAGGGATTAAGCAAGGAAATGGATCCAAGTCTCTAGTTTCTCTAACGTCGGTAATAGAATCAGACGGCCCTTAATGGTAGAAACATGACAATAAAGAAAGACTTAAATACTGTATTACATGATGTAAAATACAGTGCAGCGTGTGGTGAGTGGTCTCACCGGACTCCCTGGTGCGGCCCCGGACCGGCGGGCTCCAGGGCCCGGCTCCGATGCCGTTGACGGCCTGCACCCTGACCTGGTACTCGGTCCACTCCTCCAGGTCCTCGATGGTGAACTCCCGCTCCAGCCGGTCGGCCACCGTGTGGACCAAGGCCCGGGCCGGGGAGTCTCCACGGGAATACTGCACCCGGTAGCCCACCAGCTCCGCGTTCCCGTTGTACTCCCACTCCGGCAGCGGCTGACGGAGAGAGGGAGAGAAAAGTAAAGACAACGGGAAGGAGAAAGGAGAGGTAGATAACAAAGGAATAAATAGAAACGGTCCAACACTAAGCAGTGAGGAAACACGTTGAAGATTAACGCTCAACGTCGTTTGTTCGGCTGCCAAAACATTATGCTGAGGCTTTCCACATACCACCCATCGCAGCCAGAGGCTGGTCTCGCTGGCCGTGCGGAGGGTGACGTTGGCTGGCGACATGTCCGGAGGAGCCTGCAGGGTCTGGATCTTCCTGGAGGGCTGGCTGGGTCGGCTGGTGCCCACAATGTTCACCTGTCGCATGCGGAACCTTCCCAGCCCACACCCAGAGTTATGACCCGAGGGGGACGCATTAGCTGTCACACTCGAGGGGCTCCGCCACCACAGAGCCACCGGCATTAAGTTAAGCGTAAAGAGTAAAGGGATACTGAACGCTACTGAACGTCACATGCTGAGGCTATCGTTGGGGATTAAACGTTTATTTCTAGGAGGGTATGGGGCGGGGTAATGGAATGAGCTGTGGTGGATGTGACCTCGTCGTCGTACCTGTAGAAGGTGTACGGGTTGAGGCCGGGCACCTCCAGAGAGCGGGCGTCGGGCTCGTTGGGCAGCTGGTGGACCATCACCCAGTCCTCGTTCTCCCCGATCACACTGACCTGGAGGGGCAGAGACCAGGGTTTGTTAGCGGCACAGCTTAGGGCAGGGAGGGAGGGAGGGAGGGAGGGAGGGAGGGGGTGGGGGAGAGTTCTTTCTGACCTGGGCCTCGACCTGCCAGCGGGAGATGGAGGTCTTGCCGTCGTAGCCCGGCTTGAACTGCAGCGTGACGGAGCGCGGGCCGATGTTGGAGATGGCCAGGTTGGACGGAGGGCCAGGCAGTTCTTCATGGGAGTGGGGGGGAAAAAAGACAGAAAGAAAAAGAAAAGTGATGGGTTGATAAAATACAACAGAAGGCTCTGTTTAATAGACTTAGCTGCGTATATTTTTCTCTAAATATAAAACATGTGACGTGATAAAAAACGTATCGTTTTAAAAAGACACATGCAGCCGATCCAAACACAGAAGGTCTCTTTCAGTGGTTTCCAAAGCACACGCAGTTCATTTTTTAGAACATCCTCTAGAGGACTAGGGTGCTCTCTTGTGGCACTCCATGAGACTACAAGAAAAACCACGACGGACGCCAATCCCTCTCTCTCTCTCTCTCTCCCTTGGGTTGTCCGACTCCAGCCAAGACAGCGGAAATAGGTTTTGGGAAGATCTCGGGAAAGATGACGCTCCGCAGTGCACAGAGCGGGACGATCCCATGAATGCCAATCCCAGCTTATCCGTAACGAGATTCAATATCCCCCCCCCCGCTGCTAAACCTGCAGCTCAGTAAACAATAACGGAAGGCTTATTCCCTGCAAATCCTGTTTGGGGGGGGGGATCTCATGAGGAACAACAACCCCAAAACACGAGCGCACGCTACGGAAAGCCTTCCGCCAGGTGCCTCCGTATCCACCGCGCGGGAACCAGGTCGCTCCATCTCTCACTCCCAGTGTTTGCCCCCCCCTTTTTCCCCACCCCCGAGATTTATCGCCATTCAATTCACCTTCGCATATCCCCCCCTTCCCCATTAGAAGGCAGCGCCGGCGAATTCCACACACACATAAATCCCAGTTATGAAGATATGAGCAATAAGCCCCACTGTTAAATTGACGTAACCCTAACATTATGGAGACATAATCACACCCATGGGCCTAGTGTGTGAGGGAGGGCCCCCTGCCCCCCCCCCCCCCTTCCCCTCCCTCCCCGCGCGTTTTACTGCAGTTATGATTGACTCCAGCGGGGCACACATTCCACACAGCAGTGCAGTAAAATCAGCACCTTCAAATCGTCTGCATGCAGCCCGGCCGCCGGCTCTGAGAGAGAGAGAGACCTACAGGAGAGAGCTCTGCGGCCATTAGAGACGTTACCTCTACAGAGCACAGGCTGGAGGAATCAGCTTACAGAGAGAGAGACCTATAGGAGAGACCTCTGCGGCCATTAGAGACGTTACCTCTACAGAGCACAGGCTGGAGGAATCAGCTTACAGAGAGAGAGACCTATAGGAGAGACCTCTGCGGCCATTAGAGACGTTACCTCTACAGAGCACAGGCTGTAGGAGTCAGCTGACATAGAGCAACCTATAGGAGAGACTACGGCCATAAGAGACGTTACCTCTGCAGGACACAGGCTGGAGGAATGAGCTTACAGAGAGAGAGACCTATAGGAGAGACCTCTGCGGCCATAAGAGACGTTACCTCTGCAGGACACAGGCTGGAGAGACTACAGAGAGAGACCTATGAGAGACCTCTGCATCCATTAGAGACCCTCTGCAGGACACAGGCTGGAGGAATGAGCTTACAGAGAGAGAGACTATAGGAGAGACAGAGAGAGAGACCTACAGAGAGAGAGCTGACAGAGAGAGAGAGACCTACAGGAGAGACTCGGCTTTGACCGGCTGTTTCATATGAAAGCTCTGTGAGACATACAGTAGAGTGTTTTTGTCAGAGGGTTTTCTAGCTCCCCCATAATGGACTAAGGGGTGGGGGGGGGTACTATTTATATTACTTATATTACAAGATAAACAGTCCTTCCATATAAATCATGAAGTCAAACCATTCTGAAATGGTCACGGGGGGAACTTTTATTTTGCTAATTCGGGGTGGTCGTTATGGCGATCCGATTCCTTTGGTCACATGCTGTGGGTTTCTTGGGGGTGGTCTGCTGGTTGAGCTGTTTTTACCGTTTCATGGTTTTGTCCCGGTGGGGTCAGAACGGACCACAGGTTCAGAGAGACCGGCGCCAGACCGCAGTACACATCACACAGCCTGTCAGTTCGGTCGGTCAGGCCAAGACAGTCCATCGAGTCAGTAACGGAGGTAGCATGGGAGTGACAGAGGGGCTGCCGACTGAACTCTGAACGGTAAAACTGAAGCCAATCCATCAGAGTGGGAATTGGAAAAATAACACACGAAAAACGTGGAACAATACAAGGGAAGATAAATCAGGGACCTAAAATCCCATTTGAGCTGAGATCGGTGACTGGCCACAGACACTGAGGAGGACCAAGACGCCATACACCAGACGTCATAAGTCTTCCCTGCGTAAAAAAAAAACGATTTGTGTTCAGATTGCAGCCTGCTGACCCCCCCCCCCCCCCCCCAGGTAACCCCGGCGACTGACCTGGGGGCACCCCGGAGGAGATGGTGGAGGAGGAGAGCTGGCCCTGGCCCTTGGAGGTCATGCCGGCCACCTCGATGGTGTAGGTGGTGAGCGCCGTCAGCCCCGTCACGCGGTACTCCAGGGTCACGTTGGGCAGGTAGTGGGTGACCCGCGTGTTGGTGCGGTTGTACTCCTCCCAGGAGACGCGGTAGCCTGGGGGGGGGGCACGGAGACACGGAGGGTTAGGGTCCACTGGGGCGTAGTGTTGACCCGGACTATTTTCATGAGGAGGAAGGGCACCTGTGAGCACGCCGTTCTTCTCGTAGGGCTCTCGCCAGCTGACCTTTAGGGAGGTGTCCAGGATGTCGGTGAAGCTCAGGTGACCCACGGCGCCAGGCGCTGGGGAGACGGAGAGAGAGAGAGAGGTCAAAGGTAAATACTGCCTGTCGCTACTGTCCAAAACGAGAGCTCATCTGGAAGCCGTTCGTGATGTTGAATTAGCAACAAATTAGGAGTTCGGGGCTTGTTTTGGAGCGAGTGTTTGTGTGTAGTCGAGCAACAGCAAAGCTGTGATGAAGGAAAATGTTTTTTTGAACTAATTGACACAAATTAGAGTTAAGATTGTTTAAGAAAAAGATGCTCAAATTATGCCGTCTGGAATAATCACAAAATCTACTTCCAAATTGGGACATTTGTAGAGAGCCGTGTTATGAATAATAATAATAATGATAATAATATACACAGGAGGTCACCAGGCTTTTCAGTGTAGATTCATAGAAGGTGATGAAGGGAGATGTGTGTGTGTGTGCGTGTGTGTGTGAGAGTGTCGGAGCTGTGTGTGTGAGAGTGTCGGAGCTGTGTGTGCGTGTATCTGTGTGTGTGTGTGTGTGTGTGTGTGTGTGTGTGTGTGTGTGCTTGAGTGTGTGTGTGTGTGTGTAGTGAGTGAACTCACTATCCTCGTGCGTGCGGAGGCCCTTGGCGGGGCTGCGGGGCCCGTCCCCCGGCGTGGTGAAGCACAGCACCGAGGTCAGGTAGTCGGTGAACTTCTTCAGGCCCGTGGCGTAGCCCACGTGCACGCTGTCCTGGAAGTTTGGCCGCACCGTCACCACGCTCACTTCCTCTTCCTGGCCCGGTTCCCATGCCAACAGCTAGACGGCAGCAAAACAAAAGTGAGACATCATCTAAACCACTGCCCCCCTGAAAAAAAAAGACACGCTCCAACACTCCCTGTAATCATCCTCACACTCGCCCCCGGAAAAACACACACCGCCAACCCCCCCAAACCCCACCCGCCACCCCCGCAGTGCATTGCTTCTCCAGGTTGTCATTTGGCACCATAACTGTCAGCGGGTTGGCCAATGCCGCTCTGCAAAGGATTTCCTGTGTGAGAGAGAGGCAGAGAGCTGGGAGGCAGACCTCGAATGGCTCCACAGAGGAAGCAAGGCAGGCAAGCAGGCGGGGGGGGGCAGGCAGGGGGGCTGTTTGGCTGTGCTGGACCACGAGCCCCCATAGCAGGCTGGAGAGCAGAGAGGACTTGGGCGGGTATGATCCTGACGGGAGGAGAGTCCCTGAGAGGCCATTGAGGTGCTCACAGTAATCACTCCACGCTGGCTAATTGTGCGGGTGTAAATGTGGCTTAGTAAATAACAGTCGGCGCTCGTGGAACGCTGGAGTGACCGTGTGAGTGCAATGTGTGATGGACGCCTCTCTCCTCTCCTCCTCTCTGTCTGTCTCTCTCTCTCTGTCTGTCTCTCTGTCTGTCTCTCTCTCTCTCTGTCTCTCTCTCTCTCTCTCTCTCTCTCTCTCTCTCTCTCTCTCTCTCTCTGTCTCTCTCTCTCTCTCTCTCTCTCTCTCTCTCTCTCTCTCTCTCTCTCTCTCTCTCTCTCTCTCTCTCTCTCTCTCTCTCTCTCTCTCTCTCTCTCTCTCTCTCTCTGTGTTCCTCCGGCGTTCTCTCTCTGTCCCTCTCTCTCTCTCTTTCCCTTTGTACGGGAGCTCTGTCTCGGGAGGAGCTTTGTCATTCCCAGTGAGTTTTCCTCGGAGCCTCTGCCCACGTCGGCTGACCGGGGCCGGCGCTCCTCTCTCCCAGACGCCCCCGGTGAGCGGGGATCCAAGCGGCGACACACCGAGCGGCGACAGTGAGAAACGACCGACAACCCCGGGCCGTCATGCCCGTCCCCAACGCTAGACCGACGACCTTCCAGATCCCATTAGCATTCCCCGACGACATCAGAGGAGGGATAACATCGAGTGCCTGGGAGCACACCGACCCTCGACGCGCCAGAGACTAATGACACAACAACACACCCCCCCCTTCCGACACACACACACACACACGCACCCTCCATCCTCCGACGGATAAGAGGGCTAATCTCCAAAAGGAGACGGATGGTGTGGAGAGCCCCTCCATGTCTCACAGCGGCCGCCGAGACTCCTGTTCCCCATTCCCCAGGCTCGTCTCTTCCCGCTCTGACGGGGGGGGGGGGAGCGACGGACCGGGGCCGCTCCTGTCGTGGGGGGGGGGGGGGGGGGGGGGGGTGGGGGGGGCGATGAGGGTGTTCCGGCGGGGGTTGAGTCGAGGAACAGAGGGTGGTGTGTGTGTGTGTGTGTGTGTGTGTGTGTGTGTGTGTGTGTGGGGAGGGAGGGGGGGGCATGCGCGGCGGTCTCTCACCTTGTAGCCCTGGTTGATGCCGTTGATGAACTGGGGGTTGGGGGCGGCCCAGGTGAAGCGGATGCTGGTGGAGTTGACCGCCTCCGCCTGCACGTTGCCGGGGGCGATGGTGGGCACTGCAGGTGGGGGGGGGGGGGGGACGACAACAGGAGAGATGAGCGACGGGTGTGTGTGTGTGTGTGTGTGTGTGTGTGTGTGTGTGTGTGTGTGTGTGTGTGTGTGTGTGTGTGTGTGTCTTTTATGGGTCTCTCTCTATGGGCAGGGACAGAGGCTGACCGCTTGGCCCTCTCCTTCCTGTCTCCATCCTTCTTTCCTCTGGCTCCTCGAGGACCAAGGCGGCGGCAGTCCCTCCTCCTCTCTTTGCCGCCGCAAGGCCGTGACCTCACAGACGGCGTACAACAGGGGAGCGTCTGGAAGGGCCCGTCAGAGGGCAGCTGAAACGGCTCGGCGAGTTTAGGAGTGGGCGACAGGGTCGTGTTGTGATTATGGAAGCAGGAGTGTAACCGGGGAGAGGGAACAAACGGGACTTGGTGGTGTTTTGTGACTTACAACGACAAGGACAACGCCACAGAAAGGAGACTGGCACATGGAAAGTGAGTTTGTGTGTGTGTGTGCATGTGTCTGTGTGCACATGTTTGTGTGTGTGTGTGTGTGTGTGTACGTGTATGTATGTGTGTGTCTATGTGTGTTTGTGTGTGTGTGTGTGTGTGCACATATGTTTGTGTGTGTATTTATGTGTGCATCTATGTATATGTGTGTGTGTGTGTGTGTGTGTGTGTGTGTGTGTGTGTGTGTGTGTGTGTGTGTGTGTGTGTGTGTGGGTGTGTGTGTATGTTTGTGTTTATATATGCGCGTGTGTGTGTGTCTGTGTGTGTGTGTGTGTGTGTGTGTGTGTGTGTGTGTGTGTGTGTGTGTGTGTGTGCGTGCATGTGTGTGTGTGTGCGAGCTCACCTCCCTGCAGCGTCCACTCGGTGACCTTGTGGCTGAAGGTGCCCAGTCCGGCTCCGTTGTAGGCGGCCACCTCGATCTCGTAGTTGGTCCAGATGATCAGGTCCTCCAGCAGCAGGTTGGTCACGTCCGGGTGGGAGATGTTCTTACTCTGGTAGTCCACCGGGAGCCCCGTCAGACGGTACCTGGGCGCAGG
>JAPMUY010005317.1:37500-40000 GCA_026901105.3 Galaxias olidus | reverse complement strand
TATTGTTCAAACGTCAAACTTCCCTGCAGTGTGTGAGAGACAGCAATGGCCCCTTGTAGGCGCGATCGCAGGCGGGAGGGTCCAGGAGCTGAGCTCCCACAGGGCCCCAGGGATGGTGGGCTCCTCTCTGGCAGCCCCCCGGGAGGGGGGAAGCGCACCATCTCCATGGATATTCAACAGGCCTTTATGAAGACTTATGACTCCATCCCGACCTCCATTGATTTTCTAATATCTCCCGAGCGGAGGCCAGCTCACTTGGGATTCCCCTGGTGTGGCGAGGAAAAAACAGTCCTTTGGGGGACAGGATAGAGGGGGTGGGGATGGGGGGGGCATCTAAAACACTTCAGCGTCCCTCCAGCAACACACTCCCTCACAGCCCCCCACCCCTTTGATTGATTAGCCCCCCCCCCCGCTCCCCCCCTCCCCCGGTCAGGTGGATCAAAGAGCCCCTTGGCACGGCAACGGCTTAAACGAGGCCAATTATACCGAAACAATTTTCCGCGTTCCTCCATCCAGGAGCGGAGCCAAAGGAGATTGGGGGGGGAGGAGTGTGGTGCTCGTTCCTGGGCTGCATCCCAAGGTGGTTTTTAGGGGAGGAATGTGCTTGGTTTTGTACCCCCCCGTGCAGATGGAAGGACTTTCCCATGGTCCCTTGCTTTGCTTTCCTCAGTCTCTACATCTTTGTGTCGCCGCATGATCCTACTCGCTGTCTTTCTCATCCTCCCTCTGTGTCTCTCTCTCTCTCTCTCTCTCTCTCTCTCTCTCTCTCTCTCTCTCTGTCTCTCTCTCTCTCTCTCTCTCTCTCTCTCTCTCTCTCTCTCTCACTGTATGTCACTCTCCCCTCTCTCTCTGCAAGTCTCTCTGTCTCTCTCTCTCTCTGTGTCTTTCTCTCTATCTTTCTATCGTCGGTAACACGAGCAGCTGTCAGACAGGGGCTGGTAATGATGCTTTGGTACGGATACGGCATAGCGCCGGGATTTATCAAGCCATGGAGCCGAGAAATTAGGACAAATCTGATGGCTGTGTTCTAAACATGCATCCGCCTGGGTGTGTGTGTGTGTGTGTGTGCGTGTGTGTGTGTGCTTGTGTGTGTGTGTGTGCGCACGAGGGAGAGGAGGAGAAAGTAAAAGCAGACACAGTCTTCCAATCTCTGTGTGTGTGTCCATGGAGACAGTAACAAAGCCACTACCACCCCCCCCCCCACACACACACACACACACACACACACACACACACACACACACATACCCTACCTCTCGCCTCAGCTCATCCATCTTTCACAAGCGGGTGTCTTTGATTCTCTGCCCGGCTCCAGCGGCAGCGGTGGCTCCAGACAGCGGGCGGCGGTGAGGGGGACGTATCAAACCCGCCATGCAGCCTCCGTGGGGACGGGGATGGGGGGGGGGGGGGGGGGGGCGCGTGCGCCCGTATCACACCCCCGTTGACCCGGCGTGACTGAGCCACCCGCACGGTCAGCCATCGCACTGAGCCCACCCTGGTCCTCTCTCCCTGCCGAGCCGCCAGAGGGGGTTGCTGACGCCCGGACCTCCGTCACACCCAGATAAATGCACCAATCCATCCCCCCCCCCCCCAACAGATGGAGAGTGTAAGAGAGATAAAGAGAGAGGAGAGAGAGAGGAGAGAGAGAGGGGAAAGGAGAAGAGAAAAGAGAAGAGAAGAGAAGAGAAGAGAAGAGAAGAGAAGAGAAGAGAAGAGAGGACAGGAGAGGAGAGAGGAGAGCACGAACTCTGAACTCACACAGTGTGGCTTGCTGTTCTTTTCGGTTTCCACCATTCTGGTTCCCTCTTTCCCTCAAAGTCACACACACAGACACACACACACACCCACACACACACACACACACACACACACACACACACACACCAACACACACACACACACACACAAACACACGCCTCGCGTACCTCACACGCGGTAATTACAGTCGATGGAGACAACAACGTCTCTGTTGTCACATTGTCACATGCAGGAGCGGGCCTATTTACCGTGTGACATGGCTTCAGTGACAACCGGCATGAATCATTTACGCGCCGCCTCCTTGTCTCCTGGTGAAAAAAAAAAACGTAACGCAAAATTCACGACGAGTCGATGCCACAGCCGCGGGCCGACCCGACCCACTCTGTCCAGCCTCCGCCGCGCAGGGGGCTGCCCGGGTCAGGGCTAATACGAGGTGGCCAGTGGCAGGCGAATGGAGAGGACGGGCCGGGCTATTCTCTGGGCCCGGTGAGTAATGGAACATCCATAGCAGACTGACAGGACGTGAGCCGGAGGGGCTCGGGTCATTCATTGATCAGAAGGAACAGAGGATTACGGTGGTAATTACGTGGCGTGTGTGTGTGTGTGTGTGTGTGTGTGCATAAATAAGTGTGTGTGTGTGTGTGTGTGTGTGTGCCCGTCGACGTTAACGTCACGGTGACTTCTCCAGGCACGGCCGCGCTCCGTCTTCTAATTGACACGTGGACAAGGTTGCCGGAACGGT
>JAPMUY010005317.1:27500-32500 GCA_026901105.3 Galaxias olidus | reverse complement strand
TCCCCCCCATCCCGGTGTACTTTGAGGCGGAGCGGGAACACAATGGAACCCTTTCCTCGTATCTCTCCCTCCAAGGTTGTCTGAAAGACAAGGAGTCCGGCCCGCCACCAGATACCGTCAGGCCGCCTAATAAAGTACCTGCCATCCCGCTCCGGCAGGAAAGAAAAGAAAAGAAAGCACGGGAGCGATTTGGGAACGCCTCACAAAAAGTACAGTTTCTGATTCTCATTGAGTCAAGGGTAAAACGACAAAAACGAGTCGCACGCAAAAATGAAGTTAGAGAAAAAGAAAGAAAGAAAGAAAGAAAGAAAAGGAAAAAAAAAGGATCTCGTGGAACGGTCCACTTTGATGCGCTCCGATACGGCGCGTGGGGT
This sequence comes from Galaxias olidus, assembly GCA_026901105.3. Classification (NCBI taxonomy): domain Eukaryota; kingdom Metazoa; phylum Chordata; class Actinopteri; order Galaxiiformes; family Galaxiidae; genus Galaxias; species Galaxias olidus. The sequence continues at coordinate 32,126 of JAPMUY010005317.1, read as the reverse complement.
CGGCCTCTGAACACGGAGAGCAGGAGTAGCCGCGGCGTTCCGATAAGGCTCGATGGCAACAAGTTTTTTTGTGTTTTGTTTTTTAATGGATGAAAAAGGTCATCTTATCTGGCTCTGTGATACGGGGCAAGTGCTTCACTGAACCGAGAACGAGGAGGGGGAATGTTGTTCAAACCCGCACGCTTTGATGTGCCCTGGTCCTCCCCCAGCCAAACTCTGCCGCCCTGCTTATCTGTCAAGCAGGTGGGCCTGCGCCGGCATAATGGTCCCGTCTCCATGGAACGACTTACACGTGTATCTTTGTGTTCTCTCTCTCTCTCTCTCTCTCTCTCTCTGCTCCCTCTCTGCTCTCTCCCTCTTTCTCTTTGCATTCTTTCTCTGCGAGGAAGAGCTGGGGTTAACACTTTCTCATGCTCCCCGCTATCAACTCTCCGGCGCTCGCTCTCTCTCTCTCTCTCTCTCTCTTTCTCTCTCTCTCTCCTGCTCTCTCTCTCTCTCTCTCTCTCTCTCTCTCTCTCTCTCTCTCTCTCTCTCTCTCTCTCTCTCTCTCTCTCTCTCTCTCTCTCTCTCTCCCCCGGCTGTCTTTCTCGCTCTCTCAGAGCGAACGTTCTCTCTCTCCCTGCTCTCCCTGTCCACTTTCTCGTTTCATTTCCCCCTCCGTTCCCCGTTCGGTTCACTCTGTTCCTCCTTCGACCCGTCGTCACCAGACCCTGACGGCAGGCAGGGGGGAAGCAGACCGAGTAAACGGGGGATGTTATCTAATAGAGATAGGGGGAGGGGGGTGACAGGATGGAAAATACGTGATAAAGAGCAATAGAAACAGAACAATTGACAGAGAGAAAAAAAGAGGGGGAAAGAGCGAGAGAGAGAGAGCGAGAGAGAGTTGAAGGTAGCGAGGGGACAGACCGTTGATGATGAGGAGGGATGGGGGACAGCCGGGCTGTGGTCGAGTGGCGCCACCAGGACCAGCCAACTGGAAGGCTTCCTCTCTCCCCGGTCTCCCCCCCCCCCGTCTCCACCCGTCTCCCTCCATCTCCCTCCGTCTCCCTCCGGCCTCCCTCCGTCTCCCCCGCGTCTCCCCCGCGTCCCCCTCGCGTCTCCCCCTGGTCTCCCCCTGGTCTCCCCCTTGTCTCCCTCGGCACGGTGGGCTGGGCGTTCAGTCAGCCGTGGCAGTGGCACGTGTCGCATTCGCTCACACGTCCCCCGGGCGGCCCCGTACCCCCCGGTGGCACCCCGATAAACCCGTCGCTTAGGGGGGAAGACACACAGCGTGACACCGGCGACAGTGGTGTGTCACTAACACGCTTCCCCAACGCAGGGCTAACGGAGACGGCGTAACCCGTGGGCCCCGAGATTTATGGAGATGGAATGCAGGGCCGACGTCAATTACCCATAGTGATGTGGCACGTTAACAGAAGAGGCAAGGTGGGAATGTACGTAAAGACACACACACACACACACACACACACACACAAACACACACACACACACACACACACACACACACACACACACACACACACACACACGACGTGTTGCTTACATGCCACCTGGACCTCGGCCCTCTTTTGTGTGTAAAGACACACTTCATACAAACACACACTTACATGCCACCTGGACCTCGGTCCTCCTCTGCAGCAGGGCTCCCACACGGTTCCTGACGATGCAGCGGTAGAAGCCGGCGTGGGAACGATCCAGAGAGGGAATCAGGTACCTGCCAACCGCACACACACACACACACACACACACACACACACACACACACACACACACACACAAACACAAAGAAGCAAATATTAGATACTAGGATATATAGATATGTGTAAGCACATAAACACATTTGTTCGCCAACGCCCTTGTCTAGGGCCACAATGAATTGTTAAGACAGATAGGACGAATGTTTATCTCGATAATAATGTATTCTCAAGACAGCAGCCAATTCCACACGAGCCTAGCCCCCCCCCCCCCTCGTTCCCCCTCACCCGCCAGGAGATAAACACACCAACCAAGAGGAACCCATTCAGTAGTGCACACGCTGGCTCTAAGCACAGGCACTAGTTTCTCCTGCTGTCTAAACATGCAACAACCTCCCAGTGACCTTGACTTTAGTGTCCAGCTCCTTGGCTGCAGTACCTCCTCCTAACCAGGTGGGGGTGACCAAACACAGAGGGTCTGGATGGGTTTTGTAATGGCATGGTGGCACTGGGCCAGAGCCGTGATACAGTGTAGCCACCTGCCAGAAGAGAAGTTTCAATGAGACGCCGCCATTTTTTGTTTCTTTGTATGTCTTTAATGTTGGACAATCTGCTATTTCAGAGAAATGCCCGCCAAATAATTGCGAAAGTCCCAGAAAAAGATATATTTATCCAACAAATGGACCCAATTATTCTCCGAGAGAGTTTATCTTCAGGGAATTCGAAACGGCACCGCGCAGAATTAGGAATCCCATTCCAATACGACAAACCTGAATAGTGTTGGCTGCATAGTGACAACGCGGTCCAACACTACGGCTTCAGACGTAGTGCGTATACCGTTATCAAAGTGACAGAAAAAAAAAACACACCGGCGCAAAAAATATCCTCAGACCTATACGTTCCGTTTCGCTCCTGTCACTTTACCGACTCCGCCGATTTATTTACCTCACGGCGGTCCACTTTAAGTGGCACTCTGTAGAGCGCCGCTGCGTTAATGAACACATCGCCGGTCTGACACGAGAGCCGTCACACACGCGCTGCGGAGCGCTCGTCAAAGCACGCTGGAAAGCGCTGAGGTTTCGGCAGGTTTGGCGGCGAGAGTAGATGCCACGCGCTCGTATAAATAGACACCTCTGTTGTGCCGTTGCAGGGGGAAAACATAGTCGCGGCGCGCGGCGAGGCCGTGCCTTCGTGGCTTTGTAAACTGTTTCAATCTCTAACCATGGAGATCAATGGCGAGCTGGGGCCTGGTTAGAGACTCAGACGGGTGGGCAGGGGGATGGATAGAGCGCGGGGGGGGGGGGGCAGTCTGAGCTTCCATCTGGATGCTTTAAAAAGCTATTGACTTCGGATGGCGGTCGATGAACACAATGGAGTGGGGAAGGTGGAGGGATCAGATGGAGGGAGAGAGGCAGAGGCACACAATATCGCTGGCCTAGAGGTGCCAGGGACCAGGGGGCTGTCTGGAGCCGGGGGGGGCTCTCTTCATTTATCTACTCATTCTCTATGTTCACAGAGCCGTTCGTCTTCATCATCGTCCTCTTCGTTACCTCACTTAGCGTTGGCTACGTCTGCTCTCATCCCAAAGCCACGCGGCGTACCGAACTAGACAGGCAGCTTCCGTGGAAAGACGTTGGCCGACACCACCACCGACAGAGGAGGAGGCGGGAGAGAGGACGTGAGGAAGTGTGAGAAATCCGACAGGTGTTTGGTGTAACCTCACGGCTGCCCGTGGAGAAGCCCCGCTCCACACACACACACACACACACACCTTCACCCCCGCAACCTTCAGGGCAACTCTAGTCCCCCCCCCCCCCCCCACCCCTCCATCTCCATCTATAATGAATACAATTAACCTTTAGCGGGCCGTGGCTGTTGAGCAGCAGGTAGGGGCAGTCAGCGGGGCTCCGCGTGTCGGACAGTGATTGATCGATGTTCCCGCAGACGGCCCACTGTGTCAGCTCCCCTCTAATAAAGCCCCGCTCCAAGAGACACACAGAGAGAGAGAGAGAGAGAGAGAGAGAGAGAGAGAGAGAGAGAGAGAGAGAGAGAGGAGAGAGAGAGAGAGAGGGAGAGAGAGAGGGAGAGAGAGAGAGAGAGAGAGAGACAGAGGGAGAGAGAGAGAGAGAGGAGAGAGAGAGAGAGAGAGAGAGAGAGAGAGAGAGAGAGAGAGAGAGAGAGAGAGAGAGAGAGAGAGAGAGAGAGAGAGAGAGAGAGAGAGAGAGAGAGAGAGAGAGAGAGAGAGAGAGAGAGAGAGAGAGAGAGAGAGAGAGAGAGAGAGAGAGAGAGAGAGAGAGAGAGAGAGAGAGAGAGAGAGAGAGAGAGAGAGAGAGAGAGAGAGAGAGAGAGAGCGAGAGAGAGAGCGAGAGAGAGAGAGAGAGAGAGGGAGAGAGAGACAACCGCCGCTGACTGTGAGGCGGGCCTGGCTTCCCTTCACGCTAGCTTTTCCAGGGTCAAAGTTTGACAAAAAAAAAATTATAATAAACTACTGTAATGTTTATCTCAACATTTCAACTTGAAAGACCCACTGACAAACGCCTGAAACCTGAATGACGAAAACGTGACGTATACACCTCTTAGGTTTATGCTCAGGGAACACTTCCTGTCCGCGGCTGTAATGGTCCCCGTAGATCTGCTTTTTCTGGGTGGGGGAAAACCTCCCTAGTCCAAGTGGACAAAGCGGGCGCCCCCTATCTGGGACGGAGCGCTCTGGTGGAGGAGAGATGCTCCAGGGAGCGTATGGAAGCTCTGCTCCCTGCTCAGGGGGACGCTACAGGACCGCCATTACAGAGGTTTCGGGGACTATACCAGAGAGAGAACGCAGTGCTCTCCCTCTCTTCCTCAATCTCAGACAAAAAAAAAAAATGAAACGCCCACACACTCATTCCGAAGCACACAAAAGAGACACCTAAACGTGCACAAGGTCGTCCAC
>JAPMUY010005317.1:12500-20000 GCA_026901105.3 Galaxias olidus | reverse complement strand
GAGAGAGAGAGAGAGAGAGAGAGAGAGAGAGAGAGAGAGAGAGAGAGAGAGAAGAGAGAGAGAGAGAGAGAGAGAGAGAGAGAGAGAGAGAGAGAGAGAGAGAGAGAGAGAGAGAGAGAGAGAGAGAGAGAGAGAGAGAGAGAGAGACAGTGTGTGTGTGTGTGTGTGTGTGTGGGTGCGCTCGTCTGTAGATGTACTTTACGGATGCATGCGTAAGGAGGTGAATGTGAGTCAGTGAGTGTGCCTTTGAAAAAGTGTGTGTGTGGGTGTGTGTATATGTGTGTGCGTGTGGGAGAGTGAGATACCCCTAACCCAGGATCTGCTATGCAGTCAATTAAAGCCTCTCTTCCATTAATTAGAACAGTGACAGGTACAAATGCCTGCCCTGGGGTGAGCATTCATAATTCAATAGAAGGGCTTTCATTTCTAAAATAAGAGAGTCGTGGCGGACCCCCCCCCCCCCCCCCCCCCCCCCCCATCTCTCTCTCTCTTCACACCAACTATTGCTCCCCTTTGGGTTGTCTTGCTCTGCAGGTCACATTTGAAGTCTGAGTGTGTTCAATTAGAGCCGTCTGGAGAGGGAGTATAGGATTTGAAAAAAAACTTAAAGTGCAGCAGAACAGGCACAGAATATACAAGACCATTAAAAAAAAAAAGAACACCCCCTAAACTAAACAAAAAAAAAGACACGCTGCAAAAGTGTCGTAGCTTCCCAAAATTCCATATGGAACAAAAACACGTCATATTTCCTGATATAAATACACCGTTAGGTCGAGGAGAGCGGTGGCCGCCTGCTTGCCAACAGCCTAGCGAGACGGCGGCTAACCTGAGCTAGATGGCACGACGGATCTGAAGGTGTAAGAAGGCCCCATGCTGAGCCCAGGCGCTGCGCTAGCCAGCCACTGGGCTGAAGCACACGCGGACACGAGAGAGCCTACGTCTCCCAGGATGCTACAGGAGGGGGGCCATGTGGTGATGGCCAACAGCCATCGCTCCCACGCCGCTAACAGTGGCTCCACTGCATCCGGCCATGTGGTCATTCCCTGGCCCTGCAGCCTGGGGGCTTAACACACACGCACACACACTCACACACACCCACACGCGCACACACACACACACACACACACACACACACACACACACACACACACACACACACACACACACACATCAACACACTCACACACATCGACACACTCACACACACACACACACACACACACACACACACACACACACACACACACACACATACACACTCACACACATCGACACACTCACACACACACACACACACACACACACACACACACGCACACACACACAGAAACACATACACACATCAACATATTCTCACACACACACGCATTTCTGGTGACACCTTCCTACATTTTTCACACTCCAAAAATAGCTACGTAAGTAAACAAGAATACCAACATATTAGCAGGTGTGTGCGTCAGAAATGCGGACGTAAGCTGATAAGCAGCACAGGAGTTTGCTTGGCTTGGCTAGCGGGAAATCTCTTCTCTTGCCAGGCTTTATTTAACACGCTGGCCTAGCACTGTACGGGTGTGTATGCGTGTGCGTGTCTGTGTGTGAGTGTGTGTGTGTGTGTGTGTGTGTGTGTGTGTGTGTGTGTGCCCTATTCACCGCCAATGCATCCCCTCCCAGAGAGACACTTAGAGCAAGGCCATCACAGCCTCCAGCCAGCGGCTTTAGACAGGCTGGCCATCATAAACGCGAACACACACACACACACACACACAACAAATATATATCTGTCATGTCCGCACTTTTGGATTTTGTCCAGCTTATTACTGACAGACCTATTTGTTGTGTGGCCCAGATCCGCGCTTCCTCTCACCAGCACTGCATTTCCCAGGAGCCCGAGTGTGGACTAATCCCTCCCACCCTTCTGGCCTGCTAAGCGGCTTCCTGGTTCAGTGTAGTTCAGCAGGCCATCCATCCAGTGAACCACCGGGTCCCCAGCCCCCTGAAGTGGCCCGGCTAGTGGGTCAGTGTGGGGGCAGCGGGGAGCCCTTTGACCCCCTGGGGACCACGCAGAGGGTTGTCTCCAGTACACACCCCCACTGGCTCGATTCGTCTGCCTAATATGAGGGATCTGGGTTTCTACGCCAAAGATAAAAACAACCGCGCTGCTTTAAGTGTACAAAAAAAAAACACAGAAAAAATGTGATCTAAAAAAAACCAGCATTTAAACAAAATCGATGCTACTTGTTTTGAGGCTGGAATGATGGCAGTGATCCACAGTCACGCCGCTCCGCTCTACAACCCTGCCGTGTCTTACTGCTCCTCCCGCGCTAAACCGGGGGGAAGGGGAGGGGGAGGGGGAGGGGGGGGAGATAAGAGTGATAAGAATAGTTCGTCGTAAATCAGCCCGGCTAAAACATTGAAAAGACATCGCCGAAGAGCGGAGAGGGACGAGGGCCCGTAAATCGCCGCCGCAAACCTTTAGCCGCGACAGCCTGAGCTCGCCGCGCGCGCCGCCCCGCCCTCTTCATCACTCAGACCCGGGGGCGACTGTCCGCCACTCGCACCCTCGCACTCGTGACGGAGGACCCTGAACGCGGGCGCGCCCCCCGAACGCAGACGGGGGAGAACATTGCGCGCACGTGACGGGGCCCGACAACGCCGGCCCACCTGCGTGGTTCTCCGAGCGCGTGTGTGTGTGTGCGCGTGGCGCTTTAATTTCCCCGCAGATCCCGAAATAAAACCTCTCCGGCGGGCCGAGCATGATGCACACGCCGCCGAGCAAATTACACCATTATGTTTATGGGAGCAAATCAAATCCGGCTTAGAGGAGACAATAACAGCTAAGACGGGTCCCCCGTGCCAGGAAAGTGTGGCACAGCCCCTGGATCAGCCCTGCCTCCCAATAACCTTCACAGCGCTCAGCCTCCTCTGCAGAGGGAGAGCCATCTCTGGGCTTAGACAGCAGACCTGCACAGACGGTGGAGTGGGACTGGTTAGAGCGAGGGGAGGGTGAAGTGGGGGGTAGTGTCAACATATAATTATCTGTCACTTAAAAGAGCGGGGCACAGGAAAGCAAAAATAAACACACACACACACACACACACACACACACACACACACACACGCTAAACTCTCACTCCAGTGCCTGGCTCAAACCTCGGGCACCTACCCGGCACCTATCCGGACGCCCCCGGACTCTTGAAAAATTAACGGAGCGAAACAATGTTCTTCAAGCCTCAATAATGCATGGGCAGGTTACAGGGAGACACAAAGAGAGAGAGAGAGAGGGAGAGAGGGAGAGAGAGAGAGAGAGAGAGAGAGAGAGAGAGAGAGAGAGAGAGAGAGAGAGAGAGAGAGAGAGAGAGAGAGAGATATAAAGAAGGGCTGAGGTAAACTGAGGCTGAGGGGAAAAAATAGCCACGCTCACGCACACAAACACACACACACACACACACACACACACACACACACACACACACACACACACACACACACAGGCACAGGCACACACACACACACGTGCCCGGTCAGTCTGTGGTGAGACGCTGGCGCAGAGGGGCCAAGGACAACACACAAACTACAGGGGGCGCTCTTACTTAATCAGCACTAATCCAGTGGCAATTAACGGCCCCAATCAGGAGCGGCTCAGTCACGCTGGTGGTCCTCTAGCAGTCAGCTCTAAGGGGCTTCATAACACTGAACACTCCCCCAACAGGGACAGAGCCCAGTGGGGCAGAGACAGGGGGAGTCCAGTGGAGCAGAGACAGGGGGAGTCCAGTGGAGCAGAGACAGGGGAGCCCAGTGGAGCAGAGACAGGGGGAGTCCAGTGGAGCAGAGACAGGGGGAGTCCAGTGGAGCAGAGACAGGGGGAGTCCAGTGGAGCAGAGACAGGGGGAGTCCAGTGGAGCAGAGACAGAGGGAGTCCAGTGGAGCAGAGACAGGGGGAGTCCAGTGGAGCAGAGACAGGGGGAGTCCAGTGGGGCAGAGACAGGGGGAGTCCAGTGGAGCAGAGACAGGGGGAGTCCAGTGGAGCAGAGACATGGGGAGTCCAGTGGAGCAGAGACCGGGGGCGCCCAGTGGAGCAGAGACAGGGGGAGTCCAGTGGAGCAGAGACAGGGGGAGTCCAGTGGAGCAGAGACAGAGGGAGTCCAGTGGAGCAGAGACAGGGGGAGTCCAGTGGAGCCAGGGGATCTGAACGCATGGGGACGGTGTCAACAGGAAGCCCTTTCTGAAGAGACTCCCTCCATTTTGTGCAGAGTGACGTCGGGCAGCCGCTGGAAGTTCGGTCGCTCTGCGCGCGCGCGTGTGTGTGTGTGTGTGTGTGTGTGTGTGTGTGTGTGTGTGTGTGTGTGTGTGTGTGCGTGTGTGTGTGTGTGCGTGTGTCTATACATGTGTCAGTAGACAGCAGAATGGTGTTCATAGAGGACATTTTTCCCTTCTTCTCTTTCTCTCTCTCTCTCTCTCTCTCTCTCTCCCTCTCTCTCTCTCTCTCTCTCTCTCTCCCTCTCTCTCTCCTGGTCTCCCGTTGGGTCCCTGCCACGATCCCGTCTCAAAGCCGGCTGAGTGACATGCACACACATGCTCCCCTCTCCTCCCTCTCCGCATGACGTCCCTCTCCTCTGTCGGCGGCTGTCACACACATCAAGACCACATGCAAACACACACGGTTACACACAAACACACGCAAAGCGCCTCCCCAGGGAGCTGTGTGTGTGCGTGTGTGTGTACGTGTGTGTGTGTGTGTGTGTGTGTGTGTGTGTGTGTGTGCACGCGCGCGCGTGCACGTGCGTAATCGTTCTTGTGTCGCCCTGCCCACCTCCTAATCAAGGGCATGTCTAAATAAGCCGGGCGGATAAACGAGGTGGCTTTCAGCCGCGTGGACAGCGCCCATTACCTCTTTGTCGCCTGGCCAGCCCCATACATTGTGGCCTGACCCCCCGCTGCCCTCCCAACATATTAGGCCTCCACACCGGCCCTGCTATTAGGGCTATTCAGCCCATTGTTAGCCTCACATTCTATTCAAAATCATAGCATGAAATAGCCCCCTTTTTCCCATTCTCGTCGGGGTCCGCAAGAGGAGCAAGGGGTCGTGAGGTGAAGCTGATGATCGAGCGTGGCCTCATTCGTGGCCGACGCTAGCCCTGCAGCCCGCAGGACTGTGACCGCAGCCAAACTCAAACACTGTCGCAAACAACAACGCATCGCGACGCAGCCGGGCGCTATGTGGCACGGCAGCCTAGCGCCGCTAGGTCAAGGGTCAACTACGCCGGTCAGTCTTGGTCTTGTGTGTGGGGTCAACGGGAGGTAGGAGTGTGATGCGGACTGGGGTGGGGGGGGGGGGGGGGGGGAGAGACGGGGGGAAGGGAGAGGGGGAGGTGATTTAGAGGCCACGTGTGTGTGTGTGTGTGTGTGTGTGTGTGTGTGTGCGTGTGCGTGCGCGCGCACGTGTTTTCTTCTTCTGTGGTGTAACAAAGGGCTCCGAGCACAAAGGGCCTCGTCCAGAGGAGTCCTACTCTCCCGCTCTCTCCCTCCCGCGTGACGAGGGCTCCTCCTCAGGCTCGCTCCTCCGCGGCCACACACACACACACACACACACACAGACCGCTTCCGTGCTGAGAAGCCGAGCCCAAACGAAGGAGGAAATCAAGCAGAGAAAAAAAAAAGAAGGAAGGAGGAGAAGAGGAGCAGCACGGAAGAAGAAGAAAAAAGAGAGAGAAAAAAAACATCTCTAAATGTTAAAACCGATATAATAGGTCGTGTGGATTAAGCTTTGTGAGGGGGGACATGAAAACAAGGGCTTTGCACACTTCAATGGACACCCATTACAGACTAAGCCCCAAGCCTTGCTGGAGACGGGCACTGCAAGGGTATTCCACTGGGCCCGGCCTGCAGCTACGGTCACTGGGCAGCGGGAGGGGGCCGGGGGCGGTGGTAGGAGAGGGTCTGGGGGTGGGGGTGGTGGTGGTGGGTGAGGGGGCTGGGGGTGGTGGTGGTGGGTGAGGGGGCTGGGGGTGGTGGTGGTGCTGGTGGTGGGAGAGGGGGCTGACTTGAGGGGGACTAAGGGGGTGGTGATAGTGGTAGAGGGTCTGGTGGTGGTGGGTGAGGGGGCTGGGGGTGGTGGTAATGCTGGTGGGAGAGGGGGCTGACTTGAGGGGGGGCTGGGGGGTGGTGGTGGTGGGAGAGGGGGCTGACTTGAGGGGGGGCTGGGGGGTTGTGGTGGTGGGAGAGGGGGCTGACTTGGCAGGGGCCAGGCGGCTGTCAGACCGAGGCCCACACTCCCTGAGAGGATCCATCACGCCGGCCAAGTGGCGACCTGTTGCCCGCTGCGCTAATGATGTTTTTGAGCACACTGTGCAATGGCTCCCATCACGGTCGGCTGATCCCATAAACACCCAGCGCCCGATAGGGAGGACTGGCCAGCGGTACAGATGGCCAGGGAGCGGAAGAGAGAATATGGATTATCCCCAAGACGTGTAATATATTCCTACCCAAAACACCCCGTACCGTATCCTGATTACTTGTAACATATTCCTACCTAAAACAGCCCGTACCGTATCCTATTACTTGTAATATGTTCCTACCTAAACCAGCCCGTACCGCATCCTGATTACTTGTAATATGTTCCTACCTAAACCAGCCCGTACCGTATCTGGATTACTTGTAATATATTTCTACCTAAACCAGCCCGTACCGTATCCTGATTACTTGTAATATGTTCCTACCTAAACCAGCCCGTACCGTATCCTGATTACTTGTAATATGTTCCTACCTAAACCAGCCCGTACCGTATCCTGATTACTTGCAATATGTTCCTACCTAAACCAGCCCGTACCGTATCTGGATTACTTGTAATATATTCCCACCTAAAACAGCCCGTACCGTTTCCGGATTAATTGTAATATACTCCTACCTAAAACACTCGTACCGTATCCTGATTACTTGTAATATATTCCTACCTAAAACAGCCCGTACCGTATCTGTAATACTTGTAATCTATTCCTAACACTAACACTGCCTATATCTATCATTCACATGCAACAGATTTATCCAGGGTTGACTCCATCATTCACAGAGCGTCCCCTGGCTCCACTTCCCAGCCGGAGAGGCACAGGATAATGACATCGGCGGGCGGCCATTCCCATGACAGACTCAAAACCACCAACACTCTCCCTTCCCTTCCCCTCTCTCTCTCTGTCCCTCTCTCTCTCTCTCTTTCTCTCTCTCTCTCTTTCTCTCTCTCCCTGTCTCTCTATCTCCCAGGTGTCACCGCATCAACCAGGCCATTACCGCACCGCTGCAATGACTGACAGCTTCCTCCGACCAGGAGTTTATTGGCTGCGCTTTGATTGACAGGCCTTTCTATTGACTGTGTGTCCATGGTAGGGGGTGGACACTCAAAATACACACCCGAGACTCTCCACTTCCACTCGCCGATGCTCAGGGTCCGATAGACATCCGTTTTCCATCTCTCTCTGTCTTTCTCCATCCCTCTCTCTCTCTCTCTCT
>JAPMUY010005317.1:0-10000 GCA_026901105.3 Galaxias olidus | reverse complement strand
AACACCTGGCCCTGCAAGGTCACGCAAGTCCGAGAAACTCTTCTCAGCCGATAGATCTCCTCATGCGTTTTCTTTTTTCTTTTCTTTTTTTCTCAGCGTACACACCTCCCGCAACTTCTGCGTCAGCCCCTCAAAAAAAAAAAAGACCGAAATTGGAGCCGGCGCTGCGTTTAAGAATAGGACCCCGCAGGTCCTGCCGGGTGCCCTGCGACGTGCGTCCACGGGAGCAGGCGAGAGCCGGAGTGACGGGCGGCCGTGCCCGGTGTAATTAGCCCGGGCTGCCCTGCGGTAGCCCGCCGCTCTCTCCCCTGCCCGGCCCGCCTTTCTCATGCAAATCCTCAGCCAAACGGAGCCCCGCCACGCTTTGTTCTGCCAGGAAGACTGCTGCCACCGCGCAAAGGGCAGAATGGCCTTTCGCCAAGACAGGAGGAGGAAGAGGAGGAGGAGGAGGAGGAGGAGGAGGAGGAGGAGAATGACGCCCCGCGGTCGTTCAAAGGCAGCGTGGAGCCAGGTCCGGCCTCCGTGCCTCCACGCCCTTCTTTTCTTCCTCTCGTTTTCTACCTCTTTTTCAGCTAGCTCGCGTCAGAGACGGAGCGTGATCCCGCTCGGAGTACCTGGTGCCCGAACAGATGCTTCCTGAATGCCCCGTCATCGCCTAAACTAATTACTTTTTGAAGGGGCGCATTACTGACAGAGAGAGAGAGAGAGAGAGAGGAGGAAAGAAAGAGAGAGAGAGAGAGAGAGAGAGAGAGAGAGAGAGAGAGAGAGAGAGAGAGAGAGAGAGAGAGAGAGAGAGAGAGAGAGAGAGAGAGAGAAAACTGCAAAACTTCAGGGGTGAACTCTGAGGATATCCGTTGGCTCGCGTGTGTTTCTCAGTGCAGCGTAGGGACGCAGGCGTGTGGCGAGCGTTGGCAGACAAACACGACGACGCCCGTAAGATGTGCGTTAAATGTGCGTTAAAGAGCGAAGACCCCTAAAGTAAAAGGCTCCTTCTAAAACGTGACCGTGAATTATTAACTCCCCCCTAAAAATACATAAAGAACCGTTTAAGCGGCTAAAACAAGCAGAACCAAGTGAACGTTTGCGGAATGGAGTTTGTGCTTTCTCCAATTTTCTGCATAAAGAAACAAAGCAATTATCATCGACGCCAAGCAGGCGGCGCGGTGGGGACGGCGTTCGCTCGCGAAACCACAAAAACGCCGTTTGCTACGGCGCGCGTTGGCTGGCCCCCGGACCAGGCGCTAACCCTGCTAAGCCCCCGGCAGCGGAACTCGGGCTTGTGTTTCACCATGAGAACCTCCGTCTCCCTGAGAGCAGCGGTGGGTCCAAGGCCAGACCGTGGCTGAGAAGGCGCCACGTGCACCAGGCCGCTCTGCACACAGACAGCAGCCTGAGCCTTTCTGCTGGCTGTCAGCGAGGGTCGCCGGGGAGAACGCCGTGCCACGCCGTGTAGCGCTCGCCGATGACTCACCCCCTCTCCTAGAAGGAAGAGGAGGAGGAGGAGGAGGAGGAGGAGGAGGAGAGAACGCTCCTGTACACACAGGCACGGAGAGAGACGGTGATGGAGGGAGCAGGAGGAGAAAGGGAGAAAAATCACCCCTGTTTCTTTAGAGTGACTAGGGGCCATCAAGCCACACTTTCCCACAGGGGCCCGCCTCCGATAGGCCCCTGTTAAGATGCCTGGAAAATAAGTGAATAGCGTCCCTGAGACTACCTTTGAGAGTTTTCATCTGCCGTGAGGGTCACCCAGAGATCTCAGCAAACACAAGAAAACTGGGAGGGGGAGGGGGGCACTCGTCTTTGTAGCCTGTCCGCGTCTCACTTCTTTGCCTGCCTGCCTGCCTGCCTGCCTGTCTGTCTGCCTGCCTGCATGTCTGTCTGTCTGCATGTGTCTGTCTACATGTCTGTCTGCCAGCCTGCCTGTCTCACCGCGTGACTCTCCTCTCCCCTCCTTTTCCCCTTTCATCAGATCAGTCTCCACACCCAAAGGAAGGCTCAGGTTAGGGTCTCATAGCATGTCGCCCGACCTAAAGCCCGCTGTCTGTGTCTCTGCCTGGCCCCATGACGGACGCGGCGCCTGGAGGACCGGAGGAGGTTCTGGTGTCCTGGAAAACGGGAGACGGCGCTCCACGTTGGCGTGCTCCTCAGCGAGACGCGAAGGCAATCAGAGGTGGAAGCTCGGCTCCTTTCGACCCAATCCCACTCCCTGGGAGACTCCAGGCAGCACGCCGATGGCTCCCTGGATATATCCCTGCTCTGAACAGCAGAATGGAGATGGAAGCTCGAAGTCATCAGTAAACTAACGTAACGCCCACACAGGGGGTAGGAACACGTGTACGCTTCCATTTAGACACGTGGAAACCTGCCTAGGTCGGCCGAGTACAACACACTCCCACACACACACCCACACGGATCAGCGCAAAGTGACAAGATTGGCACAAACATAAACTACTTTTTTGTTTGTCTACATTTGTCTGTTTCTGTGTGTGTGTGTGTGTGTGTGTGTGTACGTGTGTGTGTGTGTGTGTGTGTGTGTGTGTGTGTGTGCATGTATGTAAATGAGCAACGGGAGGGCGGCCACCCATTCTGGAAGCCTGCAGTCAGTCGTACACAGCTCAAGGTCATTAGCGCTAATGCCACATTTCTTTTTACCATCTGCTGTGATTGTTTACAGTTGCCTGGATAATTAGCTCCTAATTAGTAGTGGATAGTGGGGAGTGTGTTTCCTTTGTGTGCGTCTGGGTTTGCATGCGGACACGTATTGTTAATAAGCTGTGTGTGAGCGTGTCTCTCTCTGTGTGTGTGTGTGTGTGTGTGTGTGTGTGTGTGTGTGTGCGCGCGTGTGTGTGTGTTCGTGAGAGCACAATAACCAACGTGTGTTTAAAAGTGTGTGTTGCGTCTCCGTTGGTGTGGGTGTGAAAAAGCGGGTTGCCCTCGACAGCTGCCGGTGGAAGCTGGGAGCCGAGGGGAAGCCCTTAGGCCTTGCCCAGCGGCAGACCGGCCGTACCCTGGATGCAGGCAGGGACCACCCAGGGTGAGCTGGGGCCGTTCTGGAGGCTAATGTGGACCATGATGGGGGGGGGGGTGGATAGGGGTTTGGCCTCTGGTGGATTGGCTCACGGAGCGCACCAAGGCTGTCCATTAGAAGACTACCATTTCTAATTAGCAAGCAAGAAACGGCTATGCAGGCTAAACCCTCCACTAAATACAACCCATTTCCGTTCCGTCAACGTTTCCTCCCATTTCCTCCCTCTTTGTTTCGCGGAGGCTAGATGAGATTAGAGTCTCGGTACGTGGGGTCGTAGAGGAGCATGTGTTTTTTTTTCTTCTTTGCCCTAATCTCCGTGAGTCTCTGTGGCAGAAAACAGCTGTCGTGCAAGAACACGGCCCTAATCCAGTGGTGGGATATAATCTGCAACCGGCCCAGCGTAGTACACTGAACCGCGTGGCAGTCTGTTCAGAACAGGTGGTTGGGGACGTTTATGAATAGAGTCTGGGATTCTTACATTAAGGATTTGGATTGGCGCAAGCATGGGGGAGAATTGTACTGTCGCTCCCCCAACTAGAAATACAGTGACTTTCCTATCAAAATATATAAAAAAATCTCATTTGCACTTCAGATTTAACAAATAAAGCCTCTTAATAACTTCTGAGAGAGTGAAAAAAATAAAATTATGTGTCTGTTTTGTGAAAACAACTTAAAAGAGCAATGGAGGCCCAGAGAATGTGGGGCGTCAGGATTTGGCTGGCAGAACTGAAGTGTTGCCTGGAGAGAAATATAATTATGAAATAAATGTAAAAAGATTAAGCAGTTTGGGGTTTTTTTTATAAAGAAAAATACAAACCAGAGGGTAATAGATAAAGAAAGGCAGCATGACCGTGGAGGTTGTGATTAAAGACAGCTACCAACATTTTCCTGTTCCAGATGTTAAAGTGCTTGATGAACCAAGACTCAACTCACAAACTTTTAGCCTCACGTTTATTTGTGCAATGTTCCATGTGCAATGTGTTCTCTCCCTGTGTGTGTGTGTGTGTGTGTGTGTGTGTGTGTGTGTGTGTGTGTGTGTGTGTGTGTGTGTGTGTGTGTGTGTGTGTGTGTGTGTGTGCACATACTGTATTTCCAAATAAACGCAAAATTAAAAACATTGCAATTGAATAAGTCTAGTAAAAGATGTGTTAAAATGCAGAGTTAATCTTAAATCTAGTATACTGAATGCAATTGTGCAGCATTTATAACATTAAAAATAACACTCATTTAGAGTAAATAGAACCAATATATTAAATACTTTTCCCCATTGGCAAGAACAAAATATATTACATATAATAATATTATATTACAGCACCTCTGAATTTGTCCTTTCAAAGGATAAAGATTATGCGTAAACAGTCCTGCATTTCACATATGACTAATAACTGTGTAGTTCACATTGATCAGTCAGTAGAACCCTAGGGATGCTGGGTAATGGAGTTCACAGTTCAAAGACTTGGCCTTCAAGCTGTTCTGTGCGTCTAGAGAGGGGCCAAGTTAGATCAATATGTATATTTTCATCCGATCCAATTATCGCAGTCGAAAATAAACACTACCCCTTACCTCTTACGCCAACCTCTGGAATAAATCAACAACTTATTTTAAACAGAAGTGAGTTTCACCAGCAAATCTAATAAGCCCAAGTCTGCGGTTGATTTTAAAAAGCAGATGATGTTAAAGCAACAAGTAAAAAGTTGTGAAACCTTATAAAGCTGTCAACAATTAGAATGGGAGGCACATGAACAGCGCGAGGGAAAGGTTATTCCTATCTTGGACTAGCGTGGCGTGGCGCTAACAACTCCCACGACGGTGTTCTTGAAACCTAATGAATATTTTCTTCTCCTTCTCCCCCCCACTTTTTTGCTTCACGCCTCCCTCTGCACTCTTTCAGCATGTGCATTGTGCTGTGAATGTCAAGGAGGCCCATTTCCTCCGTCGGGGGCGCGAGAAAGAGGAGTCGGGCCGAGCTTAGCGGGAGACGCGGCCCTGGAGAAAAGGTCACCCGTGGTAGGCAGCGATTCAATCTGGCCCAAGGTCGTTAGGCAAAATGGACGCCTCGGCGGGAAGCATAATGAGGTGGGGGGGGGTGGGGGGGGGGGTGTCTACTGAGCGAGGAGAGAGCGAAGGATGTCCAACGGGCCTGTCAGACCGTCTGACAGAACACTGTTCAACACGGTTCCAGCCCGGGAACGCCCCCATTCAGCAGGCCTACCGTCTCATTAAAGAGAGCCATGGACGATGTACCGGTCTGCCGCTACGAGAGTAATTCCAACTTGACAAGGCAGTGCAGGGGCCACACGGCTAGTCCTGTTCTATCCTACCCGGCCCAGCCCGGCCCGGCCTGGCCTGGCTTATCTCTCTGAGTATTAGAGTACTATCCCCCTCTGCGTGGAAGGTCTCCCTTTTCATTAGAGCCGCTCGTCAAACATCAGGGCAAACATCACCGGCTTAATCCTCCGGTGTTTAAAACGCCGCCATTACAGCAAAGCACACAGTGCTGTTATGGATGTGTGCTGAAACAAGGCACATACTAAAGGGCACTCTCCCTACGACTAATCTGCTCGCAGACAGATCAGAGCCTGACACACACACACACACACACGCCGCACACACTGTCAGACACATTCACACGCCGCGTGCGGTACACACACACGCGCGCGCGCGCGCTCTCTCTTTCTCCCAGACACACATACGCATAAAAAAGGTCTACCAGCTGGAGGTGTGACCAACACCACACAAAGAGAAAAGAGAGAGAGAAAAAAAAAGGTAGCAATTACGTCCGCCAAGGACAATAAGGTAGTGAAACCAGCCGGCGGTGTCGCAGGAAATGTCTTCCCCCTGGTGGAGCATGCCGCCGACTCGAGGCAAACGGTGAATCAATACTCCGCCCACCGGCGCCTCCAGAAAGGGCCCCTAATCACAATCATAATGGCTTCCACGGCCCACTAATGCTAATGATGTCCATGAGAATTACCATGAATTACACGCAGCAGGACGGACACGACACGCGCACATTGTCCGTTGAACGCCGTTGATCACAGAGAGGGAGGTGTGTGTGTGGGGGGTGGGTGGAGGGGGGGGGGGGGGCGAGGAGCCGGGCTTCTGATGCTGCCGTCGGCCCGGAGCTGGTTATTAGCGGCTGTTTGGGCGCTGGGCCTGTCACCGGCCTCGTAATTGAACGGCAGGGGGGGGAATGGGGGGGGGGGTGAAGAGAGGGGTGGGGGGGGGGGATAAATGGGTGTGCAAATGACGACGCCTCACATCTGAGGTGGCGAGGTAAAGGTCAGCCCCGACGATGAAGGCACACCAAAGGCTGAGAGAGCCGGGTAAAAAAAAACGCTAAGGTGGCTGAATGCAGCGACAGTATGTTGACTGTAAATGTGTGTGTGTGTGCGCGCGTGTGTGTCTGTCAGAGATTGAGTGCGCTAAAACACGCTATGTCCCGCTCCTGTCGATGCGTAGGAGACGGCCTGTCACGCGCGAGTCCACAAAAGGCATGTCAACGTTTCCCGCTGGTGTTCGAGGGAGCACGTCTCTCTGCTCAACATACTGGACGCGCGTGTGAGAGACGCTACAGAGCAGCGTGTTGCACAGCGCCTATGGCTCCACCTCCCTAAGTGCTTTGCTCTAGAAAGTCAGACTGCAGCAGGCAGCCAGCCAGCCAGCCCGCCGTACCAGCCCAGACCAGAGCACTCAGCCTGTCCCTCAGCATGGCCAACCTCTCGCCCTGCCCTACTTTCTCTCTCTCCCGCCCCCCCCCCCCTCCTGAGGGACAGGTGAGAACACACACACACCTCCCCCATCCCGCTCTAATTACCCAGCATGCACCTTCCCCACCTTCCTCCCCTCAGCACCAGCGCAGCACCAGCAAGTCAGACGCCGTCACTTTTTCTTCCCTCCAAGTGTCTCTCTATCTCTCTCTCCATTCCTCCTCTTCTCCCTCCTTTTTTTTCTCTCTCCGATGCTCTCCCTGCCTCTTCCCTCTCTTATCTCCAGATGTCTAGTCTCTTGCCAGACTGGAGAGTCTATTTTAAACCCTGAGTCACTGCCTTCCCTTCGATCACACTGTTCCTTAGTGGGCCCTCCAGACAGCATGGGGAAATTTGATCTGTCTCAGTGTGTGTGTGTGTGTGTGTGTGTGTGTGTGTGTGTGTGTGTGTGTGTGTGTGTTGTTTATATGATTTAGACGGACAATTGACCTGACTACACACCGACAGTACAAGGACCTAGGGGTAATACAAGGACCATGCCATAGTCCGGCTAATTCGGAGAGTGTAACTGCATTTAGGAGCTTCTAAATAGCATAGCCTCTCTTTTTCGTTGCTAGTCCTTCTTGACCTCTTGACCTGGTTTTGGGTGTATCCCAGTGTATAGAACAGCACACCCTGTAGGCGGAGGTTGCATAGCAGTTTCATACACATTTTCGATACACACGGTTCATTTTTGGCGGGCTCTCCTGTGATTGGCTGGTCAACTGAAACGTCAAGCTGTGCGTGGATTTGTGGCGGGCTTTCCTGTGATCAGCTGGTCGACTGGCGGGCTTTCCTGTGATCAGCTGGTAAACTGCAATTTCAACCAGTTACGTATTTCAGAAATGTGCTCGCTGGGAATGACATGGGATTAACGTAGCACAGACCTTCAGGTAAGCATAATGTTGTGTAAATATATGGTTCTTTAACTCAATGAAGTGTTTTAGCTAGTAAATATTACTTTATGGCTATGTTTTTTTGTTGTTGCATAAAATGCGAAATATAAAAAATGTTTAGATAAAAACTACATAGCATGCGGTACAGGAGCTAACATTAGGCTAATGATTAGGCGATTAGCTGCAATTCCTTCAGGTTATGTTACACGAGATTAGACAGTGAGGCAGCGAGTATAAAGACTCCTGATTGTTTCAAGATAAGACATGCAAAAGTAGGTATGATGGAACGCTTTTTGATATTTAAGAATATACATTTAAGCACATTTGCTTGCTTTCTTTGATTGCAGTTGAGCTAGCCTAGCCTTAAATTTAAGTAGCTACGCCTTCCTTGTTAGCTACCATTGCATTCACTGGGTTACTTTTACCACAGGCTGCTTCTTTTTGGGGTTGCGATTTTCTTTTTGCTTAAATAGAATGTATGGGACTGCTGTAAGGTAAAGTGAAATATTGCTGTGCTGTGGTGTTAACGTGATGATTAGCAAAGATCCTAACGTAACGATAGTAAGGATGCACAGCTGCCTGTGAGAATGCCTCCACTGCAGTCTGCACGGAATCAGGTATGTTTCGAAGAGAGCACAAGATTGTGTGAACTTTCAAGCATTCCTGTTATTTCTTAACCGTGGTTCATACAGTCTTTGTAGGTCAGTTTGTGTGCAGGGAAAGTAAACTTTTTCCATAGACGTTATTTGACGTGCATCAATGTGTATTTAAGGAAACCAACTACAATGGAACGACCAATTAACTAAATGTGGGGAAAACGCAACAGCAGCATGGCTGGTATCTGCTGTGGCGTTGATTTAATGTTATTTCTCAGTTAATCACGGTATTCATGATGAATATCAATTTTAAAACTTAAAATTTAGTTCCATGATGACAGTGGCATGCATGAATTGAGAGCAATTTCTTTTTTATAACAACCACAGATCTACAGTCCTACAACCTCATTTGAATGCCACAATACAGACAACCTTTCAGACTATGATTTGGTTGTGAAATGGTCCTGTCTTTTTTTCCGGTTTTGTTTTAAGTCTACATCAGGTTGAGCCCATTCACTAGTTAGTTACTTGCTGTCAGTTTTCCATATGCTTACTCCCACAAGCATATTTCAAAGGTGTTGCTATGCTTTGGGGCAGGGAATCATGCAAAAAATACAGGCGCTGTTTTATCAGATTATTGTTTTGAAAACCTGTTTACCTACTATTTGATAATTTTGTTATAGGGGAGGGAGTGCCATATGGCTCTTTTTACATATGTAATGAACTAATTGTAGATGACAAAACATGAATTTGTTTAGCAGTGTTAAATTCAATATAAATGGTACAGTGATGAGTACAGAAAATGACTCCAAATACTGCTTTTGACCATAATCCTTGCAATCACCTTCAGGATTTTGACAATAAAAAATGCGACGAAGACGCTGTAACCCGAAGGAAGAGTCAATATATTATATTTCAACTTTAAGGGACAAAGTGGGACTTGATATCAAATTTATAAATGCCTTTAAAGGTAAGTTGAATCTTCTGATTGATTCATTTTTGTTTGAATTTGTCACATTTCAAATTGTCACTTATGTATTTGTGTATGAACTAGGTCGTGGTATCTTCAGCTCTGCTCCATTTGAAAGAGGGGACTTTCTTTTGGAATATAGAGGTGAACTAATTGACAAGGAAGAATGTGAGAGGAGACTGAGAATTTACCAGAACCGCCTCAAGGTGTTCATGTTTGAGTTCAAACGTTTAATGGAAAACTGTGGTGGTGAGGATTACGACATGTTAATGCTTAGTCGGTTATGCATGTTAATGTTTACCAGTTATGCATGACTTGTTGCTTTTGGTTTGCTGAGCATAATGAACATTTGGGTCCCTAAATCAGGCTGATTTATACTCAAATCAATAGAATGATTTAAAGTGATTGTTGTGTTTTACTAGTGTTGATGCCGCAATGGAGGATGGGACACTCGGAAGACTTGTAAACGATGACCATTTAAACCTAATTCCAAGATGAAGTACTTAACTGTGGAAGGAGACCCCATCTGTGCCTCTTTGCAATACGAGACATAAGTCAGGAGAGGGAGATCACCTATAATTATGGTGATTCAGACTGGCCATGGAGAAGAAAGGTGATCAAAGCTTTACTTGATGAAAATGGTCTAACTATAGAACGTCATGATGCCTTTTGCACTGTGTGACACGGGACGTCTGGTCGTCAAGATATTTATGATATCTACTTTTTTAACCGTTCTGTAGGGTCCTAATGAGGAAATGCCT
>JAPMUY010005314.1:30000-32500 GCA_026901105.3 Galaxias olidus | reverse complement strand
TGTTGCTATGGCATGACCTATTCACCATAGCTGTTATATGCATACAAATAGACATGTATACGTGTGTGTGTGTGTGTGTGTGTGTGTGTGTGTGTGTGTGTGTGTGTGTGTGTGTGTGTGATATGATACACAACGTACAACATAACCTTCTAACATGCCTTATGTCCCATCCCTTCAGCAATCCATCCCTAAGTTGAACTTCTCCACAGACATGCTTTCCCTGTAGCGGTCTCCTCAACATATAGGCTTAGTGTCCATCCCAAAGCAACCCTCTGCTGGATTCATCAAATAGTCAGCGCCCCTACATGTCTGTTTGCAAACAGGTCTAGACACACGGCAATCCTTAGCCTTGGCTGTCCAGCCAGTAAGAACCCCCACATGTTGAGTAAGCCCATGTTTCTGGAATGATGGAAAAGCCCCCCCCCCCCATGTCTGTTTGTACCGACTCCAGTGCTGTCTCTCCTGTTCCACCATAACAATCCCACTCTCTTGTCTCTCTGACTTCCTGTACGTCGGCTGGGTGCACGCTGGAGAGTGTTTGTGGCGTCATGGGAACGGCCCCGCGAGGCGCGGTGGTTCAGCCCTCTGGTCTTGACCCGGTTCAGGTGCCGCAAACGCCCACGGCAACAGATGGTCCACGGCATCCCACAGTCCCAGTCGCGGCTGTGTGTCTAATTCTGGCTAAGCAGACAGTCCCCTTTCCCACACCACCCACCCACCGACCGACCTCCTCAAACACACACACACACACACACACACACACACCTCTGTTTTGCATGGATGTTAATAGTTGATGTGAGAGAATGGAATGAATATAGTATGTGTTTGTGTGTTTGTGGGTGTGTGTGTGTGTGGGGGGGGTGGGTGTGTGGGTTTGTGTGTGTGTGTGTGTGTGTGTGTGTGTGTGTCGTGTGAGGAACACACCATGCGGGATGTAGGACAGCATTTTGCACGGGGGACAGGGTTGTTCCTCTGCGTGACCGTCGCTCCACACAGGCATTGATCAGAGCCCGGCTCCCTTTCACCGCGATTCACCACGCGGCTTACCCAGGTTTACCCTCTCCAAAAGACGGGCCGCAGATTAACCAAGTAGAGGCGCATGTGAAAATACATTAAAAAACAACAACATTTTGCTCAGCGCAAAAAACACACAAAAAAAAAACACTCAGATAGTGAGATGAAGGAAGAAAAGGGGAAGGGAAGAAGGGTGAAAAACAGCCAGAGGAGATAAAGTGAGAGTGAGTAGGAGGAGGAGGCGGAGGGGGTAATCATCTGCCACTGCATAACAGAAGATTTAATGAAAGAAATAAGAATGACAAACATTCGATGCAAATGCCAAGTGTCAGTCAGATTTAGGTGTGACAAATCTAACGCTTGGTAAATCCGGGAATGGACGTGCACAACCAGAGCTTAATGTATACGCTTGTCCTATTCCGCTAATGGTTGTGGATGCTTGTATGTTCTTATAGGAAGGAGTTTAGAGCTGGCTGCGGAACATAAGAAGGTTTTGACTCAGTCTGTATAGATTGCCGAAACATGAAACGCACGTGAACACTTTTGTTTCGTCTCGTTTCTATACAAGTCACCTCTTATAAACTGTAAACGAACAGAAATTGTATTAACTTTTTTTTTTTTTTACGCCTACGTTTAGGCGGTCTAGAGTCTCCAGTATGTCTGTAGGCAGCAGCTTTGGAGCGAG
Organism: Galaxias olidus; assembly: GCA_026901105.3. Classification (NCBI taxonomy): domain Eukaryota; kingdom Metazoa; phylum Chordata; class Actinopteri; order Galaxiiformes; family Galaxiidae; genus Galaxias; species Galaxias olidus. The sequence continues at coordinate 30,801 of JAPMUY010005314.1, read as the reverse complement.
AGGGTCGTAAACAATCCCGCCGGTTTTTATTGCTTTCAACAGAGAAGTAACGGTTACCAAATCTAAGTTTGTCCTGAGTTATTTTCTCCCTTGACTATTGTGTAGGCACGCTCGCCTGCCTGCATGGAGGAGGGGGGTAAAGAAAGTGAACCCGAAAGGGCGGAGTTTTAACCCCCACTCTCCCTTTCTCTCCCCCTCCTTCACGCCGCTCTCCTCTTTTTTGAGTGGTCACCAGCGCAGACTTTGACTTACGGAGCGTCTTGTTTTAGCCGGGGAGAGGAAAAGGGGGGCAGCGCGTGTTGTAAAGCTAGTCGGTTTGGGGCGGGCTATTTTGGGGAAGCCTGTCTGTCGAAGCGCTCCATTATCAGACGGAGAGCGAGCGCGGCAGGGAGCGCACGGCACGAAGAGAGACAGACAAAGTGAGCGAGAAAAGAAGAGCGAGGTGCACAGATTTCAGCAGCGCTCAATCGACTCTCCCACACAGTCACTGGATGTGCGCAACAGATCGAGCAGACGGAAAAGCTGCCACGGGGATCACGTCGGAAGTTATTTTTCATGGAAACGACTGCCAATCTGCAGGGGTAGTCTTTTTTTTTTTTTAAATGAGGGTATTGAATCAGTTTGGTCTTTTCTTAGTTCAGTGCAAAATGGAACGCAATTAGCCCACTGACTGCTGAAGCTCACGGGATTTGATAAGTTTGAGAAAGGAATTAGACTATTCTGCCTTTGGAGGGTGTATTTTGGATATATGTTTGGCAGTCATTTTTGAAAGATGGAACAAGCGAAGATGTGGTGCGTCTT
>JAPMUY010005314.1:10000-25000 GCA_026901105.3 Galaxias olidus | reverse complement strand
AAGCTTTGAGGAGAATACAATGGAGAAGGCTTTTAGACCGTCCGTATAGAAGCAGAGGGTTCGTCCTAGTGTTCTCCCCACGCCCCACCGGGTGGGCTTCTGGAGACGCCACACTGGATGTCTCTGTCGTCTGTGGGCCATAGACAGATAACGGGACTCCCACCTCCACCTCCATTGTGATGGACAGAGTCCCACCTCCACCTCCATTGTGGTGGACAGAGTCCCACCTCCACCTCCATTGTGGTGGACAGAGTTCCACCTCCACCTCCATTGTGATGAGGCTGTGTCACCTCCATTGTGGCACTCCACCTCCATTGTGGTGGTCACAGTGTGTGTCACCTCCACCTCCACCTCCATTGTGGTGGACAGAGTTCCACCTCCACCTCCATTGTGATGGACAGAGTCCCACCTCCACCTCCATTGTGATGGGCAGAGTCCCACCTCCACCTCCATTGTGGCGGGGCTGTGTCACCTCCATTGTGGCGGGGCTGTGTCACCTCCATTGTGGCGGGGCTGTGTCACCTCCATTGTGGCGGGGCTGTGTCACCTCCATTGTGGCGGGGCTGTGTCACCTCTTTGTACCAGCGCCACTGTCCCCCCTGGCCTGGCTCCCTCCTCCTCCGGAACACAGGCCATTGTAGTCAGACCCATTCACCCCCCCCCATCCCCCCCACCCCCCCACCCCGAACGCACACTCCTCGCTTCCACGCGTGTAATTGCATTGTGTGTGTGTGTGTGTGTGTTTGTGTGTGCGTCTCTGAAATCTTCCCCCGGAGCAGAGCTGAGGATTCTGTCAGTCATCGCTCCACGTCTCTGGCACCCCCCCCCCCCCCCCCCACACACACACACTTTTCCTTTTTCTTTTCTGTTCTTTTTTTTTCTTCTCTCTTTCGTTTTCTTTCTTTCTGTTTTTTTCTTTCTGTTGAGTGAGTGACAGCGGTACGCTTTCATGTTTGAACTGAGGAGAATTCACAGTAATTGCTTTTAGAATGATGTTATTCTCCGTTCCCTCTGCCTGGCTCCGCAGCACTACAGCGGGCTCCACTTCTCCCCTTCACCCTCACTCTGTGTCTCTCTCTCTCTCTCTCTCTCTCTCTCTCTCTCTCTCTCTCTCTCTCTTTTTCGTGTTATTCTCCCTCTTAATGGACAGGTTGCAAGAGTGAGCGAAAGGGCTGATGGAGGGTTGGGAGAAGAGTACGAGGGATGAGACAGAGACAGAGAGAGAGAGAGAGAGAGAGAGAGAGAGAGAGAGAGAGAGAGAGAGAGAGAGAGAGAGAGAGAGAGAGAGAGAGAGACAGATAGGAGTTAGAGATAAGAGATTTTATTATACATGAAACATATTACCCTGTTCTTGTTATGGTATTTTTTTATCAAAGAGATCAATTCAGAGCAGGAACGGCGGGTGAGATTGGCATCTCCCCCACTTTCTCTCTCTCTCTCTCTCTCTCTCTCTCCCCCCTCTCTTTCTCTCTCTCTCTGTCTCTCTCTCTCTTTGTATCTCCATCACTTGTTATTTTTAGAGTCAGGGAGGAGAAGAGTGAGGAGGGATTAAGACATCTCAGATGGCCTTAGTTACCGCGGTTGACTGTTTCTGTAAGAAGGCAATGATAATAGAATTAATTGCAGTATAATCCACACCAAAAATGAAAACAAACAAACAAACAAATAAATAAATATTATAATCGAACATCCAGCCATCTGTCCTTTCCATTGTTAAAAAAAAGTTATGAGATATACAGTATAAACCACAACACGTTTCTAAGTCTAGACAGATGCATAGCTACCACAGGACTCCATATTACATGCAATATATTCCAAAAGAAAAAAAATATGATTAAGAATATATGGAATTTGTTTCGATTTGTTTGATAACGTCGAGGACAGCCTGTGGGGATTGTTGAGGTTGCGTGAAACATCATCAATGTTATTGCTACTGTTGCTGAATCCCTAAACGAATATTTGCCAAAAGCTCAACTCAAAGGACTCACAGCAGGCGATTTGTCCTTGAGGCCTTTGTCGAGCAAGACATCGACATCCTTCTCTGTCCCCTTTCTCTTTCTCTCCCTCCCTCCCTTTTTACCTATCTCCTCCGTCTATCTCTGCTTTCGCTTTCTTTCTTTGTTGAAAAAGAAGACAGTCTTTTTAGACAGGGCTCTAGTTAGCATTGAGCTCACAGAGGTCACGTTGTTGTGTTGACCAATGCAAAGACAGAACGCAAACACCCCCCCCCCCCCCCACCACCAACACCCCCCACTCCTACTTTCTCGTATCCCTCCCTTTCTTCACTCACTTTCTGTCTACTCACTTCCCCCTTCTCCCATACCCGCATTTGAAAGAAAAAAAAAGAAAATTTTAAAAATACAGAAAAGATGATTTCAATATGTTTTGTAGCCAGATGAAGACAAAGCTATTCCTACCGACTAAGTGTTGCATGGTAACCTGACGTCTCTCTGTGGTGTCTCTGCCCTGCAGCCGCCATGAGACAGTGCACAGAGGAGTGCCACGTGCTGGGCCACTCCGACCAGTGCTGGATGCCCCCGCTGACGGCCCTGACCTCCCCCGGCTCCGCCTCCTCCGACTACCGGAACAACATGTACATCCCGGGGGAGGAGTCGAGCCAGCAGCCCGCCCACTGCGACCAGGAAGGGGAGCAGGACTCGCCCGATTCGGCCGAGCGTCAGAACACCTTCTCCACCTTCGGCAAGGACGCTGCCTCCCCCGGCGAGGAGGGCGGGGTTTCCGGAGGAGGAACAGGAAGTGAGGTATGTGGCGCGGGCGTGGCCGGCGGCTCCTTGCTCTCCGAGATGAACAGCGTCTTCCAGAGGCTCCTCCCCCCGCCGGCCGGCTCCGAGTCCTACGCCGAGGCCGGCGAAACCGGCCCGCCCGTCGCCGCGGCGACCACCACGACGGAGCGCGGAACCCACGGCAACGGCGGCCCCCAGGACAACAGGAAGGGGCTGTTGCCGGGAGGGAAAGGCCCCTCCTACCCTCCGGGCGTGGCGGCGTGGGCGGCCAACACGCACTACCTGAACCCCGGAAACACCTCGGGACCCGGCACTCCCGCTCACCTTCCTGCTCTCTCCTCTTCCTCCTCCTCCTCCTCCAACGCCACTGGACAGCCCCATCTAAAATGGCTGCCGGCCATGGAGGAGATCCCGGAGAACTTTGAGGAGGACGACCTGGAGGCGGTGTTTCAAGGTCATCTGGGGGGCAAGCGCAGCGAGAGCCGACCCGAGGTCATAGACGCCAGTGAACTGGTCAACGAGATTAATAAACTGCTGCAAGACGTCAGGCAGAGCTAGAGAGAGAGAGAGAGAGAGAGAGAGAGAGAGAGAGAGAGAGAGAGAGAGAGAGAGAGAGAGAGAGAGGGAGGGAGAGAGAGAGAGAGAGAGAGAGAGAGAGAGAGAGAGAGAGAGAGAGAGAGAGAGAGAGAGAGAGAGAGAGAGAGAGAGAGAGAGAGAGAGAGAGAGAGAGAGAGAGAGAGAGAGAGAGAGAGAGAGAGAGAGAGAGAGAGAGAGAGAGAGAGAGGAGAGAGACAGGGAGAGGGAGACGGCCTGATGGCTGAAAGCTGTGTTGTTGTTCTTAAGGACCAGCAGGACTTTGTCTTCGTGAGTCACAAGCCCAAGGACACGGATGGCTTTTCAAACTGTGGTACTGAACTCAACTGGATTAGACTGGACCGGACTGGACTTCATTGTGTTTGTCTTGTTTATATCTCCTGAATATTAGCTGTTCAATGTGCCGTGCGCTTTGGATCTGGACCAACGTTGTATTTATCAGCACTCGTTTGGGAACAGTTAAAAGACGGATTGAAACAGAACTGGTGCAAACAGGCTTTAAACTGTCTAGAAATGGTGTACAGATTCCACAGGCTCCATAGACTTTCTATAGGCGCTATCTCCATCTTTAAGACTCAATAGTTTCTCCTGCTTCAGGCCAAGGTCAGGGGATGTTACTGGGAGCTCTGCATAGGCTCTAGCACTGAACCCAAGGAAACTGTTGCGTGGGAGGGGGGGAATTGGGGAGGTGGGGCTTAGGAAAGCGTCCAAAAGTTGCCTACCTGGACTGTGTTTCCAATGTGAAGGCCAAAACTCTGTCTTAAAACGGCCAACCAAGACTTGATTTTTCTTCTTCTAATGAGTTTACAACAGGACGGAAGAGCAAAGAAAAAAAAAAAGTGGAAATGTACTTTAATGGTGTTGGATCTATGGTGTACTGTAAGGTACCACGTGTCTGTGAAAAAAAAATGAAGCAAAATCACTCGATATGTTGTGATGGTATGTTTTCTGTTTTGTTATACACAATGTGATTGTACAATGTAACTTTGTATTTTAAAAATACACGCTTTTTTTACTATCTCTATATTTATATTATGTCCAAGTATGTTTGTACAGAAAAGAACAAATGTCTATTTTTTATATTTTCCACTGCATGTCTTCATTATATCAGACTTCTTCCCTTTCCTTCCTTCTTTATTCGGTAAATTAATACTATTTAATATTTTTTTTTTATTGGGTGTGTGTCCATCCTGATAATCACAAGCCGAAGAAGTTACACATTCGAAGTGTATGGTTTTGTATAGTACCTATCAAGTACTTGTGTCAAAATGTATGAGTAATAAAATCCAAGGGGTTCAAATCCCTCAGTGGTATATATTTGTGTCCATTGTCTCCTTATCCACGCCTTACCCTTTCGCTGCCTCTGGGACACAATCAGGAATGTGATTGGAAAATCGATTTCTCCAACTGTCGTTCTCATTTCAGTACTTTGAGATCAACATTACCACCTTGATAGTTCGACGATTACCACGCCAACGCTCTGTCAGTTACCCTACTGTGTGTCAGCGCCCCCTACTGATGGGAGTTGGATCTACATCACCACACTGTCACTGCCATACAACGTGTTCAAGTCACATTTTTAGAACTGTATTGTTTCAGGTAAAGATTGCGTGATTACAAATCGAGTAACAAAATGTTTGTTCTCTGTGTCTTCTATTTTAATGTTCGAACCAAGTTGGTACAAATGTCCTACCAGGACTGGCTTAAATAGTTTATAGCTAATTCTTGTAACCTAACATTTGCGACCGAAACACTACCAAACAAAGTGGTTTAGTATAATAAGAACATGCTGTTCCATTTATTACATCTTCTTTAAACTCAAACTCAAACTCAAAATTAAGAACCAACCAGGATTATTCTACTTTTTCAATGATTAAAGGGGATTTAGGCCTATGTGTTCCACACCACCCCAGTCCATATGGGTAAATATAAATTCAGCAAATGAACAACATCTGAGTTTCTCTCCCGTCTTGTTAAAAAAAATCAACCATAATGGCCACTCAATGGTTCCATATGGACGCCTAATCGAGTTAAGAGGAGAGGAGATGAAAATCATCTTCAGACTGATGCAAATTATCCAGTTTACCATGATGTGAAAAGCACACAAACACACACACACACACACACACACACTCACACCGCTTACTCATCTCAATGTGAAGTGCAGATAATACGTGTTTATGTTGATGTTTTTTTTTCTTGCTCGTGTTCTCAGAGGAAAAAAAAGGACAAATCACTCTTTCCTCTCCATTTTGAGGGAATATTCAAGCATGGAGACGACTAAGCGAAACAATTAACCCAGCGAGTAAGAATTTAAAAAATCTCTGCACAGATGGAAAATAGAACTGTTGTTCCTCGTAATTTCCGGGAGGAAGGAGTGCTCAACATAATCTCCAAGGGGAGCTTTTTGTTTCTTAATTAAGTTAACCTCCTGCAATACAGACTAAGCTGGTATAAACTTGGAAAGATTAGCCCATGCTAATAACATAGCGGTGACTACCAGTTTACAAGGCATAGAACTATAATCTTGGCTAATCACGGCTCCATCCCAAATCTTAGGTAAAGTGCTTTAGCTGTGTGAACCTCACTGACAAGGGAGAATTATGACGATTAATTTATGTGGCCTAATGTATTTCTTAAAGCGGAATTCGAAAGTGCACGGCGGGTTTGAGAGTGATATTTGGAGCGGTTTGTTTTTTTTGGCATAATGAGGTGTGTAATAGAAAATCAAGCCGGGGTGAAAGAGCATTTGGTTACATTAATTTTTTGGACGTTGGAAAATTAATTGCACACAGAAAGGGCAGCGACACAATGTTTGATGTTATACCATGAACTAGAGCTTGTTATTGTCTCATAAAACGCCTCATAAAATACACTGGCCGTTTGTAATTCTGTCCGTCGTATTGAGAGACTGCCTAAGAGAGTCTGTATGCATGTCTCGCCGGCCTCCCTACAGTATATTTCTGTCTGTCTGTCTGTCTGTCTGTCTGTCTGTCTGTCTGTGGCTGGCTGGCTGGCTGGCTGGCCGGCTGCATGGCTGCAGGGCTGCATGGCTGCCTGGCCAGAGTAGCTTACTAACTCTGGGTGTGTCTGTTTTTACCTATTTGTGTTGTTGTCTGTCCTCTTGCCTGTTTGCTCTCATTCCTGGCTCATTTTCACACACACACACACACACACACACACACACACACACACACACACAAACTCTGACGGTCTGCAGCATTCTCATTCATCCCACGCCCGATCTCTCTCACACAGAAATGAGAAATTCTAATGTGAAATCTCGCCTCTGTCTATCCACTCATCTCATCTCTCACTCCCTTTCTCCCTCTCTCTCTCTCTCTCCCTGTTTCTCTCTCTCTCTCTCTCTCTCTCTATCTCCATCGCTCTTTCTATCTCTATATCTGATTGTGTCGCTTTTATGTTTTAGACACATGCTAACAACCTTGTTTTCATATCGCTACACATACACTGTAACATCACAAACCAAAAGAGACACAATCACATTAACCATTCTGTTGGAAAACCTGTTAACGTGAGAATCAAAAGAAATAGTTAGATGATGTTCCAATTGCTGAGGATGAAATCAGCTTCAACCTGATTGCGTATCCTGAATATATAATTTAAAAACGTCTTTAAGAAATATTAATCTTTTAGTTTTGTTTATGAGGAAACGCCACTTTTTTCATCTCACACTTATGCATGACTGGAGGTAATCGACTATTATTATGAATTATTATAGGCCTACATGTACTTCTGCCAGGATGCACTGATGTTTCGTCAAAGTAGACATTATTGAAAACAATTCATCTCCATCAAGGTTGAGAAAAAGTTTGTATTTATCTACATCTTATTTCCATTCCTTACTAGAATATGTCCCATCTACTTATCCCAACAGTAGACCAAAGTCTCAAGTGTCACATCCTCAATCACCTGCAGAGACAGCAGTGCTGCGTTTCGATTCCTACAGGTATTATTATAATTGAATTCAACACAAAGATAACCTGTAGGCCGACACAACCCATTCTGTGTAAAGGTTCGCTTTCAATCTTTTTTTGATTTGTTTATATTGGCTATCATTCGAGGAGCACACCTCTGCAATCTTTTGCTGGTGGATAGTGAGAGAAGAACCAAGTGAACGAATCGTTTTATATGATTCAGTTCACATTTCGGGTGTTTTCAACCTTGTGCTTCACGGTAGAATGTTCAAGTCACTGTAACAATAATCCCCGAAATTAAGCTACAAACCGTTGCTGAATTTGCTGATCCTGAATTTAATGACCAAATTATTAAACATACGCGAAACCTGTAGTTGGAATTTTTAATGGCTAGTAGTTGCATATCTAAACTTTGCAGACAGGCTCAGTGAAGTCCAACCTGCATGCTAATTAGCTGACCAATGTTGGATTTAGGCCTTCCTCGCTACATGTTAAAAATTGTTGGACTTTGAAGGTAAGGAAAGTAATGGCACGCATGTCTAAGTAATGCATTTGTATGGCACATTGTTTTGTCGCAGAGCGTATATTTTATTTATTTAAATATTTTTGAGAATTAGTCATTTTCTGCCGTGTGGAATGACAGCAGCTGCCAACGACATCAATCATCTTGTTATTTGACAATGTGTTTACATTTACTATCAAGAGGACTGTGTTTGTATTGTAGCGAAATGTCAATACCTTTGGACATATTTTTCTTGTCGCTCGTCATAGATGAGTTTAGTCTGACTGAGCTGGTAAACTATAGGTTTAATTAACAAACCTTAGATAAGCTTAACAGGTGAGAATTAAAATCAGATTCAGAATCAGGTTTATTGCCAAGTAGGTCAACACAAACAAGGAATCTGACTTGGTGTTATCGAGTACAATACAAACTATACATACAAGATGTTTTCTTCTTTTTCGTTTATACTGTTAATTTATAAGATGTCACTTGTTTTGTTTAGTTTGCATCAATTTATTGAAAAAGATAATTTAATACTTCTATCATACAGTCATTTTTTGTATAATTGTGAGCTCGCTAAGATATTTTAGGTTGTGTGTGACACAGAGAGGGTGGTGGGGTTATGTAAATGTTCCATTTGAGTAAAAATAGCTACAAGCCTTTTGGGGTCTATTTGAGTACTGTATGGGTTTGTGAAACCGCAGCTAGGGCTTTAGGCTACTAATTGTTCTGCTATTTCCTTTATTTAGCGACAGAATCTGTGGCACCCTGCACCATGCATGCAAGAGAGGGGTATTTAAAAGCTGAGGGTCACTACTGAGGAAGATGACCGACTATGATGAATAACTACCACAGGAGGTGGAGGCAGAGGATGAGGGTGTACCGTAGAATGTCTACTGAGAAAGAGGACCTAGTTCATGAAGATCTAGCGGAGGAGCCAGGGAGAGTACGACGAGGAAGAGGACGACGTATCTAAATGACGGGCAGAACGTGGACGACTCAGGAGGAAGAGGAGGAGGAAGAAGACGAAGAGCTTCTATCTGATCACCAGCTTTGACCGTCTGTTGGGTATGTACCCGTGTCTCCCATCAACACTTCAACTAAGGCTCACTCTGGTCAGGCTGGTCATTTAGGGGGTATGGTGAGCACCTCTAGGAAGCCTAAGTGGTTCTCTGGCCGTGTTTCTCATCCCTTCCCGTCTGACCTTTGACCCCTCTCATTAGCACCCAGTGGGCTGGCTGGCCTACTGTTTAGACGAGAGGTATGTGTGCATTTCTGTGGTCAGTCTCCAACATGGTGTTGGGAGACACTTACATGTTCAGGCTGTTTCTTTGTTGTTGTTGTTGTTGTTGTTGTTGTTGTAATACCCTGGCTGTGTTTGCTGAGAGATGTAGCTGTAAATACTGTTGGGGGGGGGTTTGGAAGGTCGTAAGAAGCTGTCTTTGAGAACCGTCAGGGGGCGGAAGCTGCTTTTTATGTGACTGGTCTGTTGAAGGAGCTTTTGAAAAGACGTGACACCGTTGGTTCTGTTTGACTGTTTGGGCTGCTTTTGTTTTATATTTACACCAGAGTTTGAGGGGTCTCTCTGGGCCCTCATTTTACTGTCGTTTGCACAGCCCATGTCGTTCTACTTTAAGGGTCCCTTAAGGACCGTTGGGTTCGGAGTGAAAAACAGAGCCAAACAGCTGAAGCTGCTCCCGGCACTCAGCCAGGTTTGTCTCCAACCCCACTAAACAACAGCCGTTTGGTTTCCCCTCTCTTTTTTTCTCTGTGGAGGGTTCTCTCTCTCTTTCTTTCTTTCTTTCTTTTTTTTCTTTCTTTCTTTCTTTCTTTCTTTCTTTCTTTCTTTTCTTCTTTCTTTCTTTCTTTTTCTTTCTTTCTTTCTTTCTTTCTTTCTTTCTTTCTTTCTTTGAAGGGTTCTCTCTCTCTTTCTTTCTTTCTTTCTTTCTTTCTTTCTTTCTTTGAAGGGTTCTCTCTCTCTTTCTCCTCAAGACTACTGTGTTGGCAATTGCGTTTGGCTTTGACATGTGCTTTTATTTGAATGTTTACAGTGTGTTTACTACATTGCTTGTTTGTTTATTTACTGTACCCATGCCTAGTTAGACAATTTGTTTCTCAAAGCAGTTTGAAAGGTGAATCTTATTGAATAGGCCAATAGAGGTTGTGCTTTATACTATACATTCAAAAACTATACATTAAAAAAACAAATGTTTTAGTTTGAGCTTTGATTTGAACGCATAGTTATTCTGAATGATTTTGGAAGATTGGTGATATGAAGTGAATCTCGTTGAACTAGTACGCCGAACAGAAATTTATCTCACGCGTTGTAACTTTCTCTCTTTATAAATTAATTAGTCAAATATGCAGTTGTCGGGGTCAAATATGGCGGCTTATGTTTTTGCATCCCATGTTCATGTTCTGCAATGAAGTGTGAAGTTTTTCACATTTAGAGTTAGCATTTACACATATGGTTCTGAATGGTTATGCTCTCAATAATTTGACGCAATGTACCAGTACTAAAATCATGAAAAAAGTTACTGTACTTAACACTGGGATAGTACATTTTGTAACAAACAAAAAAATGTTGGCTGTTTTCCCAGGGCAAGGAAAACAAAAATACATGTGTGGTCATGTTCTCAACAAATATGTGACTTTTAGTAAAGCAAAAAAATATATAAAACAATAATCTGATTATATTGGATAATGAACAACATTATATGATCGTTATTATTTCTTAATAATTACTATATGAATATGTAGGTGTACTGCAGTGTGACTATCATGTCACTATGGATTTATGTGGCCACTAGATGGCGATGTGGCTCTTGGTGGAATGTGACCTGAATACCTCAGAGACGCAGAGATAGAACCAAACTGACAGAGAGAGAGAGAGAGAGAGAGAGAGAGAGAGAGAGAGAGTGAGAGAGATAGAGAGATAGAGAGTGTGTGTGTGTGTGTAAAGGTATTAAACAAATTGTGAGAAATGGGACAAGAGGTAGAAAGAAAGAAGTGAGGTATCGTCTGCAAATGAAGATGATGAGTGAGTGGTTATGTGAAAATCATTCAAAGGACAAAACATTTTGTAGCTTTTTCTGTATTTTTTTTTATTTTTTTTGTCAGTGCTTTACATGCACCTGCGGTTTTCTCAGCTTTGGTGTGCAGCTGTGCTTTGTGTGTGTGTGTGTGTGTGTGTGTGTGTGTTTGTCTGTGTGTGTCTGCAGTGGAGTGTGTGCCATAGACTCACACTCTCTAATAGATATTCTCGTCCAACTTGCCATTTAGAATTGGAGACCAGCCAAGCCCCGAGTAAAATCTCTCTCTCTCTCCCTCTCTCTCTCTCTCTCTCTCTCTCTCTCTCTCTCTCTCCTCGCTTTCTCTCTTTACTTCACTCAATTAATCACTTTATCTCCCCCTCCATCCCTTTCTCCCCCTCTCTGCCCGTCTCTCCCCCTCTCTTGTCAGATCTCCATACAGTAGTGTTGGATTAGTGTGGAATGGTAGAGAGGCTATGCAGAGAAAATCACAGTGCCAGCCAGCATACTGGCCTGTCTCCACATCCCCTCACACACACACACACACACACACACACACACACACACTGCCCTCGACTCACCCCGCAGCTAAGCTATGTAGATAGCATTCTGTCCAGATGGCTTAATTATTGTACCGTTATTACAGGCACACTACGCCGTACATACACGTGTGTGTGTGTGTGTGTGTGTGTGTGTGTGTGTGTGTGTGTGTGTGTGTGTGTGTGTGCGTGTGCGCGCGACTGTGTGCACTTGCTACTGATGCCATTTCAAGCCCACAGTGTAAATATCAAGCCGAGTTTTCTTTGGCTGGGCTACTGCTGAGCTGCTGTTTGTGTGACACCATTGTTGCCGTTCAATAACAACCAGGGACAAGAAAACATTTTCTGCCCGACGACTGTTCCTTTATTTAAATGTTGTCATGGTGTTTGAAATGTCCTGGTGTGATCGCTAGGATATGGCATTTCAAAAATTTTTACCGGTGTTTTAATTTCTGTCTCTCTCCAGATAGCTGCAGACATCTTTCTTCCACTTCAAGTGAATTACTAGAGAAATGACCATCAAAAAGCCTTCGTGTGTGTGTGTGTGCGTGTGTGCGTGCGTGTGTGTGTGCGCGTGTGTGTGCGCGTGTGTGTGTGCGTGTGTGTGAGAGCATACGTGATTGCACACGTGTAGCCTGAAGTACTATTCCCCTGATGACCCCCCCCTCTCTGTTTGACCCACTTTCTCTCTCTATTACATCACCTGCACCTAGCCATACATCCCTCTCTCTCTCCCTCTCTCTCTCTCTCTCTCTCTCTCTCTCTCTCTCCCTCTCTCTGTCTCTCTCTCTCTATCTCTCTCTATCTCTATCTTTATCTCTAGGACTTCTCTCAGACGACAACGGTTGATGAGAGAAGTCGACAACAGAGAGAGAGTCTGTGTGTGTGTGTGTGTGTGGGTCCCTTTCTCTCTGCCCCCTCCAGCGTAGACTTAGGGTACTAGACGAGACCATCCATCTTAGTGCCATGTACACCATCCACTAGGGCTGAACGATTTGGGGAAAATATGTAATTGCGATTTTTCTGACAGATATTGCGATTGGGATTTGATATGCGATATATATATTTTCTAAAGAAATGCTTCAGTTCAATATTCACTGTGTAATATATTTAAAACGTGATGAAGCATTACCACCTGAGATACCATCAAAATATTACCTGCAATTTCTTTTACTGCAAGGATGAGAACTGAAAAGAAATGAATAGATTTCAACAATGAATAAGTATGTTTTTAAATATTGTCATAGAACGTAGAGCAAAAGCTGTCACTGTTAAGTAAGTGAAATAAAGCAGTACAACAAATCTAGAAAATAGGACCTTTCTGTAAATGATCTCCTGCCTGAAACACTGGGGAGCGAAGGAGAGAGAGCTGACCGCTCTAACCTGCGATTACTCTTGAGCCGGGGAACAAATGACAGTTTATAATCGATTTCTCACGTTTTCCTTGATGGTCTGAATAGGTAGCAAGATTTGTTGCTATTTGCCTGATATAAATAAAGACAGTAGGAGGGTTTGAAAAATGACTAAATGTAGCGAATGACGCTAAATTGACAACACTTTTTTTCCTTGGGTTTTGTGTTGTTGGTGGGCGTATACGTAGTTGCTTTAGGCCACTTCTGATTGGTGAGCTTGACTGTCACACGAGGGTGGCATGCGTTTCTATAAACATTGGCCGTTTAAACCCTGATTAGACGAACTAACTTAAATCGCAGCCTTTGCGATTGGTAATTGCATTGTCTCAAATCGCGATTTCGATTTGAAATCGATTAATCGTTCAGCCCTACCATCCACCACCAAATCAAACTGACTGTGTGTGTGTGTGCCTGTGTGCCTGCCTGCCTGCCTGCCTGCCTGCCTGCCTGCTTGCCTGTGTGTTGGAAAAGGAGAGAGATATACTGTGCATCCGGAAAGTATTCATACCCCTTCACTTTTTCCACATTTTATTATGTTACAGCCTAATTCCAAAATTGATTAAATAAAAAAAAAATCCTCAACATTCTACACACAATACCGCATAATGACAAAGTGAAAAAGGTTTTTTAGATTTTTTTGCAAATGTATTAAAAATAAAGTATCACATGTACATAAGTATTCACACCCTTTACTCAATACTTTGTTGAAGCACCTTTGGCAGCAATTACAGCCTCAAGTCTTCTTGAGTATGATGCTACAAGCTTGCCACACCTATTTTGGGGCAGTTTCTCCAATTCTTCTTTGCAGATCGTCTCAAGCTCCATCACTTTTTTGTCCCTTCCCCAGATCTGTGCCTCGATCAGTCCTGTCTCGGAGGTCTACAGACAATTCCTTGGACTTCATAACTTGGTTTGTGCTCTGACATGCACTGTCAACTGTGGGACCTTATATAAACAGGTGTGTGCCTTTCCAAATCATGTCCAATCAATTGAATTTACCACAGGTGGACTCCAATCAAGTTGTAGAAACATCTCAAGGATGATCAGTGGAAACGGGATGCACCTGAGCTCAATTTTGAGTGTCACAGCAAAGTGTGAATACTTATGTACATGTGAAATTTAAATTTTTTTTATTTTAATACATTTGCAAAAAATTCCCAAAAACATTTTTCACTTTGTCATTATGCGGTATTGTATGTAGAATGTTGAGGAATTTTTTTTATTTAATCCATTTTGGAATTAGGCTGTAACATAATAAAATGTGGAAAAAATGAAGGGGTATGAATATTTTCCGGCTGCACTGTACACGTACTGTGCGTGTTGGATAAGGAGAGCTATACTGTGTGCCATGCGTTAACCTTTGACCTGCTCTCTTCACTGTAGCTCCTCTAACAGCACTGTTCCTGTGCCCTAGCTCACCTGGATTCCTGTCTGACACGTTGTTTTGAGTGAACGATTTCATAAATGAAGAAGCAAGATTGCGCGATGAAGGGTCAGGCGTAATTCATTCATTTAGTGATTGAAACGATTTGTTAGGTGTACCACCATATATTGTTTGTTTTATTACAAACATATATTTAATGTAAATGTAGTGAACAAGTTACCTCATGTAGGCCTTCTCTCTTTCTGCATGCTCTTTGTATGATCTCTTTCTTTCTCCCCTCCCTCACTCCTCACCCTTTCCCTCACCCCTCACCCTTTCACTCACCGCTCAACCCTCCCCTTTTCTCCTTCCTCTCTCGCTCACACTCTCACTCATTTGGTCCTTAATTACTTTCTCCCACCTTCTCTCTCTCTTACTCTCTCTCTCTTTGTATCTTTCTCTCTCTCTCTCTCTCTCTCTCGCTTTCTGTATCTCTTGGTATCGCTCTCTCTCTCTCTCTCTCCCTCTCTCTGTATTTCTCCATCTGTCCACCTCTCTCTCTCTCCCGCTCTCTGTATCTCTCTCTGCATCTCTCTCTCGCTCCCTCTCTCGTTTGTTCTCTCTCTCTCTCCTTTCATCAGGTCCTGCTGTCAGAGACTTTTTAAGAGTAGGGCTCTGAAATAGAAAAGATGAGGAGACAGTAATGGAGGCAGGTGGAAGGTTAGAGGAGTGTGTGTGTGTGTGTGTGTGTGTGTGTGTGCCGGTTGGAGAGCAGGACTAGTGTGTGTGTGTGTGTTAGAGGGAGAGAGTGTGTGTGTGTGTGTGTGTGTGTGTGTGTGTGTGTGTGTGTGTGTGTGTGTAATGGTCGGAGA
Organism: Galaxias olidus; assembly: GCA_026901105.3. NCBI lineage: Eukaryota > Metazoa > Chordata > Actinopteri > Galaxiiformes > Galaxiidae > Galaxias > Galaxias olidus. The sequence continues at coordinate 10,004 of JAPMUY010005314.1, read as the reverse complement.
AAGG
>JAPMUY010005314.1:0-2500 GCA_026901105.3 Galaxias olidus | reverse complement strand
CACTCTCTCACACACACACATACACTCACACATGCACTCACACACACACACACACACACACACACACACGTGCCGTAACCACCCGAATGAATGGATGTGAAATTATATGGAAAAATTGTTTCTGAATGCAGTTTGATAACCTTGGACGAGAGTCTCTTTCGTTCCGACTTGATCATCTACATATGAGTTCCAGCACACCACGAAAGGCATTGTTCAAATGAAAAGTGGCCTTTGGAGGATTGAAGCCAGGGGTCCACGCCTAATCCTGTTTTCAAACCAGGATGTGAATATTAATGCCGGCAGTTTAGCCGAGAAATCCTCCCAGCTGCTTTCGCCAATCCTCTTCACCACACACTCGTCCCTTCATCCCTCTCTCTCTCTCTCTTTGCTGATACTTTCTCTTCGTTATATCTCGTCGATCTGCCCTCCCTCCTTTGCTTTTCTCTTTACTTGTTTATCTCGATCTTATTGTGTTTTTTTCTGTTACTCTGTTCAATACCACTCTATCGCTGATCCCCCCTTCCTTCTCCCTCTCCCTCTCCCTCTCTCCCTCTCTCCCTCTTACCCTACTTCTCTTATTTCTTTGTGAGTTTTTTTTGGTAAATAATCTGCCTGGCTGGTTAGAGTGGAAAACTAGTCTTTGTGAAAGGGAAGTACTGCTGCATTGTGCAATAAGGGTCTCTCTCTCTCTCTCCCTCTCTCTCTCTCTCTCTCTCTCTCTCTCTCTCTCTCTCCCTGTATCCTTCTCTCTCTCCCTCCCTCTCTCCCTCTCTCTTTCTCTCTATCGCTCTCCCCCTCTCTCTCTCTCTCTCTCTCTCTCTCTCTCTCTCTCTCTCTCTCTCTCTCTCTCTCTATCGCTCTCTCTCTCCTCTCTCTCTCTCTCTCTCTCTCTCTCTCTCTCTCTCTCTCCCTCTCTCTCTCTCTCTCTCTCTCTCTCTCTCTCTCTCTCTCTCTCTCTCTAATCAAGGCCAGTGTTATTATTGTCCCTCTCTCTCTCTCTCTAGTTTACCTTCCTCTTCCTCTACATGCACTTCGTGTCTCTCCCTCTTTCCATTAATCTCATTCCTAATTGTTCGCTCTCATCTTCTCTCTCCTCCCTGTTCTCTCCTCTCATCTTCTCTCTCCTCCCTGTTTCCCTCTCTCTTCTCCTCATCCCCTGTTGCCTCTCTCTCTGAAGGCCTCGTAAATGGTGGCTCTTCTGAAAGGTAAGATTTAGTCTCTACCGGTCTGAGGGGAGCAGAACACACCCCTTTATTACTCCCTCTCCTCATTCCTCCCTGCCTCCCTCCCGCCATCCCTTCATTCTTCCCTCCCTGTCTCCCTCCCTCCCTCCCTGTCTTCCTCCCTCGCTCCCTCCATCCCTTCATTTCTCCCTCCCTCCTTCTCATTCCTCCCTTTCTCCCTCCCTCTCCTCATTCCTTCCTCCCTCCCTCCATCCCTTCATTCCTCCTTCTCTCCCTCCAGCCCTACCACCGTGTCTTGCTTTCTCTGTCCCTCTCTGGTCTTCTCATTAGGAAGAGAGAGAGAGCGAGAGAGGCAGGGAGGGAGGGAGAGAGAGATGGACAGTCAGAGGGGATGTTAAATACTTTGATGGCAGGACAAAAAAATAAAGTGAAGGGTGAAGGATTGAGGTTACAAAAAAGGAGGAAGGGAACAGTGGGATGGACGGAGAGAGGGTGGAAATAAAAAAAGGGAAGAGAGATTTGGCAGGGAGGAATGGAGGGATAGAGGAGTGTATGGTAAGATGGAGAGATGGAGGGGTAGAAGCGTGGAAGAAGAGATTGTGGTAGAGATGAGGGGATGGAGAGATGGAGAGATTTAGAGAGAGACGGAGGGATAGAAGGGATGGGGGCAGAGAGGGATGGAGAGACGGAGGGAGAGAGATCCCGTAGAGGTCTGCCGTGCTTGGCCGCTGTTCCTGGGACTGAGGCAGAGAACCAGAGACTCTGTGATTTAAACCGTGAGCATTTCCGGGACACTGAAATCCATGGGCCATATATTCTGTGTGTGTGCGTGTGTGCGTGTGTGCGTGTGTGCGTGTGTGCGTGTGTGCGTGTGTGCGTGTGTGTGCGTGTGTGTGCGTGTGTGTGTGTGTGCGTGCGTGCGTGCGCGCGCGCGCGTGTGTGTGGGTGAGCATGTGTGCGTGTGTGGGTGCGCATGTGTGTGTGCGTGTGTGTGTGTGTGTGTGTGTGTGTGTGTGTGTGTGTGTGTGTGTGCGTGTGTATGTATGTCTGTGTGTTTGGTTTCAGACAGAGTGTGTGTTACTCAGCAGAGAAGTTATTTGTGTGTGCGTGCGTGTGCGTGTGCGTGTGCGTGTGCGTGTGCGTGTGCGTGTGCGTGTGTGTGTGTGTGTGTAGTATTTATCACTGACCTCGCCTCTTCAACACACTGCTGCTCCAAACATAGATCCTACTGCTTCCCCTGAACACTCTCAACCATTACTGCTACTAGCGTGTGCGTGTGCGCGTGCGCGTGCGCGTGCGTGCGTGTGTGTGTGTGT